>JAOXJJ010001179.1:6191549-6202728 GCA_025769935.1 Phoenix roebelenii | reverse complement strand
GCTGCCTTTCTTCTGCAAATAAAATAAAGGAAAGAAATAACAAAAATCAAAAAGAAAACTTCTTCCTTTCTCTCCCACGGTAGAACAACATAAAATAATATATTTTTTTTTGCTTCTTTCTTCTTTCCAAGAACAGAGCAATGCTTTGTTCTTCTCCTCCCCACCGAACCAAGCTCTCTCTCTCCCCCCTATTTCTTTGGAACCAGCCCGCATCGAGAGCTCTTCCCCTCCTCCTTGTTCCGCCGGCGGCCCTCCTATTTATAGGCTAAGGATGCTTGGGATTCCGGAAGGGCGGGCTTGGAGGCACGATCCATGGAGCTCGAGCGCGGGATGATTCACGGCTGGTCACGGGATCACTGAGAGAATGGCTGATGCTTGGATCCCGGAACCGTTGCTGGAGGAGGAGGCGCTGGATGCGGGATCGCTGGGAGGAGGCGATCGTCCAGGTTGCTTGGATCATGGATGGAAGGAGCCAGATTTTCTTCTTTGGGCCACGGAGGGATGGGATGCAGAAGAGGTGGTCATCCGGGATGCTGAAATGGAGAAGGAAAGGGCTGGATCACGGGATAGTGGGGACCGTTGCTCTCCCTGTTTTCGCACGGGATGGACGTGGATTCGACTTGGGAAGGAAGCTGGGATCCAATTCGCTGCTTGGATCATGGCTGGAGCTGGGAGGAATCGCGGAGGAGCCGATCACGGGATGGTGGAGTATCGTGGATGTTAACCGCGTGAAGAACGTTCACCGCGTGAAGAATGAGATCACGGGAAGGAAGGAGACGCATGGATGCTTCACAAGCATGGGAGCTTGATCCGATTACGACTTGGAGCTGAAAAGATGGACAGTTGCGATGATGGCGTGATCCGTGGGATGCTAGGAGGACTCGTTGAAGATGCAGACGGAGTGGATTTATTTGGAATGTTGATGATTAGATGGGCGGATGACCGAGAAGGAAATGATCGCGGGGCCTTGATACGGGATTGATTTGGAACGTGATCTGATGGATGGCGCGGGATTTTATGCTTGTATGGCAGCTGGGAAATTTATTGAGCTCGAGCTGCCGGGCATTGGGCTCAAATCCAATGTTATTGGATCTCTTGGATTCCTTGCACTCAAACATAAATACAATGTTAATTCATTAATTTTATTATTAAAAATTAACTATAATACTAATTAAGGTGGTACGATGATTGCACTTTTGTGCTCTCATCATGGTCCCTAAATGTTTTTATACAAAATAGAAGAATTTTGATAGTTTCTTCACAAAAATTGTCACCTAGTTTTAGTATTGTTTAATATTGGGACACTGCAGAGTGAAATTTAGCATCTACTTCAAGTTCGCTCTTAATACATATTAGACTTTTGAATTTATATAGTATTCAATTATCAATCCCTAATGTATCCAATATATGTGATAACACTTGCGTGAATTTTAAAGATCCACATACCTATAGGAGAGCTCAAAAAGTGTTAGTCAATTTTCATTACATGGAGAATCAAAATTGCATCTATTAAGATAATTAATAACTACTTGATATAGGCTACAAGACTAGCACAAGCTTTAAAGTTGCCCGATGGAAGACTAAGCAAGTATAATAATTAAAATAAAAATAATCCAAAATTTTGAAAGTAATTATTAATTTGAAAACTAAAGGCTAAAGATTTAGATACTAAGAAAGAAACTAGAAGAAAGGATAACAAGTAGCTACTTCTCTTGCTACTAAAAGAGTCTCATCACCCTCAAGGACTTCACTAACTGGCACCTTTCAGATGCTCCTCAACTAGGGACTTCACCAACTAACCACATCATTATTCATCGAATCCATAAGGATCGCAAAAAATCCACCATATAGAAAGAGAGTACCAAAGTGCAATTAGTAAAAAGGAAGGTTTATTTATTTTTTAATGATCAAAAGTGATTATAAGATGGATATATAGGCTCTGGGGTCTTCATAAAGCTAGGGATGTCTGGGTATCTTTAGAGTTCAAAAAAAATAAGAAAAATAATTCCTAAGACACCTAACCTAAGAAATACCATTGTGCATAGCCTTTTAGAAGGAAAAATTCTTCCAATGGCATGAAACACACCATATGTGCCTTCAAATGCTAACCATTATGGTGTTGATACAATTTCAACCCAATTCTAGTCAAATTCAAACAAAATTTTATATTAGCAAAAAAAAATCTAACAATCATTGCCTACCAACACACCATCAATTCAACTAACTATATTGACACAACATTTGATGGACTTTGCAAATACACAGTTAGTCCGACTGACTCACCATCCATTCGATCGACACAGTCTATTTAGGGACTTGACTATTGTGATATAACTTCACACTTTTGGTTATATCATTTTCTATCACAGCTCCAATCGAGTTGATTCAGATGTTGGAAATCTTAATTCAATGTGGATATAATAGAAGTGCTTTGAGGTTCAAACTCTATTTAAGTCCTTCAATTAGAAAGAAAGCACGGAAATTGAGGAGTCCAGTGATGAAGACAAACCCATCATTAATCACCAGAAAATTCAAAAGCTTTCTAAAGATAAAGATGAAGAAGAAGAAAGAAGGAAGAAGTAAAGTTTCAGCTAAGGGGAAGCTGAACAAAGAAAAGAACAAAAAGATATGAGAAAAGAAAGCTTCGGCTAAAGCAAAGCCAAGCAAAAAAAAGAAGAAGAAGAAGGCAACTTGGAGCGACAACGAAGATTTTAGCTCCAAGAAAGAAGAAGAACAAAAAGTAAACAACTTGTGCTATATGGCATAAGAAAATGAGGTAAAATTGGAATCCTATCTAATTTTATATTATATGAATTACAAGATACATTTAAAGATTTTTTTTTGAATTAAAACTATTAGGAAAGAAAAATAAAGAACTTAAAAATTTAAACTCCAAACTGTCTAAAAAAAATCTACTTTCAAAATAAAAAGATCAATTAACTATAGAAAATAATGATCTGAAGTTAAAAAAAGAAGACCTAAAAAATGACCAATTAACTATTTTCAAAATTCACACACCGAAAGAAGAAATTAAATTTAATTCTAGACAAACAAAAGTGTGTTCATGATAGAAAAGTAACTGACTCTAACAACCCATTCATAAAATATAATTATTATGGAAGAAAAAGACACATGGCACATACATGTTTACTTACAAATAATATTGATGTTTGAAAATAAGGATTTAAAAAAAATAGATACCCAAAACCAAAACTTGATTAATCAAACATAAATAAATATTTATCCCAATCAAAAGGCAACTTTTGATTAAATCTAAAAGGTAACTTTTTGATGCCATCAAAAAGGAGGAAAGAATAAGTTGAGTATATGCTTAATTGAATATATATTAGCTTGAGTTAATCTGAATATTTTATAAAGCACTTATGAAGTATGTTCTTAAGGCAGACATTTGTTTACTTCACGTTTTATATAAATAAATTAATTATGCATAAATCTTAAAAACATAATATGCTTTATTTTTGCATATACTCAAAGTTTGGTCATCATCAAAAAGAGAAAGATTATTAACCCAATGTATTGATTTTGAAGAGTACAAAATATTTGGATATAATACTAATAATTTTGTATTCTTGGAGTAGTTAATTTGTTTTATAGAAAGCTAATTGAGTTTAAAGGTTAGAGAAGCACGGAGAAACCTAGAAAAACAAATCTCAAAGTTGGAGAAGTATTTGAAGTATTTTGGAAGCTTTTGTAGTGGAGGAGTCAATCTCAAGATTTCAAAAATCGATCCCAGGATTCAGGAGTCGACCCTGGCACTTCAAGGATCAACCCCTTTGTATATGATAACTTTAATGATTAGTGTTTTTGTAAGCACAAAACGTGCAAAATAGCTTTTAACGACTAGTTTCTCCTCTTCAACGGCTAGAAACGGCTCTCCAATAATTTTTCAAGCTATATATACTTTCAAATTAAATTAGAGATGAGATGGATTAAGGAGATTGAGTGGATGAGAAAAAAAAAAGAAATACAAGTCAATCACTACTTCTTAAGCTTCAACTCGATGATCAATTTGAGAAGTGATCATTCAAAGCCTCCATCCACTTTAGAGAGAACTTCCAAATATCTATAGAGATAGCTTCAACTTTCAATCATCGTGTTCCACCATAATATCAAGAGCAAGCAAGAAGGAGAAAAGAAAAGGACTGGCTTCTATTCACCGAAATTTCAACTTTTAGAGCAATCAAACATGAGCCACAATGAAATATATCCAACCCTTGCAGAGGTTGCATTGTATCTATTTTCTATCTTTATTTTGTGCATGAGATTAGGCAATCTTGTGTGAGATTTTTGGTGTGGCTGACACTATGAAAAATTAATTATTTTGTGAGATTTGGGTGTACCCGAGAAATAGCTAGATTATGGTCCAATGCCTCAGAAGGAGTTTCTAAGTTTTGGAACTCAGAGTTGGTCTAGATGTACTGGCAAAATAGCTAGGTCTTGGTTGATTGCCAGAAAAATCATCTGGGTTTAGTTGCAAGTCCAAAAAACAAATGTGCTATAATCTTGTTCATAGATTGGAGTAAAATTTTCAAAGAGACAGCCTTAGGGAGTGGATGTAGGAGCTGAGTTTAGCTTCGAACCACTATAAAATTTTTGTATTTGTGTTGTTTTTGCTTGTTCCATCTTGTGCATTTATTTATTCACTTGTTTCACTGTGCATACAAAAATTCAGGTTAGTTTTACTTAAGAATTGTTTAGGTTTATAAGAAGTTTTGAAAAACCCAATTCACCCTCCCCCCCTCTTAGGTTGTCATCTTGGGCAACATGAAGGTTGAAAGGAGAATTTAAGAAGAATGATGGTTGAAAGGAGAATTTAAGAAGAAGGATTAAGTGATGAGAGGTAGGTCTCAATTCCCACTCTTAGAATGATATATTAGAAGCATGCTTAGAATATCTTCAATATATCTTTATATGCTTTGTTATTTAGCACAATTTGTTAGTTTCCTTACTCTACTCTTGCTTAGCTTCATAGTTGCATGCTTAGTTTAATTGATATATGCCATGTTTAATAGATACATTTATGCGTAGTTGATACATGTCATATGCCATGATTACTTTATAAATGCCTTGTATACCATATATAGGAGTGACATAGTAGTATCATGATAGCTTAGATTCATAGCATGTTTGTATGCTTAGAATAGAAGAGTGCCTAGTTATGTTTGCATATTACAGTTTAGTGCATATCTTAGTCGATTACATTATTGGCCTTCTTGCTTATTTGTTTCGATATCTAAAACATCAAAAATATAATAAATTCTAGGAATGCCAGAATATATAATTCTTGCATTCCTATCTTTTACCTTAAACCCTTGAGGTGAGTTGTGCACTCTTATATCAATGACCAAGGAAAGGTACTAAAAGCCTCGAACCCTTTTCCTACCCTAAGGCAAAACTACTCTCATATAATCTAACGTACCTCTAAAGCTTTACTAAGCTCTAAGGAAAACCTCATCTATAGATTTTCATATTGAATCACCCTCTATTGGTTGGTGTGAGTAAAAATCATGCTGGAACAACAAGTAGGTGTAACCTTGATCCTAGCAAGCTCGAGTTAGACCAGATTTGGCTTAACCTTTCCCTACAAGATTAAGCACGGCTAATAGTCTCAGCAATTATCAATGGATACCCATCCTGAGGATGGGGGTGACCTTATTAAGCTTGATCTGTGGCTCTGATTTATTATTTATTGGTTTGATGCACCATGGAGCCATGCTTGGACCATTTAATTGATGATTGACTGATGTCATTTTCCAACCCCAGCCTAATTTTGTATAGGCTATGATAGGTGTGATTATCATCCATGCCACCTTGTTGTTGGTTATGTGTACATTAGAGAAAATTCAAGCCCTTGAGAGGTTTGATTGCCACTTTGGCTAGAATGAAGCTCGATCTTGATCATGCCTACTACTTAGCTCAAAACATGGAATCAAATCCAAGCCACCATTTGACTTCCTTTACATGACTCTCTCACTTATTCTAATCCCCCATCTATTTGTCCTTCTACCTATGTTAATCATGATTAAGTGTAAAAAAATACTTGAATGGCATGACTTATAATATTGCCAACAACCTCTCCACCGAACTAGCCACAAATTCTCCAACAATATAGCCAATACCTTAGCTCTCACCATGGAACAATTCTTTGCTACATTTATGGCTAACCTAGTTCTCAAGCAAGTCCAAGCCCAAGGAATACACCCATTACACAACATCAAATATACCCCACCAACTTCAAACCCTAATCCCACTGCCCCATTACCATATCCTAAACATTTGTATCATTAAGCTGACCCAATGAACCCACAACCCAAGTACGTTGTTATCCCAAGGCTATCCATGCCCAAACCCAACCATTGTTATCCATAGTCACAACCATATACTAAACTCGATCCCTCATGCTATCACCTAACCTCAAGCATCAATGTCACTATCATTATCTATTAATTAGATAGAGGAATGATATGAAGTCCCTGGCTCCCCACTATACCAACCACTTGGGCCCTATTACCCTTTTACCTGCAGCAATTCATAAACCCTAACATGGCCTTACCATTAATATCAATGCCTAATTATATCACTTATCGTGTTCCCATTCCTCAACCCATCCAACCTTCACCTTCTCTATTAATCACATCAACCCCAATCCAACCTTTCAAGCAATAGTCAATTAAAAGTGGACATTCGATGCCTAAAGCAGTCTCTAAAGTGTGAAAGTGAGTTCATATCAGTAAGAATAAATATGAGTTCATATCAATAAGCATCTATGATTTATGCCTCTCCCCTAATATTGTCCTCCTCCAAAATTCATGATCTTGAATTTTGAGAAATATGATGGACAGGATGCCCTCTCTCACATTTAAGGGCATGCAGGAGGGACATGGCTTAAGTTATCCACAACTAGTGCCTTATAATCTGTCTATAACAAAAAGCTTAGTCAAACATGATTTGGATCAATTTTTCTATTTGGACTATTCCAAAATTCATATCTCTCAATATATAGCAGTGATGAGAGAACAAAAGTACGATCTAAGTATCAATTAACTTAGCCTAATGCTAGCAAAATAATGATAAATAATAGGTATTAACATTTGCATGATTAAATATTTTATTCTTAGTACTTATTATAATTTTTTATCATTATTTTATATAAATTCATCTCTTTCCAGCTGCAGAACAGAGCCCAGCTCTTCTTCTGCCCACCTCACGCATCTTCCAGCCATCCGCGAAGCATCCACCCAGCGTCCCGCATCATTCTCTTTCCCTATTTCAAAGGCCTCTGGAGTTCATGATTCATTCATCCCACCCATCACCCTGGCATCATCCGAAACTCAGCGGATTTGTGATCTAATCTCCTGCATTCACACTTTCTCCCAGTGCGTCATCCAATTTCCAAGCCCAGCCGTCCGCCTCCTCCATCGCGTCCGTCTTCTCCACATGCGAATCTTCCGCTATCAACTTCCCTCGGCCCTCCGCGTGCAAACTCCAGTCTCCTCCAGCCGTCCACGTTCCAGCTCTCAGCATCGGATCCTTGCTGCGTTCGTGAGCCAGCCGTCCGTGATGGTTTCATGCCTCTTCCAAGTTCCAGCCACATAATCAGCAATCTCTCAAGTTTCCAGCTTCCGTGATCGCGACCCATCCGTTCTTCCCAGCATCTCCGCATCCCTCCACGTTGCAACCCCCACATCCAATTTTTCATCCGTCCACAAGCGACCACGTCTCCACGCGTCCGATCTTCAGCGCGATCCATCCGCACCTTCCACATCTGAGCCGTCCGCACATATTCCCCTGTGAGCTTTAGGGCTCTCGCGAGCTATAAATGGGATATCTCTCGGCTGGGAAAGGGGAGTTCCCATTCTAGAGAAAAGAAAAAAAACAGAGGAGGGAAGAGAAAGGGAAACAGGGGAAGCCCTATTTTCGAAAAGAAAAAAAAAAGAGAAAAGAGGCTAGTGTTTGAAATTAGTGGCTGATTTCTTAGGAAGGGTGATGGAGGAACCTTTGATGTATTGCTCTTTGAAGTAAACTCTAAACTTTTGCTTTGAATGATTTATATTTACTGATATGTTCTTGATCCATGCGTAGTTATTTCGTAGATAGTTCTTTAATGGATTATGACTATTGATATATGGATTGCTTTAGTATTTGATTCGTCGTAGACGTAGTAAGCACGATGAATGCTTAGAAATTGAGTTCATATATTCATAAAACATATACCATGATTAGATCTATCCTACCGTTAATCTTTAATCAAGAACCATAGAGTTTATTTCTTGGATGCAATATCATCAAGGAGGATTCCAGATCTCTACCATCTTTATTTTATTGAACTTTATTTATTGATATATTATTCTCTGCTTTTAATTTTTGAAAATAAACTAAAAATTACATCTAAAAATTATGCTAATAATCCATAGATCGTTCTCTGAGGAATCGACCTCGGACTTCCGAGTTATACTACTTGTGCGATTCTCCTGCACTTGGGAAAGCATTTTTGCAACGCATCAAGTTTTTGGCGCCATTGCCGGGGAACGGCTGAGTTATTAGTATAATTTTAGATTTAATTAGTACCTTAGTAGTTAGGTTGAACCTTATAGTAAAAGTAAAACTGGAAAAAAAAATTCTTTACTCCTTTTTTTATTCCCAGCACAGTTTGCATCAAACTATGATATCAGAGTAATTAGCCGTCTGATTGGACTCAAAGTTGGTTGACTGGTGCAGGACGCATGTTTCGTTAATCTGAATGGTCTGATTGACATTCTGAGACTTTGTAGACCATTATATTAATATAAAACCTTGCTGCTGTCTGTTTTGAATTTTTTGTGTTTAATTTTTTTTTTAGAATCAGAATTTTATTGTCATCATACCTCATTAACCCTTGTTGCTAATTGAGAATTGATAAAAACTTTAAGAAAAGATCAAGGGTGATCATTTAAAAAAAAAAAGAATTAAATTTTGTATGCTAGGTTGGAATAGGGACAATACTGGGCGTCTGAATCGAAAAACTTTTGACAATTTCTTAGATCATATTATTGAAACTCTTTCGCAAAATCTCAGATCTGGTGAGATGGCTGATGATGATGTAGGAAGCCATCATGGTGATGAAGGTAGACCCCCAGTTATGACACTTCGACAATACTTACACCCTACTAGGACTAGTCAACCTTCATGCATGATTATTCCAGAAAACGTAGGACACTTTGAAATCAAACCAGGGGTAATTCAATTGCTGCCCAAGTATCATGGGATGGAATCCGAGAACCCTTATCTTCATCTTAAGATTTTTGAAAAAATTAGCATCACATTTAGAGTGCCAAATGTATCGGAAGACGTACTTAAAATGACCTTGTTTTCTTTTTCCTTTGATGCAGGAGCATCATCCTCATACCTTAGGCCATGGACATTAGGTCAAGGTGCATGAGAAAATTAAGTCCAAAGTTATTTGAGTCCTTGTAATAAGTGATTTAATCCACTATGGGTTAGTGTCTTTAACGCCTAGAGTTCAAGACATCGAGTGGGTCATTAGGAATAGTCACGTGATCGAGTCCCTGGGAAGTGAACTTTGTTTTCATATGCAAGAGAGAATTTTACTGCTTGCAGGCGAAGACTATTCCCTTCTCATACCAATAAAGGCTATCACACATGGATAAGCCTTATATGGTAAGTTGTTAGGAGAGTAATCAGGAGATTGGCAGGTTCAAAAGAGTCCTTATCTGGTTTGGTATCCCACAAAACTCGAAGTTGTAGTTTTATCCTTTTTTTCCCCAGCCTTCCTCTCTATATAAGGGTAGGTTTGAAGAATAAAATTCACAAAATTTTTTGAGTTCAGATAAAATTAGACCTTTGTTTCATGAAGAGAGACTCTTCTTCCTTGGTGAGATGCCAACAAGCTGAAGGAAAGGGGTGAGACTCCTCTTTTCCTTCCGCTCCGCTGATTTGGTTTGGGTGAGACCCCCACAGCCATCTCTTCCTTATTTCCTTGTCCAAATCCAAGTTTTTTCCTATTTAAATCCATTGAAATCATCCCACCACCATCAAGTCTTTTTCCTACACCTTCCACATTTCGAATCCCATCACTCTTCATTGAAATCCATGTTCGGATCAAGTTTCCCGAGATCAGGCTTTCCGTGAAGTTTAGGAGCTTTCCGAACGAGTCGACTCTTTCGATCTCGAATCGACTCCCCATCTTCTCGGATCAACTCCAACTCTATCGAGTCGACTCCAAAGTTGACACGAGTTGACCCTAGAGCTTCGCAGGTTGACCCCGCCTGAGATAATCGAGATCCAATTCATCTGATACGCTCTGCGAGTCGACCCCTTCAGACCTCGAGTCGACTCCAACCTTATTCGAGTCGACCCCAGGATGCTTGAGTCGACTCCAACTGGACAACCGAAGGACCTGCTTCTCTGGATTCTCTGAAGAGTCGACCCCTATCAGTTTCGAGTCGACTCCAACTGTCTCGAGTCGACCATAGTTTATCGCGAGTCGACTCCAGGGTTGCCACAGAAAGGGAAGCCCTCTGCAATCTCCTTCCGCATTTGCACCATCCTTAAAGGATAAAGCCAAAACATGGCTGAACTTCTTGAGACCTAGATCGCTAGGAACATGGCATGATATGCAAAGAGAATTTTTGAAAAAAAAATTTCCCGCACAAAGGACTAACTTTTTGAAAAGGCATATTAGTAATTTCCAACAAAAAGACCATGAAACATTTTATGAATGCTGGAAGAGATTTAAAGAGTTGCTTCTCTCTTGTCCTCATTATGGGTTTGAAATATGGAGAACCATTAGTTTCTTTTACGAAGGGTTGTCTCTACGGTTAAAACAATTTATGAAAACTATGTGCAATGGTCTATTTTTGGAAAAGCAACCCGATGAGGCATGGGACTATTTAGACTCTCTCGCTGAGACTGCACAATTATAGGATACAGGGGACAGAGTAAATAAACCTTTTCCTAGGCCTACTAGCATTGGACATAGGGGCCTTTACAACCTTAGTACTCAGGATGATATTCAGGCTAAAATGGCAGCCCTTACTAGGAAGGTAGAGGAGATTGAACTTAGAAGGATTGAACCCGTCAAAACCGTAGAACATAACAGCGAGTGTTGTAGGATTTGTGAGATGCTTGGTCATCTCACCACTAATTGCCCCACAGTACC
>JAOXJJ010001179.1:6177676-6188962 GCA_025769935.1 Phoenix roebelenii | reverse complement strand
ATCCTTCTTTCTCCTATTCTTCTTCCTCAAGAGAGAGCAATCAAGGTGTTGTTTGCTGCAAGGAGAAAGAATTTCATCCATCAAACAAATCTCTGCAAGGGAGCTAGCACTCCGGAGAGATTCAAAGGCTTTGATCGGTCTTCTGCTTTGTGTGGATACCCGTAGAGGCTGGACGCGTGTGCGGCTTCAAGCGAGCCTTCTTCCAAAACCACGATTATCAGTTTGCGGTGATTATTTACCCGCACAAGGTGAAGATCTGATCTTCCTAAAGTTTTTAAAAGATTTTAATCTTTATCTATCTACGAACGGTTTTTGAATAACGTTCATGCGATGAACGTCGATCCCGCGCATGCCTCTTCCGCTGCATCTTTTTTTTTTTTTAATTTTCTACAGTATGGGCGAGTTCCTAACACCCTGAGCCCTCCTTATTCAAGGAGTTGTGATCCTAATGCTCACCACAAATTTTGTAATGGATTAAGAAATACTATTCATAGGTGCTTGCTTGTTAATAATATAATTCAAGATTTTAGTCAAATCTAATAAAGTCGATCTTGCTTAACTAAATCCTCTAACTAATGTTCTGCAAAAACCATTGCCTCCTTATGAGGAAGGATCGAATTCTATCAACATGATACATAGTGATCCTTTTCAAGATCCCTTTTTGATGATCTCAATTGTTAAGCTTATGCTCATTCTGTTTATCTTAGTTCCAAATGTCTACGAATGCCATTAACAGCCACTCCTATGCATATGATTCAATTAGCTTCTAGTGTAATGCTGCCTCTTGCTCCTTGGGTGACCATTTCGTTGGCTCCAAAAACTATGCCACCCTTCATGTTGCATCTGCAATGCTTTCTAAACCTGTAATCATCTTGCTTTCACTTGCACCTAATCAATTTTCATAGGTTGCACTTGCAACTCTTAATCTCTCTTGATGTACCTTGCCATATTAGATCATGTCTCCTATACTTGTTGCTTCTACACCTCTTTAAGTTTTATAGCCATTGCTAACCCACTTCCTACACCTACTTCTGCTCCTATACATGCTCCTATTCTTACACCGCATTAGCTCCACTCCCATGAGTAATGATCTCTTTACCTAACTCACACCTTATACCCCTCAACTATGATCATGTCGATCAAAAGCACTTCTCAAGGAAATGCACTGAAGTCATCAACATGACACGATCTAGCTAGGTCTTCAAGCCACCATTCTTAAAAAGTAGACCAGCCCGCCAAAGAGCTTGGAGGGTAGATGCGAGAGCAAGAACAAGGCCTAGTAGAAGACTATCTATAGCTGTTACCATGGGAGCCATCAATCTACAACACAGTCTACCAATTGAAGAAGATAAAGGCTGAAGCAAGTGTATAGAAAATTATCACGAGATTATTGGAACGTTGCTTAGTTTTTGAGAAAGCCTTCCAGGTCGCTATGATATCTGAAAAAATAGTATCGGATGCCTTGGAGAGAATGATGGGTTTACTTAACAAGCAAGAAAAGATCATATTTATCAACAAAGAACTTTCTGGTTGTGGTCCAGGAGTATCACTATACTTGATTTGGACCATCTTAGCCCTATCCAGAAGTGAGATTCACCACATTAAGAAGCTGAATCGAATGCTAAACTTTAAAAGCCATAATTTAATCATATGACACCCGATAGAGATGATCATTTTTAAAAAAAAATGATAGCTTTTTTAGCTCTAACATGAACCACCCATCAAAGGGTGTGATGTACCAAGCAATTAAGTCTAAATTTCATCCTTTGAGCCTGAAAACAAACCAATTAAGCCAAAAATTTTCTTTTCGAGAATAATTTTGACTAGACATATCTTCCAATCTACAAATAATTTGGTAGAATTATTGAAGGTAATGTCGGTGTAGGCATTGAGATCTACCTCCAATTGGAGTTTAGTTTTCTCATATTTATTTTACTAGTCATATCTATTTTGAAAAAATTGAGTCCTATTTAAATTAGAAGAAGAATCTGACTAGAATTATGTAAGGATGGACCTTACTAAAATAAATAGAGACTATGTATCTTAGTTTGTTATTCATAAATGAAAAACAATAGACTTAAACTCTACTCTCGTCAAATTTTCTACTTTTTTTTAAACTTTTTTAAGAGATTTAAGTTGAGCAGATCGAGAAAACTCTTCCTTCTTCCCAATTTGATCAATTTAATATTAGAGCTTTGATTCTCTATATCTATGAGGACTTTAGTTTATGGTCCAAACATCCAAGTGGTACAAGCAGAAGGAAGAAAGGCTATCTGCATTTGAGGTGAATTGGAGGATAAAGAAGAGTATGACTACAAGTTCTACTTCAATAGATGATGAGATGAATCTCACACAATCAGAAGAGATAATTGCCAACTCACTAAGACTGTGTCTCGCTTGACGATGCCTTCAATGAAAGTAACACCAACTCTTGTTACAAAGTTATCTCTTCCATTTGAAGATGACCGACCATCTAATGAGGAGAATGGGTAAACTGTGGGCATCCAGAATCTCCCTCTTCAACCTTTGCAAGTCAAAGCTCTAATTGAGTTCGTTGTATAGGATGAAACTGACGATGTAGAGAAGCTGGATAACTAGCTAGACTAGTTAGAGACCTACTTCACTATCTACGGATATACTAGTGTCTAGAAGGTAGCTCTTGCCCACCTCAAGCATTCCAACCATATCCTTACCTAGTAGAATTCTTGTATGAGGAACAATGATATCTCTAAAATGTGTGGAGCAAGTTTAAGGGCTCAATCAAAAAATAATTCAATTCAATTGGGCATGACGTAGATTGGTAAATGAAGTAGTATTACCTACTGCAAAAGTATGATCAATTTATTTAGGGCTGCACCTCCGAGTTTCATAAGCAAGCTTGTTTTCAGGAATCTCCATTGATGATTATGCAGTTTTTATAAAATACATTAGAGGTCTCTATGAGAGTTTTCATGAAGGAGTTGAAACTCTTCAAAGTTGAAGATTAGTAAAGTTAACATGAAAGCCATGGGAATCAAAAAGAAGGATCATGCCAAGAAGGCAAGAAGGGTGATAAGTTCAAGAAAAGTGGCAGACAATCAGGCTAGGAAGAGGAGCAGAGTAAAAAGCAAGTAAACATGACTTAAAAAAATTATTGCAATGATTATAGAATTAGTATACATAATAAGGGGAAGTGTTGGAAGTTTCATCCCGTATTACAACCTTAGAGAAAGTAGTCGAAAGAGAAGGATCCTAAGAAGAAAAGGAAGGTGTTCCTTAGCATAATAGAGGTTGTGAAGCTGCGTGAGCTTGATCAAGTAGATTCAAAATTGAGTCTGACAATGAAAAAACTTGAGGCAACAACTGAGGCAAACTTGAAGGTATGGGATACACTCTTCCACTTAAATAAATAGGTGAAGTAGAGTATCATCGAAGCTATTATAGATCCTAAAAGTGAAAAGAATCTCATATTTCAAAATCTATGT
Organism: Phoenix roebelenii; assembly: GCA_025769935.1. Lineage (NCBI taxonomy): Eukaryota > Viridiplantae > Streptophyta > Magnoliopsida > Arecales > Arecaceae > Phoenix > Phoenix roebelenii. Next base: position 6,185,498 of record JAOXJJ010001179.1, on the reverse strand, counting down.
TGTAGACCAAGCCTCATTTGCATCCTACTTTCTCAGTTAAATTCAAAATAACATCGAGTTGAAGATCGTTAAGCAGTATACTTTTAAAGTTTGCAATAATTAAGAGGTATATATGCGAAATGGTTTCCATGGATGTTTTTTAGGTCATGCTTGGAAATCCGTACTTATGGGATCAAGGTGCAGTCTTCTATAAATAGTAGAGAAAGTATGATCTCATAAAAGATAAAAAGAAATTTATGATCAATATTTTCAAAACATAAGAAAATATAAACCTTGCAACTGCTACTCAAACAAAGTGGCTTGTTAATGCCTATAATAAGTTTGTGATGATAATACCATAAATCTATACCACTTATTTGAGACCAAACTCTCACCTCTTGATTCCGCTAATCAATCAACCATGATTATGATGGCAAGAAAGTAGCCATCGCCGTTGTCAACGAGGAAGGATTGCAAGAAGTAGCCCTACCAAGGAGTCTAGATGTGGAAGTGGAGTGAGTGGTTTGCTGAGATCCAAAAATAAAGAAGACTAAGGTCATAAAAGACTACTAGACTATGCCATCGAAAGGAAGGTCAGGAGGATTGAGTCTTTTTAGATAGCTTGAAAGGGTTAGCTTATTAGCAGAGCGAAGTAGTTCTATTGCAAGATGAGGAAGCATGCATTCCCCATCTTCGGTATTGATTAAGCAGGAGCTAAATGCTGTGAACAAGAGGGGCCCTAATCTAGGTGGATCATCAAACTTGATGTGAACCATCTTAGCTACTATAGGTAGGATTATACAGAATCTAGCAATAAGATCTGCTACATTAAGAAGCAAAATTATGTGCCAAAATTTTGAAGGTCATAACTTGGCCGTATAATACCTGATTGAGATGATGTATGCATGTATCTATGTAGTAGGATGATCTACAAAAATGAAACATTGATGTTATGCATCATAACCTCAATAAACATTAGAAAAAATTATAATAAATAGAGTAGAAGAATATATTATCTCATTTGTTAAAGAGATAATTAAAAGTGGGGAAATTAGATAAAAGAGTTTAAAGTGCTGATAAAGAGGATGGAAGAAAAGCTGTGTATCTTTTTTTCTTTTTCTATTTACAATTAGGATTTCTTATCCTCCTATAAGAGGAAATGAGAGCGAGTAACATGGGTTGGGAAATGAACATAGAACATCTCTCTTTTATTTTTTTCTCCTTATCTTCTATACCTAAAAATAGTGATTATAATTGAATTGGGTCATGTCGAAAGGAAGAGAAAGTGAAAAAAAGAAAATTATTGCATGAAATTTGTGGAAAAACATTATTCTTTCGTTATATATGTAGCAATTATATAGTGTTAGACACCTTTTTCTGTTTTGGAAATATATGAGTGAGTATATTTTTGGTCATTTTCTTCATGTTACTTTGAATCCCAACTACCAAAATTTTGTCTTATGAAAATAGAATATCAATAAGTACCGTCCTCCTCCATGTGCTCTCCCACCAAAATGTGGCTTTAAGTGGTCATATATGGTAATATCTATTCGGTTGTGTTTAAGATTGAGAAAATAATCGGGTTCCACTCAAAAAATGGAAATCTTCACCATTGTTTTCTAGACAAGATAGGGTATGCATGGTATTTCTTTATCTTGGACATATTTGGATCTCATTTAAAAATAAAATTTTTATGACTTTTATTTCATTCAAAAAAATAAGAATTCCATATAGGTTTTTTGCCAAATTGAGAGGATTTCCATGATGCGATTCAATGCCATCCCTACTCCATCCTCCTCTCTCTCTCTCTCTCACACACACACACAAAAGAAATTCTTAGGTAGACTTAAGTCTATCACATCAACCGTAGACTAAACCAATAAAATTTAGCCATGCCAACTTATCTATTTGCTAAGGTTAATCATGGTTAGACGAATTGAAAAAAAAAATGGGGGAAGCCCTTTTTGTTTGCTAATCTCCTCAACTCCAGCAAACTTCTCCTCTATCCCTAATCTCCCCAACCCTAGCAGTGTTGTTGAAGCCCCCACTAGCAAAAAACCAATGGGGAGGGCCACGTCAATGTAGATATCAATGGACCTTCGGCAGTTCGAATTATGGAGAGAGGGATTTCCAGTGTTCCTTGTTATATATTCAGTAACCGAAGACCGAAAGGCGAAGCATAAGGAGAGTTTAAGATTTTGGATGGCTATACGAGGAATAAATAGTGTACAATTGTTTCAAGAGAGCGAGGATGACAAATTTTTTTTAGGAATGCAGTTTGAGAAGGCCTTCTTGGATTTCCTTTCCTTTTATATTTTGATTTTGCTTGCATTTTTGGATCTAAGAGCCAGACTGTGTAAGGTTTTATTTTTTTTTCTGAGCTAGGTGGAGTGACTATTGAGAGCTCTACCTAGCACATCATTCGAGTCTTGCATTGTTTGTTTTCTTATGTATACATCTATAAAGCATGGATTTTGAAGTGCTAGAGATTTTTTGCGATATGCACTTTTCATCATCAGCATTTTACATTATTGGTTTGATATTTATTTTTGAACTATGAATACGAGAAATTTACTCTTATTAAGGTGGAGTGAAACGAGCTCGCATGTAGTAGCTGGATGTTTGGGAGAGAAGAAAACTAAATAAATTGATGCCTAGTATTGATATCATGCTTGTGGAAGATATAGGTAGCAGCTAGATGCCTAGAACTCTATCTAAACCACACAAGTCATCTCAACTTGTAAGCATCAAGTGTGTTGATAACACTGGAAATTGATGTCAAGATAGGATCCCCTAGTAAGTCTAGAAATTAGAGGTTCACTGTACTTCCAACTCAAATTAAAAACACATACCGATAAAACAAAACTTGATCCTTTGAACACCATTAACAACCATCTCCTTAATAGCAAAATCTCTAATTCATGGTAGATCAACTTGCAAGCCTTGAGGCAACCTGCCGTCCTCAAAGTAAGTTTATCGACAAGGATAAAATTACAAAATCAACATAAAACAAAATGCAATAAATCAAAGCTTTAAGACCCCCCTTCAGGCATCAAGAAACAAATTCAAAATTCTCTCTGCAAAGGATTATAGAATAGATGCTAAGAAACTACCATATGGTACATCCTTAGAAATAGCACAAATTCTTAAGGTCCTTAAATATAGAAACCAACGAATCCCATCAAAGAGACAGAATGTTGATGAAGCAAATACAAGAGGAGAATAACCCATTAAAACCAACTAGTACCAATCCCCTCCAAGCACATGAAAGGAAGGTGTTTTTGCTCATTCTTTCTCCTCTGGTGGCCATGGCATGGACATCAAAGGACTTGCCAAATAGCCCAAGCATATGAAAGCTAAGGTAATCTTCCGCATTATTTCTCCTTGGACTTCAGATCATCGGTGTGAATTTTAGTGGTGAACTGGTGGCAGGGAGAGCCACGCAACACTCCTCGATCTTTCTGCCCCAATATCACACCTTGCTTTGCTTCTCTTGATAGCCTCAATGCCCTTGAGCTCACTGGCACAGACTACCTGGGCTTTTTGTCCGAGGTCTTCATTGTTGTAGGGTTCGGTAGCACTGGTCGGGGGTGTTAGGGAAGGAGGAGAAGTTCACTTGATTAGGAAGGTTAGGGAACAAAAAGGGCTTTCAGTAATTTTTCTTTTTTAGTTCTTCTAACCATGGTTAACCATAATTAATTTTTAAGGCAGCAGCAGCTAGAATAGGCTAACGTGGCTATTTTTCATTAGTTTAATCTACAGTTGATATGGTAGACTAAGTCTACCTAATAATTTCTCCACACACATAAATACACATTAGGAAAAAACACTTTATCTATAACTTTTCGAGAAAATCCCAACAAAATATCGTATGATTGAGATATTCTTTTTACATAATTATATTCATCTAAAAGAATTACAGTCAAATTTCATGGAAAAAAAGCAAAAAAAAATTCTATGGTCAATTCTACATATGTTTAGTTCTGCAGCTTGTATGTAGAAAGAGAAATTTATCATCTCGTTTTTGGAAGAAAATATTTTACAAATGAAGGGTTATTTCATCTAAAAGATAAAAGATTGAATGAAAAGAACATATTTCTCAAAAATACAAATAGGTTGCTCTTTTTTCTCCGCAAAGAACATAAAGATGGATGGCATGGAGACATGGACCACTTCCACCATGAAACCAAAAAGGTTCAGACGGGTTCCGGATCCATTTCAGAGATTGGACCCAAATCATCCGCAAGATCCGGACTTCCCAAAACGGCCCTCGTTTCCCCCCCGCCTTCCACAAATGCCCCTGCGAGCGCTCCATTTCTTCAGTTCCTTCAACCCTCTTCTCCGTGCCCCATGGATCGTAAAGACCGTTCTCCTCAAGGTGGTCTATACCCTAATCTCTCTTATTTCTTTGTTTTGCTCTCGTTCTCCGCTGTGTCCTATAGAAAAGGTCTCACCTTTTTCCTTCTTCTCGTCGCTGTTCTTAAAAAGGAGAGACGGCTCGAGTGGTGGTGGAGTTTTTGGAGGTGGCCATAACCTCCATCGTATTCCTCAAAGGATTTTATCCCCCCGGTACCCAATTTCGTCTCTCTTAGATGTATTTCTCTTTGTTATTGTGCTTATTTTCTACTATTTAATTCTTTTTTGCTTTTTTTAATGGGAAAAAGGGGCATTCGATAGGAGGAGGTATATGAATGTGGTGGTCCACAAGGCACGGCATCCGCAGCTATCCAACTACATGCACTCTGCAACCTCTGATCTCCTCCCATTCATCCAAAAGGTCCTTGCTTTATTTCCTTTTCGTTCATTGGTATTCTTAATTCCTCGCAGGTCTTCTTTGAATTCTGAACTTTTAATGGGTTATGGATCCTTCCTGTCTCACTTTATCGTTCCGGTGTTGTTAATTTCTTGCACTACTATCTGAACCTTTCTTGAGTTGTCATTTAAATAGTGTACTATAATGGATGTTATTCAACTGAGATTATATTGTTCCTGTAGTAGTTACTGTTTTAATATTCAAGAAGACCATGTGTTTGGGTTGATGCACACAAGGAAATGGAGTTTGGAGCAAGTGATACCTATCAGATCCAATTAGCATTAACCAATTTTGGAGTATTGAACATCTGTAGGTGTTGAATTCTTTTGAACTCTGTTATCTTTCTTTGCTTCTGCTGTACAAGATGAAATAAAATGATCAAAATAACTGTATTATTATCTCAAATGACAATGCTGGCTCCATGAGCAGAAGATAAGCCCGCGTCTAATTGGGAGATCATGTTGTTAATGGTTAACTTACTGTTCAGAAAGCAAGTCTCAGACTTGATTAGTAGTCGAGGAAGGATCTATTTTGAGTCTCAGATAATTTCATAATGTGAATAAATCCTATCCACTGTACAAAGTAAGTTCAATGGAGATGATTGGAGTTTTGAGCGCATGGACAGCGGTAGTTCTAAGTGGTACTTGATTAGATTGTAAACAATAAGATTTATGGTGGGTTGGGATTGCTTCAAACAATGTCTGAATGACAAATGTAGGCTCACTTGGATGGCAGGATCTTGAGTAAATACTTGACACTAGGATCTTGTGGTGAGTTCATGTGTATTTTATATGATAGGGGAGCTTTATGAGAAAAAACACTATAAGAAAATAACAATTGTGTTAAGGAAGAAATTTGTGGCAAAAAGTCTTGAGTTTCACTAGCTATGATAGCATGCATGCTTATATATATTTCATATGGGATCAATATCCCTACATCAAAGGGATCAATATCTCTGCATCAGAGGGATTAAGCACAATTGATCAATGATACGATCCACATAAGGAAAATATCTACAAATATGTACATAGCTAGTCATATCAAGAATGATTTTCATCATATGGGATTGCATAGCTGGTCATATTTTCCTAATCCAGTTGCATGGTTGGCCGAAGAAATTAAGGAACAAATTTCCATCACATGGGATTGTATAGCTGCTCATATTTGCCTAATTTGGTGCCGAGAGAATCAAGGAATGATTTCCATCACTATCCGTCAAATTGGCGCATGGAGGTTCAGAACGCTAACTTGCTAACAATGAAATGGAATGCATCTTTGCCCAAGGCTTTAGTGAAAACATCAGTTAACTGATGAGGGGATGAAACAAACTTGGTATGGAGTAGGCTTGATTGAATTTTCTTATGAACGAAATGACAATCCAATTCGATATGCTTCGTACGTTCATAAAATATGGGATTGGTGGCAATATACAGAGCAACTTTATTATTGTAATACAATGTCATAGGTGCAAAATGAGTGATACCTAGATCATGGAGCAAGTATTTTAACCATTGCATCTCATAGGCCGTCGTAGCCGTGGTGTGATGCTTGGCTTTGGCAAAAGAGCGTGAGATAGTGACTTGTTTCCTTGTCTTCCAAGAAATAGGAGAACCAAGAAAAATGCCTCATAATAAGTTGTGAGGTGAAGAGAACTAGAAGAAGAATACCTTGGTTAGGGGTCCCTTTAAGATAGCAAAGAAAGCGGAAGGCAGTATCAAGGTGAGGCTTGTGGGGTTGATGCATAAATAGACTAAGAATATGGAGTAGACTATGTTGGGCCAAGTAACTGTGAGGTAGATTAGTCGGCCAACGAGGCGGTGGTATGAAGAAGGATCATCAAGCAATTGACCATCAGAGTTTATGAGTTTCAGATGTTGCTCCATAGGAGTCTCAACAGTTCTAGCTCCCAAAAGATCCATATCTTTTAGAATTTTCAAAGTATATTTGTGTTGCAAAAGATAGATGCCTTTGGAAGATTGAGCAATAATAATCATTTAGGTAGGTAGGTCAGTTGGTAGGCCGAATAGAATGATGTTGGGGGTTTAGTTTAACATTATGAGGTGATGTTAGAAAATGACTTGGAGAAGGTGATGGGTCTGAGGTTGACAAGGATATAGATGGGGGACATAGGTGTGGTGGAGGAAAACTCATGGTTAGGAGATGAAGTCATGTTGTCATGTAGAATAGTGGCTTGGATAGGAGATGTTGGTGCCGAATAAGTGGAGTCAAGGGCAAGATCATTTGCAGGAAGAGGCAAGATTGGATTAGGAGAAAGAGAACTTGGTGGAATGTGTTGAAAAGAAAAAATATTTTCAAAGAAATGGACATCTCTACTTGTAAATATTTATTTTGTTTGGGTGTCATATACATGATATGCTTTTTGTCCAAAAGGATAACCCACAAAAATACCAGGAATAGCACAAGCTTCAAATTTATGTTTCTTATGGATGTTAGAGATAAAACATAGGCAATCAAAAACCCTAAGGTGACCATATCTGGGTCGAGTACCAAATAAAACTTCATATGGAGAACAACTGGATAAAATTGGAGAGGGAATGTGATTAATCAGGTAATTTGCTGTAAGAATACATTCACCCCAAAAATCAAGAGGAAGGTGAGCCTGCAATTGCAAGGCACAGGCAAGTTCAAGTAAATGTCTATGTTTGCATTCTACGACCCCATTTTGTTGGGGTGTCTCAACACAACTATATTGATGAATGATGCCTTCAAGGTGTAGAAAATATTGAAGTTCGTGATAAAAAATATTGATACTATCAAGGAATGCCGTACCGGCCCGTACCGGCCGGTACGGGCCGGTATGTATCGGTCCGGTCCTTGACCGGTACCGGAAACAGATGAAAACCGGTTTTTTCCGGTTTTCATCTGCGAACCGGCCGGTACGGGCACTGGCCGGTACCACTTCTTCCAAAGAAAAAAAAAAGCCACTCCTTTTCCATCAAATAAAAGAAAGAAGTGGCCTCGGCCACTTCTTTCCACCTGACAGCACGAAGTGGCCGAGTCCGGCCACTC
>JAOXJJ010001179.1:6141207-6160543 GCA_025769935.1 Phoenix roebelenii | reverse complement strand
GAGCATTTAGAAATTAATCACCAATGATATATGGCTCAAATTCTCAACTCTTGAGAATATGTATCATCTTATTAATTTCTTGGATGATTCATAGACACATAAACAATATGAATAAAAAAGATGCCTATTTATTATTCAATAATAATAAAGTCAAGTACAAAACTATGTTCCAGAATTAATAATATATTAGTCAGATTAGTTTTTAGGGCATATATCTAACACTTACGTATTCATGAGTGACCTATTTGGTATGGCCTATTTGGTATTCGTAGAAATATAAAATCACTAATCATATAATATCAAAACCATCCTTATCATATTTTATAAAAATATATTTATTAGTCTTATAAATTATTAATGCTATTAAGATATATTAATTATTATTACTGAATTAATATTTTTATTTATACTTGTAGGATATTATTTTTTAATGCTAATATTTATTTTGATTAGGAAAAAAGGCAAATAAATGCAATATTTAAATAACTTCATTATTTAAATATAAAGTACAATAATATTTATCTTCTATAATGCAATTATATATTATAATATAATATATATCATAAATATAATATATAAGATTAATATAATATAACATCCTACATATAATATTGATATAATATATTAATGGTATATTAATATATCAATTTTTCTGCTAGATTGAACGATATTTTTGTCTACAAAAATTTCAGCTTAAAATTATTATCGTAGGGTGATCTTCGATTTCCAACTTTAAAAATAGTATTCTGTTACTGGGTTGAATGGTGATTTGAATGGAGGTGATTTGAAATCACTGTGATTATTATGGTGCAACTAAATATGGTTATCTCATAACCTATACCTATATTAAGATGATCGCTCCATACCAAATACTCCCTAAAGAATATATTATTTTATAATACTAATGTACAAATTTACATACCACATGGAGAATGCCAGCCCATTACGAAGAAGTGCTGAAAAAATTGCAGTATTTTCTCTTTTTTTTTTGTTTTGCTCGAGAAAAGAGTATTTCTCAACCATGCAGACAAAAAGAGTGAAAATAATGCAGTACTTTCCTATCACACAATTCACACACCCCTTACTTTTCCACGTGGACAGGACGGCCCGGATCGCAAACAAAATCCTCCGCACCCCAGCACACGAGCAGCAAGCATCGACTCTCGTGGGACCCACGTACAAATACACGAGATCGGAGAACCGTGACTGGCTCTGTACGTATCCCCCAGGAGGAATATATCCGGTCACCCGAACAACGATAAAAGGACACGTGTCCCGATAAGCCAGATGCCGCGGTCGGTCCAGCCTCGACCCCTCCTCGATGCCGCCCCCGCGCCCAATGGTGGGACCACCGCTTCCCATCCCTAGGAATTTGGCGGCAAAAGTCATCTCAGTCCACGCGTCGAGTTTTGATTGGAGAAACTATGTATGCATGGTCGGTCATGGCATGTATGACGCCATGGCATGCCTCTGTTTTCCCGCGCTAAAACGGAAGGATTTCTCTGCCAAAAAAAGGGAATATAAAACGGGGCAGGGAAAGAAAAAGGGAGGGAAGTGAGAGGGAGAAGAGAGAGAGGGAGGGAAAAAAAGAGGGTTTTGCGAGTACTCCACCGATCTCCCCAAAACCCTAGCCTCGTTTGGATCCGATCCGCCGCCTCCGCCGCCGCATCCGCAGCGGATCGGGTTCTTCCGGCGCTCTCCGGCGGCCTATCGGCCGTGAATCGGGAGGATTGAGGAGGGAAGAGAGGTATTTGGGCGAGATCTGTTGGTATTTAAGCTTTCTTTCCTCTTTGTTGTTGGATCTCTAGGGGGTTCCCTGGTTCTCACCTTGGGGGATTAGGAAAGGGATGATAGATCGGCTAGGGTTTGAGGCAACGGTGGTTTGAATCCATGAGCCAAGCTTCTGTGAATATGGAGGACGTGAAGCCGTCGATTTCTTTTCCTTCGGATGATGGCGGAGCTATGGAAGCCCGATTTGCCGATGTCTGCAAGGTTTTCATATAGTCTCTGGGTCCCTTTGTTTGATCTGGAGCCCTTTCTCCCTTTCTTTCTTTCTATACACCTTCTATCTCTGTCCCTTTGTGCTCTTTTCCGTGTGTGATCTGAGACGGCTGACCTGTTGAGCAGAGCAAGCTGGCTCTTGACGAGAGCACGATGAGGCAGGCGATGGTTTTGTTCAGAGAAAGCAAGCACATCCTCTTAGCAAACATGTCAGCAATCGGAAGTGGATCGGTAATTTTTTTTTTGTTTTGTGGTAATTTTTGAGCTTATTTAGATCATGATCTGATGTCAAAATTGCTTCTTTTTTTGTCCTTTTCACTCTTCAAGCCTGAGGAGATTGAAAGGTTTTGGTCGGCGTTTGTTCTGTACTGTGTAACAAGATTAAGCAAGGGGAGAGGTAAGCAGGAGAAGGAAGAAAACGGTATCACTCTTTGTAGGATATTGAGGGTTCTTAAAATGAAGTAAGCCCATTTCTTTTATTTCTCCATTTTATTCTTTTTGCCTCAGGGTTGGTTTGAATCAGTCAGTTTCTTTTTTCTTTGAATCTGTAGTGTTGTGGATTTCTTCAAGGAGATACCGCAGTTTTGTCTCAAGGCTGGTTATATTATAACTGGTCTATATGGATCAGATTGGGAGAAAAGGCTTGAGGTATTGAAAATAGAAGTCATTTTTATCCATGACCTCTTCTCTTAAATTAATGATTTGTCACTGACTCATGCCCGCTTTCGTTATTGTGATTAGCTGAAGGAACTACAGGCAAACATCGTCCACTTGAGTCTTCTAAGCAGGTAAAAAATTACTGGGATGATTTTCCCTGCTATTGGGGCTAGTTGCTTGTCTTTTGGTAGCTTGCAAACTGAAATTTTAAGACTGCATATATTCTGTAACATGTGCCATCTGTTTTGTCATTGGCCTATTTTCAATACTGAAAATCATTGTCACATGTTTGATGTTGGCATTAAGTATGGTCAGAAGAAAATATCTGAAACTAAAAAAAAGTATGGAGTTGCCAAAAGTACAGAAAAAAATTCAAATAACTGAAACCTAGATTTAAAAAAATTATTAGTAGAATGGTTCTAGAATTTTTCAATAATTTAAAGAATACTGTTAGTTTGTTACTTCGCTTGAAAACTGAACCAAAGATTGCATTAAGTATGGATGTCTGGAGTTCTTAATTCTTAATTAGGGTCATAATAGACTACTTTGTGCTGGTTTTCATGCTTACTCTATAATTGCTTCACTTGGATTTTAAGTATCTTTTGTAAAGGCTTTACTATAGTCATTTCAAATGTCTAGTTGTTCTCTAGTGGTTGCACTAGGAAAAGAATTTTTCCTTATTGCCTTTGCAGTTATCCCATTTTGTGATGTTTGGTTTTGGGTGTTTCTATAATTCCATGTGTTAAAATCAACCAGCAATCCAAAATATGCCATCCTAAAAGGTGTAGGAAACATATATATTTTATAGTGTAATATATCTTCATAGTTGGTTTCTGATGTAGATCTTGATGAGCTAAAACTGGAAGTACAGAGTCGTTTAAACTGACTATTGTAGGGGAAGCTCTTCAAGCCAACGAGAGCCTATATTTGAGAACAAAGATGACAATACATAAGAAAAAATAAGGAATTCAAAATAAACTCAAAATTTTGCTGTTCCTTCGAATTCCTTGGAAATGGTAATGAGTTGGAGCTTAAATAACTTACATGGAATTTCAACCATTTTTGACAAAACTAATTTTAACCAACTTTCGTTCCAAAAACACGAAGAGGAAGCATGTAAGTCTTAAATGCTTTCAAATTATAATAGAATTATGATTATGAGACTCAAGTATCCAAAAAATTATAATATTTAAATCCTAGATTTTTAAGAAGATCCTTCTATTATATTACTGACTATAAAACTTCAATGTCATAGTTGAATTCATCATTCTCTACCTTTCTATTTGTCCACAATAAGTAAATGCTATGATACTTTCGATATGCTGCGAACTTGGCCTCTCTGAGAGGCCTATACTATGACATGAATTCTGTCTATCTCTAATTCAGAAGGTGTTTAGCATAGCTTTTTTAAATTCAGTGAGCTGCTGCGGCGGGTGAGCAATTCAGAGAGTGATCTGCATATACCTTTTTTTCTCCTCACTCTAATATTTGCTAATCAATGTACCTACCAAGGGCTGTTATGTATATAACATATATGAAGTATTTTGTTGCTTGCATTGGTGCATTTTTTTTAATTAATTGTTCTTGGTGATAAGTAGTTGCAACATGAAGCTGAAGGATGAACTGCAATTCACCTATGAAAGTGGAACTGCCAAAATTTTGATGATAGCTATGTTGTTCTATGAAAGGCATTTTTTGTTTTGTATGGAAATCTTATTGAAATTATTAATGCTAAAGTTAGAAATTGATCCTTTTGCTGATACCAATTTCTACCTAGTAGTTGCTCCTTGTAATTTTAGAGTTTATAAGCAAATGGCCTAATTGAGTGAGCCTTGGCGTAATGGTAAGGTTGTTCCATTATGACCTGGAGTTCATGGGTTTGAAACACATAAAAATAGCCTTATGGGGGTAAGGCTGTGTACATCCTCCCTACACCTTGCGATGGCAAGTGCCTCATGCACTGAGCTGCCATTTTTGAATAGATGGCTGTAAACTTTCATTGCTAATTTGCATTCAAATAATTACTTCTTACATAGCATTGTATCTATGAAATCTCCTAGCATGCTAATGTCTAGTTTAGTTGTTAGGGACCCAGTTTGATGTATTAGATGTGCATTCTGGAATCATCTGTGTTGCAACAATTTGAACTATGCTTGAGAACTCCTCTTTGAGTGCTCTGTATTGTTGAATAACTTTTCATAAGATAACTGTTGATTCATATAAATTATGATAAAATTGTCTTATGAACATCTTGTTTCCCACCAGGTACTACAAACGTGCATATCAGGAGTTATTCTTGCCAAATGATGCAAGCTGTGGTCAGCATTCTGTAGTTTCTAACAGCATGGGATATGTTTCTGACTACCATCGCTTTGGATGGCTACTATTTTTGGCTCTCCGTATCCATGCATTCAGCCGCTTTAAGGATCTAGTGACCTGTACAAATGGATTAGTCTCTATATTGGTTAGTTCTTTTACATCCCCTGGAATATCCAGCTCATTTTAATACAAACATTTTTCAATCCATTATCTGTTGTCAGTCATTGGCAAAATTTGGACCAAGTTTCGTTAACCTGTGCGCTGCTCATATTTCTGGATCTTCTGGCAGGCCATACTCCTCCTTCACATTCCTGTGCGCTTCAGGAATTTTCATATTCAGGATTCATTGCTTTTTGGTAATTAACTGTTCATGAGTTGGCAATTTGTATATCTATCTTCTAATTTTGGTACTCAGATGTTATATGTTGTTGCTAATACATTGCAAACTGGTGGATATGGCTTTGGCTCAGCTAAAAGGACGGACAAGGGTGTTGACCTTCTAGCTTCTCTTTGTGACAAATATCACACCTCAGAAGATGAGTTGAGGAGAGTGATGGAGAAGGCTAATAACTTGATAGTGGATATCTTAAAGAAGAAACCATGTGCAGCTTCAGAATGTGAAAGGGAAAATCTAGCTTACATCAACACAGGTGGAAGAATTAGCTTGCATTTTCTAAGGGAAATCATATTTGCCCATGAGATTTATATTTAAACTTTAGAACTTCCTTTTCTTGCTTTATACCAAATCCAGTATCATTTTGTCTACAGATGGTTTGATCTATTTTGAGGATCTTCTGGAGGAAAATTCATTGCATTCAAGTATACTTATCTTGGAGAACGATTATGATGATGCAATCAATAGTAAAGGTGAGCTGGATGAACGCATGTTTGTTAATGATGAGGACAGTTTACTTGGTACTGGGAGCTTATCTGGAGGTTCCATTAACATATGTGGCATGAAGGTATTTCACTGTTTCCATGCAAAGCTATGACCCTCACAGTTGACTGGATTGCTTTATTCATGGTTCATGTTATATTAATGCAGCGGAAATATGATGCAATGGCCTCGCCAGCAAAATCAATAACAAGTCCAATGTCTCCGCCACTTTCTCCAGTGTCACCTGTAAATGGAAATCCTGTCAGTAATTCTAAGATGGCTCCCATTACACCAGTGAGCACTGCTATGACAACTGCAAAGTGGCTTCGGAACATTATCTCTCCTCTTCTTTCGAGACCTTCAACAGAGCTTCTGCACTTCTTTTCCTCATGTGACAGGGATGTAACAACTGATGTTACACGTAGGGCAAGCATAATATTGGGGGCAATATTTCCAACTACTTCATTCGGCGAGCGGTGTATTTCTGGAAACCTGCAGAGTGTAAACCGGATGGACAGTATATGGGCAGAGCAGAGAAAAGTGGAAGCCATGAAGTTATATTATAGGGTTTTGGAGACAATGTGTAGAGCAGAATCACATATATTGAATGGCAATAATCTCACTTCACTGTTATCAAATGATCGGTTTCATCGTTGCATGCTTGCTTGTTCGGCTGAGCTAGTTTTGGCTACACACAAAACAGTCACTATGATGTTTCCTGCTGTTTTAGAAAAAACAGGCATAACAGCTTTTGATTTGAGCAAGGTGATAGAGAGTTTTGTCAGACATGAAGAAACACTTCCGAGAGAGTTGAAACGACATTTAAATTCTTTGGAAGAGCGTCTCCTAGAAAGCATGGCATGGGAAAAAGGGTCATCAATGTACAATTCTTTGATCATAGCAAGGCCAGCTCTTGCTGCAGAAATAAACCGTTTGGGACTATTAGCAGAGCCAATGCCATCTCTTGATGCCATTGCAATGCATCATAATATTTCAACTGGAGGCTTGCCTCCTCTTCCATTTCAGAAGCATGAACATTCACCAGGTTTGTTTTAACCCATTACTGGAAGTCACATGTCATTGCTAAGTAAAGAATTTTGTACATCAGAAATTATTTTATATGGTTTATCCCAAAGGTTGTGGCAATTATTTCTTAAACACTCTCTTTTGTATTACTGCATGTATTCAAATATTTACTAGAGCTGATTCATGACCCTTTGACTTGCATGTTGAATTATGTGTTTCTAAAACAGTATACACTATACAGGACCAGAGATGTAAATCATTCATCTGATGAAAGCAACTAAATAAAACATTATCCATTTGATAACAGTGGATTCTACTGTATAATTATCCATTTGCTTGTGTTTGAAGCCATATTATATTTCAATTAACCTTTTTTGGATTGCCTGTGTATGTTATGTATGCATGAATCTTCCATATGATTCACTTAGGGGCTGTAGTGGAAATTCTGTGTCAACATTGTCAATTTCTAGAATTTGCTACATGTAACTTGGGCTCGTGATTCATGTTATATTTAGGTAAGAACTGTTATAGATCTTAAAATCACACCATAGCAGAACACTGAGGAACAAGAAACTTTATCTTATCTGTTTAATTGATTTAGCAAATTATAGCTATTACTGTTTGATTGTAAATTTGTAATTATGTTTTCATACTCCAAAAAGCTTCTCAAAATAACACTTCATATCTTTTAAATTTATATTGTTTCAAAATAATTTACCAAATATTGAAACCCCATTCTTAACTTGTGCTGCATACTGATTTCATAATTACTAGTACCATCTTGTCTTTGTTTTCTTCAGGTAAATTCATCTCCAAATCTTTCATTCTGTCTTTATTAAACCACTGATTCTGTTATTAACTCATTGATTTTGTTGCAGATCAAAATGGAGATGCTGTGTCTCCGAAGAGAGCATGCAGTGAATATAGGAGTGTGTTGGTAGAGCGTAATTCCTTTACATCACCAGTGAAGGAACGTACATTGACTTTGAATCTTAAATCAAACTTACCACCTCTTCAATCTGCTTTTGCAAGGTTGAGATTTCCATTTTATTGTTAGTTTGGTTCATTATCTGGAATTTAAAGAACACTAAAAATATGATGAACTTCTAATCTGATTGTCATGTCTGCAGTCCAACAAGGCCAAACCCTGCAGGAGGAGGGGAAACATGTGCTGAGACAGGGATCAATATCTTTTTTAATAAGGTAAAATTTGTGTTTTAGAACTTATAAAAAAACTTTCTAAATTGTTTACCCTTTTAAATCTGGAAATTTATTTTTCTTGTTTGTAGATTGTAAAGTTGGCTGCTATTAGAATCAGAAGCTTATGCGAAAGGCTGCAACTACCTCAGCAAATTTTGGAGCGGGTCTACTGTCTAATCCAACAAATCCTTAGTCAACGGACTGCGCTATTTTTTAATCGACATATTGATCAAATTATCCTATGCAGCTTTTATGGGGTTGCTAAGGTATACTCTGATAAGGGTTCCAGATGTCACTGTTATTTGTACTGCCATATTTTCTTTCTAAGCATATGTTTTTGCTGGCAGATTTCTCAAATGACTCTATCCTTTAAGGAGATCATTTACAACTATAGAAAGCAACCACAATGTAAACCTCAGGTTTTCCGCAGCGTCTTTGTTCATTGGCCATCAACAAGCCACAATGGAGTAATAAGCTTTACCTAAGCTTCTTTTTAATGCCAGTTCTTTTTATCATATTTCTAAGCTAATTCAATATTTAAACAGAAAACAGGACAGGAGCATGTTGATATTATCACCTTTTACAATGAGGTATTTATTCCTTCAGTCAAGCCTTTGTTGGTGGAGTTAGGACCTGCTGGAGTTGCTCAAAAAAGTAAAAAGTCTCCGGAGGATAACAATAATGCTGACAGTATGCTGTTTTTACTTCTAACTATGAATATTTTGTTATAAGTGCAGCTTTGCCTGCAAACTACTGCTTTTTCTTTTCCTGATTTTTTTGTATCATACAGGTCAAATTCCAGGATCACCTCGGTTGTCTCCTTTCCCAAATCTTCCGGATATGTCCCCAAAGAAGGTTTCTGCTGCTCATAATGTTTATGTTTCTCCTTTGCGATCATCAAAGGTATGTCTTACTCGATTGCTTTATGATAGAATTACTAAACTTTTATAATCTTATTGTAGGCTGGTTATTTGGTACATCTCCATTTTGACTTGTTTATTATTCTGGAAATAATGGAACAGTTTTATTAAACTAATAGGCAACAGTTATGATAAAGGTTTGGGAAAAGCATAAAATGTCGTATAGCAGCTGTCTGGTGTTCACTATCTGATTTCTTTCTGATATTTGAGTTAGGATTACAAATTGAGCTATGTTTGAACTGGTGCCAGCATTATATAATCAATACAAAAGCAATAGATTAAGATGGCCATACACTTATTGTATTTGGTACAAAACTCTATATCTGTGATGTGTATAAGGTCTGTGCATTTTGTGCAATTCATATACTTTTGTAAGTCAGAGTTAAAGTGCATCTCCATTGCCTTCTGACTGAGTAAATGAAGAAAATACTTGACCAATAGTAGTGGGGGGAGATTTGGAGTTCCTTTCCTGATGATTTAAATGATCATTCTTAAAAATTGTAAGGAAGTACAGACTATAGAGTGTTGTTTCTTCTTGCTAAGGTATGCTAGCCTCAGCCAAAGGACTATATATGCCCTCTGCAATTGGGGATTAGTGTTAGAACTTCTTGCAGAGATTATGACAGGCAAAAATAGTAATCATGATCTTCTAGGGGATCATTTCTGAAACATCAAATTGCTTTCTGATGATGTAAATGGTCATTCTTAAAAATTGTAAGGAAGTACAGACTACAGAGTGTTGTTTCTTCTTGCTAAGGTATGCTAGCCTTAGCCAAAGGACTATATATGCCCTCTGCAATCGCGGATTAATGTTAGAACTTCTTGCAGAGATTCTTATGACAGGCAAAAATAGTAATCGTGATCTGCTAGGGGATCATTTCTGAAACATCAAATTGCTTTGTGAGTGAAGAAGGTTTAATAGAAACCTACTCTCCACTTCCTGCAGAAAATTAAGATAAAGTGATGGCTACATTCCTCTTTGATCTTTATGAAGGTTTTAGTGTAGGATGATAAAGTAATTCAAAATAGCCTGTGGCAGAGTGAATTAATTATTTCATCTATGTTGTCTCCAAAAAATGATGAATTTGCGCATCATTGCTTGTATAAAAGTGAAATTTTCCTGCAAGCATGACCCCATTAGTTTCAAAGTAATATCCATGCAGATAACCCTCTTGACAATGGATAAGTATCTTCTCTCATTTAGGGGAAGAATTGAGTGGACCTATAAAATTCTAATCATATAATTAAAATAGAAGGAACCAAACAAAGCTATTAGTGATGTGAAATCATAAAAACAAAATAGTGATATGGAATTAGAGTTTTAGTCCTGAAGTAAGTGCAGAAATACATAAAGAATTATGAATAATCCTGTTTTTGAAGGTTCAAAGTCTCCAGGCTTATTGCTATAATTCACTTGTATCAATAATTAAGTTGAATCATGTTCAATGTATACAATGGTCTGTGTGCATGAGCTTCACTCATGTTAATATATATATATATATATATATATATATCAGTGCTGGGATTCTCTCGGTAATGATAAATGATGAAGCTCATTTGTTTTGGTACATGATGTCCTGTTGCCTCATAGAGTATCAATGCCACTTTTCCTTTGTTCTGGTGCATATCTTTGGTGCATACCCACTAATTCTTATTGCTACATTATAGTGCCTATGTGCGGTGTTATTTCTTCTTTCCCTAATTCATCAGTTTTTTAAAGCTTCTTTAATAGTGAAATCTATTGATTCAGGAGAGAATACAGTTCATTTGAGCATGTCAATTTTTTTATGCTCAGAAAACTAAGAAGCATAGCTATGTATGTGTATATATATGTGGTTACATACGAACACAACTCACATATATATATATATATATATATATATATATATATATTACATGAAAAACTCTAGAATTGTCTATGTATGTACCACTTGTTCTCTTTTTTGCATTGGTAGATGGATGCATTGCTTTCACCAAGCTCTAAGAGCTATTATGCTTGTGTTGGTGAGAGCACTCATGCTTATCAGAGCCCTTCCAAAGATTTGACTGCCATAAACAACCGCTTGAATAGGTATGTTACCCAAAAACTCAAATGCGCGTAATTATCGCTTATATTCCCTTAAAAATAATTCTCATATGCCTGCTGCTCTAAATTCTACTACAGTGGGAGAAAGGTCAGCGGCAGACTAAACTTCGATGTGGTTAGTGACTCTGTTGTTGCTGGGAGTCTTGGAGCTCAGAATGGCAGTTCTGCCCCTGCCCCTGCTTTTCCCATTTTGGAGCTGCCTGTGAAACGTGAGCAGCCTGACTCCTAGTTGTTTGGAGGATGCCTCTTTGTACCTAACCCATTCTCACCAGCTACTCCCTGTTGCTTCTAATCTTATGATAGATTTGTACATGAGTTTAATGAATGGGGAATTATGTGAGCAGTAATAATCACATATACTGCCCGTAAGTCCCCATTTGCCGTATGTTATAGTTCTAAACGTAAGTCAAAGAGGAAGTGCGGTTTTAACTAATGTAATTGAATAAATCTTTCCGTTGCTTCCTGGATCTTGGTTGATGCTGATGGAATTATCGGCTCCAGAATCTCATAGGTTCAGATGTTACTGCGAACTGGGATGTTATTATATTGAAGCTTATTTAGGAGTTTTTGGGCTTACATTGAGCTAAAATGCAAACTTTTACATTGGCACTTCCTCGAAAAACCATGCTTACAACAGCAGTTTTAGGAATGGACACAGAATGTTCTTTTTCTTGTTCCAAGTTTCCCATTCGAAGTCACCATGTAAGCAACCATCAGCATCCTCTGGTCCATCCAACAGCTATAACGGTGGCTTCACCCATCTCATCGAAGTGCCTCGATGGCAGATTTCTGAATGTCCTTTTTTTCTTTCCGCTCGCTGCTTCATGATCTCTTCTCACGTTCGCTTCCATCACAAGCGCAAGATTCTAGTTGACCTTGGAAGGGCTAGCACATTTGGGGCGTGCCAAGTAATAACTAATGTGTCTATTCAAGCACTTCAATCAGCAGCTTAGCCAAGCACGGGTAAATCAGGCCTAGCTCAAGTTTGGATTATTTAGTAATTGAGTCAAACTTGAGCCAACTCATTAAATTGCAAAGTCGAACCTAAGCTGCTCACAAGTAGCCTTCATATGAGATTTGGTGAGAATATGATGTTTTAAGCCTATACTGTATTCTCCGAGTTAATTTTCATCATTATATCTCAATATTATAGTGGGAGATTTATTTTCTTATATAGATTATGTTAGTTCTTGATAAATAAATATGATTAATTATGCCAAAAATTTTGAACTATTTGGAGATTTTTAATGTCCTGAACTTCAATTTGGTATAATTAAGTTATCAAACTTTCAAATTTGTTCAATAGTATCCCTAGCTGTAAATTCCGTTTGCTTGCCGTGATGTCGTGGTCACGTGATATCATGTGTCTTACCAATGTGGCAGGAGGGTCTGATGTGGACAAGTCTTTGTTCCCCATTTTCATCCCTCTTCGGTTAAGATTTGGACTTCCATTCCCATCCAAATATCGTCTCTCCTTCCTGGCGATGGCCATAAGAGTGGTGGTGTTTCTCTTCAGCGACGAGCGGTGGTGACCAGCCCTCCATTTCGACGATGAAGGTAATGTCTTCGTATTATACTTTAATCTATTCTCCCTTAGATTTTTTTCCATGATCCGTAATTCTTTCATCCTACATCCCTCGCTCCATTGGAAGAACAATAAAATTTTGCCTCAACTTCAAATCATTACTAGTGATTGTGAGTAGAAAGTGACCCAAAAAGTATGTTATTATTCTGTCTCTATGTGGTCCCAAAATCTTGCTAAAGTTTTGTTATTTAATAGAATATGGTCCCCCAAAGTGTTTGCCTTTGTTTAGTCAAACTTGATCCGAGTGGGATTAAATAATTCCATTTGTTATGGTATGTTTAGTGGAACGCATTTGCCGTGTCTCTACTCTCTTGCTACGACCAACTAGTTAATGGAACCTATTTGTTTGATAGAACCTGTTGTGGTTCAAATCTAGCCCGCGGGTTACCATGCCAGTGGAGCCGAGGAGCCGCCAGTGTTGGAAAGGAGAAGACGAGACCCACCTCCTGCGCGACGGCTGCGTACCTGCACAAAGCCTCACTGTTTTTTCCGGTGACGGCCCTCCGACGATCAAGTTAGAGTAGGTAAATTTGGTCCAGCCAAAAGGTCTCTTAGAAATTACCTGATCGAGCTATTTATAGCCTCGATGGAGTGGTCCAGATGACGGAGGTACTATCAGTCCCCATCATGAGGGGGCATGGCTCTAAGTCGGATGACGTGCAGCTCAGGTAGGCTAGTGTCGTGCGATACAGCCCGTTCTTGAGAACGGTAGGGCGTTGACAATCACAGTAGGGTATGGCCGGAGTAGTCAAGGTGTCGTCTAAATATTGTTGGCTGGTTATGGAGATATGACACGACAGTATGGTGGAGTACGGCCACGTAGGTGGGCATAGGCCCGCACATGGATGTGGTTGTTGTCGGGGCCAAACTTGTTAAGTAGTTGCGTCATACGTTTGACGAGGTCGGTCAGGCAGAGACTGGGAGTAGCTCGGTTTTCTGAATTCCGAGGTGTACTTGAGGGAGCGCTTCGAGCTCGAGGGTCGGAGCGTATATGGTGTATCGCTGGGGTTGGCACCCTGAACTTAGTCGGGGCAGGTTGGTGATTCTCTGGAGTTGGTGGAGCTCTTGGCAAGGTTCTGAGGACGAACCGACCCTAGGCCAAGGTGAAGATTCATCCGATCATCGTTAATGTTTACTGGGCCGAAACTGGACGGCCTTTTAGTTGTGGGCTGGACAATCCATTTTTCCCTGGATCATTTGCCCTCCACTTCTGAGATCGAGCTGCCTTGCTGCTCGGATGATGGAAGTAGTCAGATTTCTGGTCGTCCAGTACTTTAGTTACATAAACAAAAAGAGGTGTGCATCAAACTAGGTATGCCTCGGCGCACTTCTCGGCCGAGAGCTCAACGTCGGACTTGGGGGCGTCTAGACCGTTAGATTTTCTGGGGTGGAATTTGCCACAAAATTTTTTCAGGATTACATGTGGGCATTCTTTTCTGGAGAGTGGTTGAATTGGGACGAGGAGGGTTTCGATCATTAATTCCCCGTCCCCCGAAGCATTCCGTTTGGCGGGGCATGAAGAGTCGGCCATTAATGTTCCCTTCTTTGAAGCGTCTCATCCGGCGGAAGGCGGGAGGTCAATTATCAATATTTCAAGCTCCGGAGCGCCCTCCATAATGATCCGCATTTAGTGAGGTGATTCGGAGGGATTTGTTGAGGCCGTCTTAGGGCTCGCCACATGGTGAATTCCAGATCGTATGATTATTAGGCTTGCCCGATCGAAGCCACTGCAGCGGCCTATATAAGGCCCAGAGAAGGGGTCGTAGGGTCGTTGCTTGACCCTCCCCCTATTCCTGATCTAGCCGCTGTCGCCGGAGTGTTGGAATTTTCTTCCGTGCGTTTTTGGGAGTTCTCGGCTAGCCTTTGCGCCACCCGTTGTTTTCTTCTTTCGGGGGTCACTCTCCTTCTTCGCCCATCCGTCTTTTTCTGGCGAGCTTTCAGGTAGGCATTTTATCCTTTCTTTCGGTTGTTCAGAGAGTTTTTCTTCTTCCTTCTTTTTCGTTTATTCTTAAAAACTGGGCAATGGACTCGCTGACGAGGGCATCGATGTTCGATGTAGGCCCATCACGAACTCTAGCTTCTTCTGAGGTGGAAGAGGTCGGACTTGAGGTGGGCCTGAGCCTATATGGAACCAGCTCGCTCATGACCGATGAGGATATGGGCTCGATTCGAGCCCGATTTTTCATTCCTCCGGAGTTCGTCCTTGAACTCTCGAACCTCGGGGACCAAGTTACTAACCCCCCTAACGGTTGGATCGGAGTGTATGTAGATACACTCCAAGCAGGGCTGAGGTTTCCTCTTCCTGGGTTCGTGGGTGAGCTTCTGACGGTGTACGGCCTAGTGCCTGCGCAGCTTGCCCTGAACTCATGGTGGCTGATCATCGGTTTTCTCGTCCTCTGCCTAGCACATGGCTTGCCCCCTTTGGTGAATGTTTACAGGAGTTGCTTCATATTGAAAGGTAACCTTATAGATAAAGGGTGGTAGTATTTCTCTCCTCGAGGAGGCCGCAAGCTATTTGGGGGTCTGCCCATTTCCATAAATGGATAGAAGGATAATTTTTTCTACATCTCCTCCGAGTGGTCTTGGGGATTTAATCCGTCCTGGAGCTTTCTGTTGGCCTCGGTGAATAATAGACTTCCGCAGTTGTCGCAGTCTGAGCAGAAAACCTTAGATAGTTTGCTCGGACTGAAATAAACCCCACGGCTCACCGACCTGCTCAGCGAGGAGGCCTTGGTGAATCTTGGCTTGAGCCCGGCTCGTCTCGAGGGTAAGAGCAATTTGACTTTTTCTTCTTTCCTTCTTACGTCGGGGATGCTGACAAAACTTTTTGTCTTCAGATATCGCAAGGATGATTTTCAATATCAAGACACTGGTAGCCATATATAAGAGAAAGAGAGCCGCCCCCGAAGGGGTCCGTCTTGAGGGAAGGCCGAAGAAGGCAAGAATCACTTCTGGCCTTGAGGTCGGGCAGGGAGAGTCCGAGGTTGCTGCTCTCGCATTGGCCGGGCCTAGCCGGGGTTCCATAGGAGAGGCCGAGGTGCCCCAGTCGACGACTGGGGGAGACTTTTCTACCTAGGCCAGAGGTTGCCGTGATAATCCAGCCACCCGGGCCGGATTCCGAACCGAGGTGTGAGCCCGGGACCTCAGTCCCCTCCATGGTCTCGTTATGCGTTGGGGCCGCAACCTTCTCCGAAGCGCTGGCTTTGGCAAGGACTGAGCCGATGCTCCCCGAGTCTAGCGGGGAACTATCACGGCGCAACCCTAAGGGCGATTCGGCCCTCAAGTCCAAAGAGGTTGCTTGCAGGCTCGTGCGCAATATCATGCTTCCGTACGACCGCACTTTAATGGAGGACGACCTTGGCGACCTTGTCCATCATGTCTACTCGGCGAGCATACAGGTAAGTGATGTCGTCCTTCTGCCCTTCGTTTGTTTCTTTTGTGGACGTTTAATTTTTACTGACACTTCTCTTTCTATGTCAGTCTCTTCATGTGGTCGATGTATTGATGTCCAACGTGCTCGCCGACCGGGAGGAGCTAATGGTGCTTCAGATGAGGACGGAACATGCCGAGCTCCGAGGACAAGAGGCTGAAGACCGAGCGGCGTCCGCTGCGCAGCGTCAGCAGGAAGCCGAAAATCGGGCAGCAGCCATCGAGTAGCAACGGCATGAAGCCGAGGAGAAAATAGCTGCCGCCGTACAACGGCTTCGGAAGACTAAGAAGAAGGTATGTGCTTCCGAGGCCGTAATAAAGAATAAGCTAGCTCAGATCCAAGTCATGGAGGCTGAGCACTCCCGAGCCCGCTCCTCCTCAGCGAGTCATATTAGTGAGCTCGAAGCCGCTCTAGCCCGCCTTTGGGGAGAGGCAGAAGAGCGGGAGCTGAAGATTAGGCAGCTCGAGGGCCTGGTGGAATCGTTTGCCCGTGAAGCCGTCGAAAAATTTCGTCAGTCGGGGGAGTATATCGCCGAACTAGCAGAAGGGGCAGCTGTTGCCATAGTCCAAAGTTTCGACAATTGTCGTTTCCAAATTCAGCAGCTCTGCCCTGGGGTCGACCTCAGTGGCTTAGAATCGAACATGGATGGGACTATTGAGAAGGAAGAGGACGCTGTCGAAGTTGCTGGCGAGGTCGGGCCGGAGATTGCCTCCGAAGGTGCCAATGGGATGGAATCATCAGCCATTCTTGGCGTCAGTACTGGAGCTGAAGCCTCCGCATCAGGCGGGGATGGTGCTCTCGAGGTTGTAATTGAGTCGGAGGCCGTGACCAATATTAATGCGGAGGTTATCCATGTCGATTGATTTTTATTCTTATTTTTGTAAGGCTGGCCGCTTAGGCCCTTTGTAATTCTTCCGACCATGAGGTCGGGTGCTCTTGTACTCGGCCTTCCACCTTTTCTGTCAATAAAAGTTCTTTTTCTTTCAACAAGAGTTTTGAGTTCGCTCTGTCTCATGCTTGGATATTAATATTCGAATTATGTGACCCAAACCCGGGCCCATTTTACATAGTAGGAGCTGCACTTAGTACTTGGAGGAACTCCGAGTTCGGTACACCCCTAGGATAAACCTCATGTGAGACGAGCTCATAGCTCTTCCTTTAATAGTGCTGGTTGCTTTAAGCCTTGCCTAGGAGAGCGAAAGACAAACAATCCCAAATTATCTTAAGGACGGAAGCCCGTCTGATGGGCTTTTGTTAATTCAGGAGCATAGGCGAGTTCGGGGACAAGCGTCCTTCCGAACGTAGAAATCCGTTCGAGGGGCCGAAGCCACTTCAAGACTTAGAAATTCACCCGAGGGGCCGAAGTAATAAGTTCAGGGATAGATATCTACCCAAACGTAGAAACCTGCTCGAGGGGCCGAAGCCACCTCGAGACTTAGAAATCCATCCGAGGGGCCAAAGCCACCTCGGGAATAATAAGTTCAGGGATAGACATCTACCCGAATGCAGAAATCTGCTCGAGGGGCCGGAGCCATCTCCAGACTTAGAAATCAACCCGAGGGGCTGAAGCCACATCGGGAATAATAAGTTCGGGGATAAACATCTACTCGAACGTAGAAACCTGCTCGAGAGGCCGAAGCCACCTCGAGACTTAGAAATCCACCCGAGGGGCCGAAGCCACCTCGAAAATAATAAGTTCGGGGATAGACATTTATCCGAACGTAAAAACCTGCTTGAGGGGCCGAAGCCATCTTGAGACTTAGAAATCCATCCGAGGGGCCGAAGCCACCTCGGAAATAATAAATTCGAGGATAAACATCTACCCGAACGTAGAAACCTACTCGAGGGGCCAGAGCCACCTCGAGACTTAGAAATCCACCCGAGGGGCCGAAGCCACATTGAAAATAATAAGTTCGGAGATAAACATCTATCTGAACGTAGAAACCTGCTCGAGGGGCCGAAGCCATCTCAAGACTTAGAAATCTACCCGATGGGCCGAAGCCACCTCAGGAATAATAAGTTCGGGGATAAACATCTACCCGAACGTAGAAACCTGCTCGAGAGACTGAAGCCACCTCGAGAGTTAGAAATCCACCCGAGGGGCCGAAGCCACCTCGAGACTTAGAAATTCATCCGAGGGGTCGAAGCTACCTCGGGAATAATAAGTTTGGGGATAAACATCTATCCGAACGTATAAACCTGCTCGAGGGGCTGAAGCCACCTCGAAACTTAGAAATCTACTCGAGGCGCCGAAGCCACCTTGGAAATAATAGGTTCGGGGATAAACATCTACCCGAATGTAGAAATCTATTCGAGGGGTCGAAGCTATCTCGAGACTTAGAAATCCACTCGAGGGGCCGAAGCCACCTCGGAAATAATAAGTTCGAGGATAAACATCTACCCGAACGTATAAGCCTGCTCGAGGGGCCGAAGCCACCTCGAGACTTAGAAATCCATCCGAGGGGCCGAAGCTACCTCGGGAATAATAAGTTCGGAATTAAACATCTACCCAAATGTAGAAACCTGCTTGAGGGGCCGAAGCCACCTCGAGACTTAGAAATCCATCCGAGGGCCGAATCCACCTCGAGAATAATAAGTTCGAGGATAGACATCTACTCGAACGTAGAAACCTGCTCGAGGGGTCAGAGCCACCTCGAGACTTAGAAATCCACCAGAGAGGTCGAAGCCACATCAAAAATAATAAGTTCGGGTATAAACATCTACCCGAACGTGAAAACCTGCTTGAGGGGTCGGAGCCACCTCGAGACTTAGAAATTCATCCGGGGGGCCGAAGGCACCTCGGGAATAATAAGTTCGGGTATAGACATCTATCCGAATGTAGAAACCTGCTCGAGAGGCCGGAGCCACCTCGAGACTTAGAAATCCATCCGAGGGACCGAAGCCACCTCGAGAATAATAAGTTCGGGGATAGACATCTACCCGAACGCAGAAATCTGCTTGAGGGGCCGGAGCCACATCGAGACTTAGAAATCCACCCGAGGGACCGAAGCCACCTCGGGAATAATAAGTTCGGGGATGGACATCTACCCGAACGCAGAAACCTGCTCTAGGGGCTAGAGCCACCTCGAGACTTAGAAATCCATCCGAGGGGCCGAAGTCATCTTGAAAATAATAAGTTCGGGGATAGACATCTATCCGTGTTGCCCAAGGTGACAACCCAAGAGGGGGGGTGAATTGGGTTTTCTAAAAATTATGTTCCCTAATTTTTACTTTG
>JAOXJJ010001179.1:6126370-6137983 GCA_025769935.1 Phoenix roebelenii | reverse complement strand
GGGGGGGGGGGGGGGGGGGGGGGGGGGGGGGGGGGGGGTGCCGGCGAGGAGACGACGGAGCTTGGCGGAGGCAAAAGGGGAGGAGATGTGGCGGTGACGCTCGGGTGGCGCGGGGTGCAGTGGAAGGACGAGGGGTGCGAGGGGCGGCTGCGAAGGGCGGTGGAGTTCGGCGGCTGCGACCCGCCATTCAAGTCGGAGACGGGGAAGAAGATGGCGGCGGCTTGGGCAGCGACGGCCTCGACGATGGCAGCGACGGCGAAGCGACGATGATGGCAGCGGCGGCGGGGCGACAGCAGCAGCGGCGGCGGGGCGCAACGGCAACAGTAGCAGCGGCGCAGGCAGAGGCAAACCGTGGTGATAGCGGAGAAGACGGTGGCGGTGGCGACGGCGGCGGCAGCGGAAACCTCTTGGGTTTCCTCTCGGCAGAACAGAGGTAATTTTTTTTGGGACATGTGCGGGTCACGTGAACCTACAGTTTTTTTTTTTGAACCGTAACAGGTTCGGGTTATCGGGTTTGGGTTTTCATGTGAACCCGCTCCGATAACCTTTAAATCTAACACGTGCAAATCACGTGATTTTTTTTTGACTTGATGGATCCGAGTTACTGGGTTGTGGGTAATAGGTTGGAACTAACCCGTTACTCAGTCCTGTTCCTCAACCTCCCGACCGATTCGGGAGGGTGAGCTGGTCGCTTCGTCGGCAGCGGCGGAATGGCTGAACAGAGGGGCGACGGCGTTCGCAGACGCCGCTCCGTGGTCGGCGGCGACAGGCGGCGGTTGAACGCATTCGCGGTGGCCGGCGGGTGTCTCGACGGGTTTGAGCGACAAGGCCGAAAGAAGGACGGCGATGTTCTTTTTCTTTTTGGCAACGGGGACCGCTCGTGGCCCGTCGACGCGCTCCGGTGTCCAGGGTCGGGGCACCGTGTAAAGCTCGTGCGCCAACTGAAATTCGGGGATCCGGCGACGCTCGACCATACACCAGTGGTAGTTGTTGTAGGTGTTGGTGGCGTCGGTTGCAGGCACCGGTGGAGGGCACAGAAGCGGCGCTGCAGTAGATCAGCGGCTGGTCGGACGAAGCTCAGAGGAGTCCGGCGGATCTGACGGAAAGAAGCGGTTGTGGCAGGGAGGATCACGGTGGAACTTCTCGGCCATGGGGAAAATTTCCTCTCTTTTTTTTTTGAAACTGACAGAGGGAAAGAAGGAACCGAGAGAGCTCGGTGAACCGGGGTTGTTCCCCTCTGTTCCTTCTTATGAGAACTGAAAAAGCGATGGATCCCTTTTCTGGTGATCGGAATTGACAGAAAGAGGTCATGTTCTTGATGTTGGTGGGAACCAAGGGAAAGGAAGACTGTTGTTGGATCGGGACTTTGGCAACAGAGGCAAAGCCCGCCAATGCTCTGATACCATGTTGATGTCGGACTGAAACGGGAGATGAGATGATATGGTGAACTTCCAACTCGGGATGAAGACTCAGAGGAAAAGGGAGGAAGAAAAGGAGGAGAAATAAAGAGAAAGAGAAGCAGAGAAGATGAGAAGAGGGAGAAGCGAAGAAAATAGAGAGAAGGGGATACGTGGGGAGGAAAACTTTTAAACTTTCATTAAAACCCTAATCATGAAGATAGTCCCTCTATTTATAGGGCCAAATAAATACAATTAACATAAACCCCCTTACACAAAAATAACTCCTAATAAACCCACAAATAATACAAGTAAACCCTAAAATGCAAATAAGCCCAAACATAAAATAATAAAATAACATGCAAATAAAATGGTAGCTGCCTAGCTGATGTCCCCATCACTTTCTCTGACTGCTTGATATACTTTGCTGTGCAAGACTCTCCGCTTCATAGACTATCAGTAAACAACTATTTTTTTTTTATGTCGTGTAGAATGGACTCTGTAACCATTGTTGTACATCATGGTGGCAATTTTGTCAACGAGAGTGGATGCGTTGAATATGTTGGAGGAGATGTGGCTCCATGACATAGACAGTTTATCTTATGAGTAGTTACAGGATATGGTGGAGAAGCTGTATGAGGATAAAGTTGTAAGGTTATTTTGTAGGGTGTCTGTTTTGAATGAAAATCAGGGAACGAGGATATGAAGACAAACAGCTTAAAGAAATAATAAAACTTGCATTGGATACAAGGGAGTAGCTTCATATTTATGTGGAGCATGAAGACATAGGAGAAGCAGTCAGAGAGACCTCATAGTCGAACTCGTGCAAAAAAGAGTCGTGAGAAGCAAAGCGAGGAAGTAGTGAGAAGCAACGGAAGCAGCGAGAAGCCAGTAGAGGGCAGAGGAGGTGATGATAAAGCAAAGGAAGTTATTGAGAAAGACTTGTTGAGCAAAGTCAGGAAAGTAGTTGCCGAGCAAAGTTAGCGAGTGGTGAGAAGCAAAGGAAGATAAAATCCTTGATAGACCTAGGGCTCGAAGGGTTGCTGAGGAAGCTTCTAAGAATGAAAAGTACAACTTACCGACAGTGAAGATGAAGAGAGTGATGAAGGCTATCATACAGATGCTGAGCTACTAATTATGAGGAGTTGATAGCTGTGAGGGACAAACTGAACGAAGCAAGGAATAGGAACAAGAATAGGGCTGATGAGGTGCAGAGGGTGCAACCACTACTGAGGGAGAGTATAGAATCAAGTTGTGCTGCTGCTTTGAATGAAGTTGAAAAGCAGACTGACTACTACGGTGAATATCATGATTGTTCTGAGTTTAATTCGCCTAAGTCCTGAGGTTGGTGAGCTTAGGAAGAGGAAGAGGTGAGTATATTTCGAGCTCAAAGCTTCATAAAGTTGCATTTTATTCTTCCACATTAAGAGTTTTGGATTAATATTTTCTTGGCATCCTGTGAGCATTCTGTATACTTCAAACAAATAATTAGTAAACTTTTTTCTTAAACATTTTGTATCATCAGAATCAAACATTTTAGGTTGATACTACTTTAAATCTAATTGGATATTCTATTACTAATTTTGTAGGCTGCAAGTTAGATAAGAAATGATACAAGTGGAACTTGTCAATTTTTAAGTGAAATGCTAATTTCTTAGCATAGTAAGAAGCAAAATTTAGTAGCACTATCTATGGCTGATATTGAGTTTATTGCTGCTGAAAGTTGCCATGCTCAAATCTTATGGATAAAACAACATCCGGAAGATTATGGACTTAAATTAGATCATATTATCATAAAATGTGATAACATAAGTGCAACCAATCAATTAAAAAATCCAATTCAATACTCTAGAATAAAATATATTGAAATCAGATATCATTTTATAAGAGATCATGTTCAGAAAGATAATATTGTACTTGATTTTGTCGACGTTGAAAATCAATTAGTTAATATCTTCATTAAATGTTTAAATGAAGATAGATTTAGCATTATTAGAACCAAACTAGATTTGTCTGACCTGTCAACATCGAAGATTCCCTGAAATTTAAAGGCTTAAGGGCTCAGGAGATGACATCTTGGTGGTTGGAGAAGTCTTCTTATCAGAATCAAAGAGTTTTTATTTTAAGGAGCTGACTCCTAATAAAGAGGCATCTCCTAAAGCCTACTAGAGGAGCTGGAGCGCCATCTCTTAAAGGTTAAGAGACAACTCCTGGTGTAGGTCTCTTGAGCGGAGCCAACTCTCATGTTGTCGGAAACGTATTCTGTCTCTAGGGTATAAATAGCTATGAGCCGACTCCTTGGTGTTTATTTAATAGAAACGCTAAAAGTTGTCCTCTGAGCTGACTCTCGTCTCGTCTCCTCCATTTCAAACCTAAGCCTTCCCTCCTCTAGCAGCTTTAAAACTCCATATCCTCTTAATCCTAAGTACTCCTATAGCTCTGAAGAGTTCCAACTCTCTTGGAAAGAGAAAGAAAGCCAACCTAGAGCTGCAAAAGAAGGGAAAGAAGAAAATTATTTCGAAAGAAGAGCTGAAGAGAACTTCAAGCGAAAAAGGAAAGGAAACAAGTCTTCGATGCTCAATGAAACTTTTACCACTAGCAGAAGCTCGCTAGCTATATATTGAAGATGCCTTGTGAGTTGTGAAGGATATAGTTCAGAGAAGCTGGAGAGTAGGAAAGTAGGATGGCAGCAGATCCTAAATAGAGGAGACTTGACTGGTTTGGAGAAGTAAATGCCAGTCATTTGAATATGGAGATGAGGCTACTCCATCACATGGAATCTTCTTTCTGAAAATAGGTAAATTACATCATGTCTTGGATAGGGATTTGTTTGTCATTTTGAGCATTTATGATGCCTCTATTATTCATTTATTCAATTCTTGTACTTTATCGTGGTTTTGACAATAATGAATTATTTGGTTTCAACTGCCGACTGTGTATTCAGAGCAACATGATATCTAAGATATCCTCCAAATTCTTGTTGCTGGAAAAGTAGTTAGCTATATGTAAATATTGCCTTTAAAATTATATACATACGCATCTTTCTTATGCATCTTTCTTTGACATGAGGACCCAGATCTCAACTCCGATGTTTTGTTAATAAAGGCCTTTGGAACTCATGCAGAACCTTATGGACTAGCCCCAGAGAGCATACTATTTTACATAAGGAATTGGGTGGTTCTATTATAATGTGTAATTTTGTTGGACTAAAGTTCTCGTGTGAATACAAAATTTCTTGTTTGATTCTATGATTATAGGTAGTTTTTATTCAAGTGGGAAGTTGGGGCGTAAGCTCAAATTCCATTTCAAGGGTGATGGGATATACATGATCAACTAAACAAGCGAACTACAGCGGCAAAAGCTACAGGGGAATAAATATTAGCAAGCAAGTTTCTGCAACAGCAGTCCTTGGAAACCAAACATTGATTTGTAAGTCCAAATCCAGTAGTTGGTCCATGTTGGAGTTATAGGTCTCCAAATACTGTCAGAGTATCCAAGACCTATACCGGCATGGAGCTCATACCAGCTGCGACCGGTTGCATATGGTACTGGTATATACGGCACCAAGCTAGAGTATATCAAACTAGAGAGGGAGAGGAAGGAGGAGAGGGAGGAAGAGAGAGAGAGGGAAAGAGGGAGAGTTTACCTAACTCCCACAAACTATATCTGCATTAGCACCTATCTACCATTTCCTAGCCCATCCAATGCCTACAATTTCTGGAAGCACAAAATAAGTGCTTAAAAATTAACATGGATTCGTTCCATATGCTCTTCCTCCCCTTAAATTTTGGCAAAAAGAATGTCATTAAGTATGCACCTCAAACAATTTTCTTCTTTCCTGCCATTGAAAGAAGACTGACTACTCCTTTCCACAAAATGTGGCTCAGCGCTAAACCTTTCTGACTCGTTTCTCAACTTGAAAGATAGGCTAAACTGATGATAGCAATTCAGCTCCAGTCAAAAACAGCAATGAAGCCAAAGTTTCAACCAAGAACAAAACTCAGCAACAAACGCCAAGGCCCTAATCTTTTGATCATTCATCAGATTTGGCAAGCATGCACTGCTGCAACTTTTCTTCATTCCCACACTACATGCCCCAGGAATGATGGGAAACATTAATGACTAGAACCGAACTTATTTTAACAATATACAAAAAGAACCAATTATTTAGTTGAATACAACGAGCGGACCATCCTTTCTACAGATAAATACTTCTGCAATATCATGCGATTCACACCTAATTGCTGGGTGCTCCTCAAGCATAAACTCCACAAAATATAAATAAAATCACAAAACTTTAAGAAGAAATTTGATTTGAAAAAACTCCAAAAGCTGATAAATAATTACATTGGCCATCACACATTCACCGTACCAAAATATTACATATTTCAGTAGAAGTCTTACGCAAAATATAGAAAGGATTTTAATAAACTTCACAAATAAAAAGGTCATGAGCTTGATCATAAACAGGTCAAATTCTTCCACAAAGATGTGCCCATTTCCTCTATAATGTTCACATCGAGACCATGTTTGCCATAGACCACTAGAGTTGACAGATCATGGAGCGTATGGTCAATTGAAGAATTCACCATTACGTTAGGGGCTCATGTAACATTTCAAATAAAGTAGAACCAAGAGAAAATTGAGGTCAGACGGATGAAGATGGTGTTATCGAAGAAAGATAACAACCAGTCCCCTATGTTGCAGTGATCTTTTTGCATTTCACCATGTCAAAGATTCAATGTGCTTCCTATTCTTCACTCATAAATAGCTTGGAGTAGATTGGAGATTTAAAGAGAAATAAGATAGTGTGGATAGGCATCCTCTGCCATATGGAGGAAGGAAATAAGAACATGGCCACATAACCTCCAAAATGGTGGAGAAAACCTTTTTCCAGCAGACAAAATGTCAATTTGTTGATCATATTGCATCAACTTCTAAATGACGTGAAGCCTCTAATGTTACCCTTGATCAAATCGAATTTAACACAATGTTTTCATCAGAAAACAATCCTTAGATTTCAACAATATAATGAAAAATCTCTAACTTTATGCCCATGATTTGAGCTGATTTTGAATAAAATGACAAAGGTCAGGACAACAAGTTATGCCTCAGCGAGGTGGCATGATCAAACTTCATGAAAACGTATATCAAAAAATAAAATAAAACAAAGCAACAAGTACACCTATTACATGTTTCCGCAAGGGGGTCCTCAATTACAAAATTCAGATGGCAAGTTAAATAAATAAGAGATTGAGTTACATCCCTAACAATGATGTTCAATAGTTGCAACTACTATATTCGATTTGGAAAAAGAAAACTAGCAACAAATAACTAACTGTGATTGCATAAAAAAAAGCCAAACAAGTTAACTGCATGCATTTGTCTCATAGAAAACATAATACCACTTACTGACAAGAGTATCAAGAGATGGAATTCCAATCCAAAAACAAACTCGAACTAAACACCATCAATGTTGTCTCATATGCCAAAAGATTGCTGAGAAATATAAAGTATTCCTGGACTAACAAAATCACCAACCAACTACCGCATAATCTTAATCATCTGCTCGAGAGACAAAAATAATTTGACACTCTAATCACTAAAACCATAAGATCAGATTCCATTTTGACAACCTCGGGGTATCACAAAGAAAGAGACTGTGAGATAGAACAGACCACCCTCAATCTCCCTTCCGCCTAAAGGAGCATCCCTCGGTGAGCCTCGCACGCCCACCAGTCGGCTGGCAGAGCACTGTTTGGCAGTTACCACAGACAACAACAGTCTGCGAGTGGCTGAAAACAGTAGTTCTGCAACAACAAAAAAAACATATTCAAATTTGGATACAACATCAGAAGCTAGCAAGATCTAATAACTCAAAAACTGATTTCTTTTGAAAGATCACATCTTTTATAGCTAAAGAATCAAACTTTAAAGGGCAAAAATAAGGCTTACATGTTGAAGCAACCTTGGCACTTCACATCCTTCAATTCAGAACAGACATCAAAGAAGAGATGGTTAGAAAAACAATAATTAATCCAAAACACAAACACACACACACACACATACACACTCCCAAGTATTTGATTGCTAGGAAGTCAGATTACCATGAAGAAGGAGTTGGGCGACTGCACGAGCCGCTTTAGCTTGTGCCTCCTCTTCTCAAGTTCAGCTGGTGGATTCAGCAGATCGATATCGTTCGGAAGAACCTAATCACCAATAAATTTAATAAAAAAGTTGAGTCCACGGAGATTAGAAGTAAAGGATTTGATCTTTAAAACCCATAGCGACAAGAAATCATGATAAAACAAAAGTATCCAATTAAAAAACGATAAAAACTAAGATTTAAAAGCCCTATAAAACGATTTGGTCTAAGGCAATAGATCTGGAAGACGAGCAGAAGAATTCAATTGAATAGAAACCGATCCAGAAAAGATTCAGCAGATAAAAATCTAAAAGCCTTAGATGCAAAAACAATTGAAAATCCGAAGGCGAGGAGAGAGAAAGAGCAGGCTGACCATCCTGTCGAAAACCTTGGGACGCGTCGAAACCCTAGAAACGGCCGATGCTTGAGAGGAAGGGAAGGAGAGGATAAACCCTAACGAGAGTTACGAGACGGAGATATATATGGAGGACGAGTAACGAACGTCGACCGTAGATCTAAATGGTTATGATCTGAGACGTTGGTTAGAGGCCACCTTCGTGGGTCGGGTTCAGCCCAGGTGATACTGGCATCCCCGCCCAGCCCTTTTCCGAAGAAATAAACCATGCCGTGGGTCCGGCAGGGGCTGTCTGGGCCTGGTCTGAGTCAGATCTAGCCCATGAAACCTGAATTTTTAACAATTTGCAGTTTTTTTTTTTCACTAAAAGAAACAAAGCCTATATGACATTATTCACCTTCTTATCCATACTGCATGAGAAAATAATAAGTAGAATAATATCTGAGCTTTCAAATTGATTGATAAATCAAAGGTGAGAGGTCCTTTGCAAAAATCAAGGACAATTTGCACAGTCACAGCGATGTGCATGGAACCGCGGCATTTCTTCGGCCATGGGCCTGATGTGGCAATTACTTCCAGACCATCCTTTTAGGTGTTATATACCATCATCTCC
This sequence comes from Phoenix roebelenii, assembly GCA_025769935.1. Lineage (NCBI taxonomy): Eukaryota > Viridiplantae > Streptophyta > Magnoliopsida > Arecales > Arecaceae > Phoenix > Phoenix roebelenii. The sequence goes on along the minus strand of JAOXJJ010001179.1, from coordinate 6,129,473 downwards.
AATTTTCTTATATGCAAAAATAAAATGGCAAAAAAACAATATTTCTGTTTCCATCAAAAAAATATATATTTTGTACAATCAATCATATTTAAAAGTATAAACATGATGATAGTGGGTAGCAGTGGTGGCAGCAGCGACAATAACGACAACATGGGCACCAATATTTTGGTAGAGATTATAATGATGGTGAAGGTGGTGTGGTAGAGACAGTGGCAGTAGTGGTGGTGCAAAGATGGTGACGGTGGTGGTTGTCGCGGTTACGACATTGTTGTAGGTTGTTGTAATTATAATGGTGGTAGTAGAGACGATGTAGCAATGGTGGAGGTGGAGACAATGATGACAATTGCAATGGTGGTAATTATAGTGGTGGAGATAAGGTAGGTAGTGATGACAATAATAATAAAGAAGGTGGTGGCAAAAAAGACTTAAATTTTTTATTTTGAAAATAGTGAAATTAGAATATCTTACTTACAATTTTCTATAATTTTCGTTGGACCTTGCTGTTCCTTGCTTCAGATATGGACCTTTATTTGCAGAAGTTTCAGATCTCATAAAGGGAGATTACCTCAAGGAAGAGGAGTGCCCTTGTTGCTTCGTTCCGGAGGCCGTTGCCCAACTGATGGATTGGTAGGGCGTCATTGTCGCAGTTGCGCCTCCACACGAAGAGCAAGTTAATACGCCTCCTCCAAACTGAATATTCGAGACGTCACCAACTCTCTTCGGATGTTCTCCCTTAGCTCGGATCGATACCAAGCCAAGGCTTGCCACTTCGTCTCCATAACATTGCTGCAGAGCATCAGTTCATGAAATCGGGTGTTGTAATCCTCCATGGTTGAACTCTTTTGGTGGTGCTTCAGAAGATCTTCGAAGAGAGTCTCTTCATAACCAAGGAGAAGAAACTTCTCTTTCAATCGAAGCTTCATCCCTTTCCAATCAGTGATGGGAGGCCGCCAAAGGTGATAAACCTTTTTCTTCACGAACCGAACCTTTCACTTGCTGGTCATGTTGCACCACTCGAAGTAATCTTTAAGCGAAATCAACCAATCCTGGAAGGTGCTTGGATCCATATTTCCGCTGTAATCAGTAACATCAACACGTACCTGCTTCGATGCATGGTCGAAGTCATCATGTTTCCGCGGTTGTTATTGCCAATATGGGTTTCCAAAATTAATCCCCATGAGAAGATTAATTGGGGATGGTGCTTGGGGACCCCTTAGGTGGCGTTGAGGTGGAAGACCCCAAGGAGAATGGATCTCGGCATCCGGATCTCCTCCTTGTGGTGCTTCTGAATTTTCTGGGTGTTCATGGGTGCCATGATCATCTTCAAAGTTGTTTGACTCGGGAAAGATGCGCTCCCAAACGACATCCATATTTTGATTCAAGGAAGCCATCTGATGGAGAAGTTCAGCCATCTTCTTAGCACGTTGCCTTTCGTTGTTGTAGGGGCGGCCGCTTATGGTACTCATGGTGATCAAGGATCTTTGCTCTAATACCACTTGACACAGATGGGGATGGGTGATTGCTGGTGTTTGGGGATGATGGCACCTGATTTCTTTTTTTTTTTCTTTTCTCTATAGAGGCTAGGGTTCCTTGTGGATGGAGGAAGAGGAAAGATGATGAAGATGGCTAATGGGTTTAATTGGGTTCAATGGATGTGTGGCTGACTTAGGAGATTGGGCTTGAAAGATTGTGGCGGATGGAATTTGGTTGGGACCCAAAGTTTGATTGGGTTAGGCACGAGGAGTTGGATGGCATGATGGGGGGATTAGGAGTCTTATTAGAATTAGGACTTAGGGGGTTTTGTGGCATGATAAGAGAGAGATAACTAGGTACTTAGGTGGAAGAATCTCACCCCCACTCAAAGACACCAAATGTTGGCGTAAAGAGGGTGAAGGCGTCTCACCTTCACGCCACTTGTTCCTAGTCTTGGTGTCCAGAGCCGGCTCGAGCCTTAGACGACTGAGGTGGTCGCCTAAGGCCCCCGGCTCAACGAAGGCCCCGTTTTGCCGCCTGCACATGTATAGCTTTCACATCTGAAAACTAGGAAGAAGTAGGAGGATGTCTGTCCCGTCTGGCAGCACCGCTATAGTGGGTTTCCGTCGACGGACAGCGAGACAGGCTACGACTATAGGTGAGTCGGTGACTGAGGTGAGCTACAAGCCTACGACGAGGACAACCAACGGACATTTCCTCCCCCCTTCTCTTCTCTCCCCCCTCCTCTTCTCTCCCAGTGCATATTTTGTTTTCTAAACCTTCTGGGGCTTCTTTAGTTCTTCTCAGAATCTCAGTAATTCGGTCCTCTCCGGCTCTCCCCCCACCCTCAGACTCCGGTTCTTCTCCAGTTTTTCGACAACTTCTTCAGTTCTTGGGCCGCTGGCCGCCCCTGCTCTGGAGTCCGGAGACCGGAGTTCTCGCTCAGCCACTCAGGTAGTCAAGCACTGCGTGACTCAGGCCCGAGCCTGGGACCCGGCGAGGTAGGTTAGGGCTTCTTCTTTTTTTCCCTTGTGATTGGCACTGAGAGGGAGAGATATCTTGTTCCTCTGATGGTGATAGGATGGATTGGATGCCCCTCCCTTCCCATCTCCTTCAATCAGACCTACTCTTCTTCCAAGAAACCCCTCTCTCTCACACACACACGCACACAGAGTGCAGCCTTCAACTTCAAGGGTCTCTCCCTCCTCGTCCTCTTTGGTGTACTCTATTCTATTTTGTTTCTTGCCGTCATGGATGGTAACACTGACATAACCTTCTCTTGCCGCATGGCAGGATTCAAGTGGGTCGAGGAGGAGGAGAAACCTCCAGGAACTCAAAGAGCTCACCAACTTGAAATTTGAGGGGATGAGGCTGAACAAGATCTGAAGATCTTGTACAAGAACCAAGGAAGTTCATTTTAGAAGGTGAAAAACTTTGCCTCTTTTTTATTTTAATAATTATGTTCTTTCTTTCCTTTTTTGTTAGTTTTCTAAAGCCGTATGTCAATTTTTTTGTGGAATTTTAGTAAGAACAGAGCAATTTGTAGGTTGTCTTTTTTTTTCCTCCCCTTCTAAAATCTAAAGTTACCATTTTGTTGGATAAAAAAGAGATTTTGAAGGGTTTGCTTGGC
>JAOXJJ010001179.1:6103019-6118471 GCA_025769935.1 Phoenix roebelenii | reverse complement strand
GCCTAGGGCCGGGCCGGGCTTAGCTTTTAGGCTAAGCGGGCCGTGCCTGGCACGGCCCGTTTAGTAATAGGGCCGGGCCAGGCACGGCCCGTTTAATCTGGGGCCCGATGGGCCTGGGACGGGCCGGGCCCGGCACGACCCGATGCCCATCTCTAGCTGTTGGGCAGGCAAATTAATTATATGTCTATCAAAAATAAGTTTTGACTTTATTTTTTCAAGCCAACAGAAATAGATCTTGGTCTAGATTTAAGGTTCTTTTGGTTTGAATATGATTTGATTGGTTATGAAAGACTTTGTTAGTAAAAGCCTGTTAGCTACGAATACTACTATTTTGCCCTTGAAATACTAAAGGTTTCTTCACCTAACCTTGGATTATGCGGCCACAGACCTATTGCTGAGTAGGGGACCATCACTTTTGACTAGCATTCTCCCTTCTATGAGTGACCAAATGAGAATATAGATGCAAGGAATAACATAAATCACATCTATCTTTTTTTTTGTTGATATCTATAGTTTTTTATCAGCACCTTCTCCTTCTCATTCCTGAGTCTCGACTTGGTGACACAAAATTGTGGCTTAGCCCTAATTCCTTTATTTAGGAGGTCATGTGCTCGCATTTTATTAAGATGCATGATGAATTTTTGTATTGGTCCAGATAGATGTTATTTTGATATTAACCAGATAGATAGATGTTGTAACAAAGACATGTGAAGTTACTTGATTTTGACTTGCTAACAGAAATTGTAAGTCCTCTTATGCAAGTAAGCTAAGGCATCTTCATATTTGAGCTTTAAAAGCTAGATTTACACTAAAACAAAATTGTGAACTTTTAACATTATTGGACATAGAGATAAATTCGGATTGCATTTCTAGGGTTATCTAGCAATGGTCGAGTAAAAGATGCATCGACTCATATCCAAGATTGTTTGAAATCTTTGTGAACTCAAGTATCATTTCCTATGCATTGCCATGAAGTAATTTTTCTAGATCATATGTGAATGATGTTGAAGGCGAGACCATTGAGTAGTTTCTTTCCAACTATTTTCATTTTTTTTAGGAAAGAGCCACCCCATACATACCTAAACCAACATATGAGCTAAACAAGTAAATTGACATTATATATTTTAAACTAGTTAAGGAAATCTGTTGATAATTTTGGCTAACTTGATAACTTAAAATAGTAAATTATAAATCTATTTGAATTTTTATGGCCTACATGCTATTTTGCTATCCACTAATCTTGATGGCATGTGTCTAGGTTTTTTTTTCCTGCCTCTAGTAACTAGTATAGAAATAGCATATCTATCATGAGAAATATCTAGACTTTCATCTTCATAGTTTTTAACTATGCAATGTCAGCCTCTAAAGCCTTCTGTGATATACACATGGCAATTAGTTCATCTTTTTGTACCAAGGAATTCTATAGGCCTATGGCTCAATTTTGCTTGTCCTTATCCCATGTGTTATTCTTATGATAGAAAATTTTAGAAGAGTATTAACTGTATATCCCACTAAACATTTCAATCTCTCCACCTTTATAACTGTTCATACCTTTAATAAATATGCTTCACTTGAGGCAGGGAACAACAGAAGCCAACTTCCAAAGATTCGAGTGTATTAACAAAATACATAAACATAAAACTAAAGAAAATAAGTTTAATATGGAAAGGTCACAATCATCCATCCTCCTATAGCATCACCATATATACGATAAAAGCGTTACTTGTAAGGTATAAGATTGGATGTTGTAAGTTATTATTTGATTCAATATGTTAAATAATATTTTAATTGTTGGAAGACCAGGTGTTGGCTTCTAAAATGTTACATGTGTTAACCATAGACATGGGCATAGGAGTTGCATTTTTTTGGTCATTTATAATGTCCTTTTATTTTTTTCTGTAAAAGCCAAGCAATAAAAAGTTAGAAGACCAAGCAACTATACTTCAAGAAACAAATGTATGCAGGAAAGTAGTTTACCCTTAATAGAAGCTAAGCTAAGGCCGGTATTAACTAAGGTCACCTTGACCAATTGCTTAGCTAGAGATGAAGCTTCAGTTGAAGAAGGGCATTGGCCATCTATTGCTTGACCTTGGATAGGAGGGTGGAATTCGTTCATGATGGTCTTTCTCAATGCCCCCCAACGTGTATCAAAAGACCACGATAGGTCATAGATAACAAAAAAGAATCAGCCCATCCATCCATAAATTAAGTGTTGGACTAAAACAAACAGTACCCTCTCCTTCAAAAGAGGTACCACCAACCCTTGTCCAAGGGATACTCTTTCAACTGAAAGAATGCTTGGAATATCTTAGTGGAGGGCTATAATCCTTAGAGCATCAAGAAAGAAACAAAGCCCACAATCATCCACCACGTGTTCGGAACGAGTAGCATGGGTACCAAATGATAGGTGGAAAGGAGCTTGGAAAAGAAAAAGGGGATACCGAGCCGCAACATAGGCCGTGGAGTTTTCTCATACAAGCTAGGTTGCTTGGCTTAGTTTGATATTACATATCTAGAAGAGCCAAGCAACTCCAAGGAGAAATTATGAGCAATAAAAAACTTGGCTTAGATCCTCTCTAGGTTGCTCTCCCACAAGATGGTATTCTCGGCATTTGGGGCGAAGCCGACCTTCAAAGAGAGCCCTCCCAGGGCCTCGGATGCTTGGTTAGGACATGGTCGAGCTGTAGCCTCATGGTCTATAGACCATTCTTTGATTGACAGACTCATGGTTCCTAATCGAGGTGGATCAAATAAAGAAAAAAGAAGAAAGGAAGGAGACAAAAGTAGGAGAAAAAGCTACAAAAAAGGAAACAAAAATTCTAAAAGAGGTGAAGAAACCCTAGAACTACTAAAATAGAGGCAAAAGGAAAAGAACTTGGAAAAGAATACCTACTGGAGAATCTAAAAGGAGGATGGTCGGAAGATGAAGAAATTATCCTCCAACCACCAGACTTGACTGCAAAAAAGGAGAGGCTCTAAAGAAGAAGTGCTCCCTCACTTTCATTTTGGATGTTTTGATTGCAGAAATACCAAAAATGATGGACGAAGGAAGGCAGCTTGCCTTATATGGACCCTCGGATGGCTTGTATCAATCTGACCATTTGAATGCTCTGCTTGATCCCCCTCCACATGTCGCTCTAGCATTTGACCTTGGGCAATCATGCAGATAATCATTATTGAGGAGTCTAATCATGGCTTTGGAAATCCCACTATAAATAATAATATCTCATGAAGGTCAGTTGACACCACTAAATAATAAATGCAATCCCCAAAACTATCAAGAAAACTCCAAATGACTCGATAAAGTGACCTCAGGTTGACTCAATAGGTCATCTCAACATGTCGATTCAACAAGATTAGCACAACTACTTCCTTTGCCTGAGCTGAGCAAGTCAGCTCGGCGTCGAAAGTGATGGAAAACTAATATGCCTTAGATCTAACCTTGCTAACATCAGTCAACCGACCAATAGGAATTCGTCGTGTGGCCTTCATTAAAGGTACTATAAAGCCACTTAAATTCTTTTCCATAGGCAATGGTTACAGCACAACCCATGATCACATGCAGTTAAGCCAACACACGTAATGGGCGAATGGTTACCTAGTAGTTAAGGCACATGTCCGCCTTAGTCAATAGCAGAGGCCAACCCGTACTATGAATAATCCCTGGAGGACCTCTAAATATGCTTCCTACACTTTTTCTCACACTCTCACACCCACGGCACTCTCAAATCTTCACTACTTCCTCAAAATCTCTTTCTCACTTAAATATTGGAGGGTCCTCCATCGGACAAACTCTGGCAAGTGGATTTTTTTTTATATTTTCAAGTCAAACGACCAGCACCAAGCAAGTTTGTTCATCCGAGCATAGCCACAACTGACCATTATTGCCAGCCAATATCTTTAACTCGAAGCTCATGTGCTCATCCGACCTCTCTAAGCTTGGAGCTTGAATTTTGGCAGCAGCAATACACATGTATATTATGTATAAATAGATACACAAACATGTACAACTTGACCATACAAGAAAACATCATGGTCTGGACATGCACCTATACCACATATGTAGAGTAATTTTAAGAAAACACCATTAATCTTAGTCCTGAAATGTGGGACCAAAAGTCATGATGTTAAGTAAAGCATCTAGAATTGGAACTTGCATGCATCAGTCCTCAAGATAAATTAATTTAGGGTATATTTGGTTGGGGATAGTTGGACTCTAGAATGGGAATGCAAATGATTAACTCTGTTCCAGCCATTTAGTTGGGGCAGTCCCATTCCTATTTCAATTCCAGGAGGGAATGTGAATACTCCAATTCTCCAAAATCCAATTCCAACTCTCCTCTAGTATTCAAATTCTATTCCAAATCTGATTCCAATTCCGGCCATGAACCAAACATGTTGAGGGATGTGGCCATTTTATTCTTCATTCGAATCTACTCCAATTCTGATTTTGATCGCAAACCAAATGCACCCTTAATACTATAGCATATTATATCAAGTAATATTTCTCTCCCGGAACTCCTTGGTAGCAAGCTTGAATCAATGGAAATTTTCATGTCACTACCAGCCCTTTAGAAGTGGGGAGGTGACAGTTCATGGTATCAGAAGTCTTCAGTAACCTATGAACAAATTAGTTAGGCGGTCATGAACCAGTTTTAATTAATCTCATTCAAGAATAGAAAACTTCATTTTAGTGAATATATGGCATCATTGTTTCAATGACTAAAATCAGTGAGTCAATACCCCCACATCTTTAAACAGACTTTTCCTTTGTGATGAGCTAATGAGATCTTATGTAGAATAGATTTGAGAGGAAAGGAGACTTCCCCGCCCATGTCTCATTGTCTCACACTAATGATATCATCTTCTTCATAGAAAAATAGATGGTGAGAAGGTGGCAAACAGTTCACCTCGGCCTTCAGTGAACTATCCAATAGTAACTACACGTTAATTGTTCAAAGTTAGATGGAAAAAGAACATATTTTAAATAATTTTAGTCAAAAATAGAAAAGTTGATTGTTCTTAATGACTTAATGCATAGCATGTGGCATCATTATTTCAATGATTAAACTTAAAGTCCTTACCATGGATCTTCTTTAACATTGCATAATTTTTCCAATGTATAGTTAATGGAATCTTATGTAGCCTATAGACTTGAGAGTGAAGGAGACAACCCACCTTCCCAAACAACCCCACCTCTTGCCTCATGCTAATGATATCATCTTCTTTAGTAGAAAATAAATGGTAGTGATATATTATCCACCTCCAGCCTTTTTAGAAGTGGGGAGGTGATGGTTCATGGTACCAAGAGTCCTCAGTCACCTCGGTCTTCAGTCACCGATCAAAGATACAATGCTTTGCACGTTATTTGTTCAAAGTTAGATGGTAAAAGAACCAGTCTTAGTTAATTTCAGTCAAAAATAGAAAACCTCAATTTAGTTTATGTATGGCATCATTGCTTCAATGACTATACTCTGTGAGTCATCACCCACATGCCTTCTTTAAAATTGCAATTTTTTTCCGTGGTGATAAGCTAATGAAATCTTATGTAGCCTATACTTTTGTAAGGGAAGGAGACTCCCCCCTCCTCTGTCACTGCCTTATATTAATGTTATCATCACAGAATAACTAGCAACAGCCGAAGTAGCATTTGCAACACTAAATAGGTTTACAATGAGAAATTGTTAGCCATTTGCTCTTGTGATATGTAAAGAATTTGATCCCTGGACTTCCTCAAGATGAGCTTCCAGAGCAGAAATGCCAATCAACAAAACTAACAATTGTTGGTAATTGCTAATCAACTTTGATATGATGGTTAAGAAAGTTAATACAGGACAAGTTTCTTCAGATTTCTTCCATGGAATAGGGTCGTGGAGCAGCGGCGCCAATCGTGAATGCTGCAGTTGTGAAGATCAATCCGTGGATGCGAAAGACTCCCGAAAACCCGAAATAGTTGGGGATGAAGATGCAGATCGTGAAGATGTTGATTGTGGTGATTGAAATCCAGCCATGGAGAATTGATCAAGAGTCCTTTTTGAATCTAAATTTTATTTTGTTGAGTCCGGTATAGAGCCTTTGTTTGTTGCTGAATTAAGTCTGTTTGGGTCAGAGTTAAGTTGGGATTAAGAGTCCATGTTGGTTTAGGATTTGATTTTTATTGAGTCCCATTGTTTAGGTTTAGGGTGAGTTTGCAATCCTATATAAGAATTGCTAGAAGAGTTGTGCTCTTCTTCTTGAAGTCCTTGTTTTTAGCCGTCATGGAGGAATGAAAAAAAGCTCTATTCTTTGAGCATGTTGAATCCCCTATTTTCTAGGTCCTTGAAATAGGTTCTTCGCAGGATGGTTTTGATAATCTTCGACGCTGTTCTTGCTCTATTTCGAGCCAGCAAGCAACCACTGTTTGTAATTCGTAGTTGTCCCCATGATCTGAGTTTCTGTTCCTAAGATTCTGCAGGGCTTGTGAATCTCAAATCCATGTTTCCCCGCATCATTTAGTATCAGAGCAGGCTTTCCCTATGGCAATGGCAAACGGTAGCATTGGGTGTCCATCCCATTGACGGTGATAGTGGGATGCCGCCCTTTAGGTGTCAGTTCGTGACCTTAAAGGCATTGTGCGAAACATCCAGGAGATGCTCCATGAGTTGCGAATCAAAAACACAAAGGAACCTTGCCAAAATCGAGTGCAGGACGGTGAGAACTTTCCTCATGGCCAATCGGTGCCGACGTGTGAGCCTTCCTATTGGCGTAGGCAGCAAGTCTACCCGGAGTCATCCGATGAAGAAGACGAAGGATTGACCTTCGATGAGTTCGGCAGGCTGCAATAAAGGCACAACGCAAATCTAGCGGGTTATAGGCCCGAAAGGATTGATCGAAACCGAGTCACCCCCGATTACTGTTTGAAGATAGATCTGCCTGCTTTCAGCAACAATCTATACATCGAAGATTTTCTGGATTGGGTGTCTGAGGTCGAAAAGTTCTTCAATTACATGGAGATCCCAGATCGGAAAAAGATGAAGCTTGTTGCATACACGTTAAGGGGTGGAGCATCCGCATAGTGGGAGCAATTGCAACACAATTATCTGCGGTAAGAAAAGATGCAGATTACCACCGGGCGTAAGATGAAGCAACATCTGCATGGTCAGTTCCTTCTATCCAACTACGAGCAAACGTTATAGCACCAGTATCAGAATTGCCAACAGGGCCCTCAGACATAGGCGGTACAAAAGGCGAACCAGCCCACGAGTTGGACAATTTTCTCGGGCTCGACCATGGCAAAGCAGAAGGTTGTTGATGTGGTAGCCACTTCGGGCCAACCGCCACCAACGTCCATGACCAGAGGTGCTGAAAATTTCAGGAAATAGCCGGAGACCCCGAAAGGTAGAAGCAACCCCTACGAAAAGCCTATGCCCATCAAATACTACATGTGTCAGGAGGACAAACATCAATCTAATGAGTGTCTGAAGCGATGATCTGTCCATATGATTGAGATAGCTAAAGAAGAAGGAGAAATCCACGAGGTTGAAGGGCAAGAAGATGAGGAGCAGTCCAAGGATGACGACATCATGGTGACGGTGGCTGATCATGGGATCCCCGCTTCCTTTGTTGTTCAGCGCATTTTATTCTCTCCGAAAAGGGAGGAGATATTGCAGCGCCATAGCATCTTCAAGACCCGTTGCACCATCAATAATACGGTGTGCAACGTGATCATCAACGACGGCAGTAGCAAGAACATGTCTCTTCAGAACTCGTCCGAGCCATGAAGTTGAAGACGGATAAACACCCATTTTCTTACAAGATTGGGTGGATCAAGAAGGGTGCAGAAACAAAAGTGGACAAGATTTGCAGAGTGCCACTATCGATCGGCCGATATTACAAGAACGAGGTGGTATGCGACGTGGATGCATGCCATGTGCTACTCGAGCGTCCGTGGAAACATCACACAGATGTGATGTATAGGGGCTAAGATAACACTTACATATTTCAATAGCAAGGTAAGAAGATTCTACCAGTGCCAATGAATGAAAGATCTACCCCCGAAGCTTCTAAAGTGGAGGGGAAGTCTTTTCTCACTATATTGGAGGAGCAATTTGTAATAGATCAAAAGGAGACTAATGAGATCATAGTGTTGGTCGACAAAGGAGAGGACACCCCTACCCTGCAACAAGTACCAAAAGTTTCTAAAAAAAGTATTGCGGTAGGAACTTACTGCAAATGGAAGCTAAGAAAGTATGGGGAAGAGTTGTATCCAAATGCCAACTCGAGGACGAGTTGCTTTCAAGTACAGGGAATTGATACAGGACAAGTTTCTTCAAATTTCTTTCGTAGAACAGGGCCATGAAGCAGGGGCGCCAATCGTGAATGCTGCAGCCATGAAGATCAATCCATGGATGCGGAAGACTCCAGAAAATCTGAAATAGATGGGGACGAAGATGCTGATCGTGAAGATGTTGATTGTGGTGATTGAAATCCAGCCATGGATTATTGATCAAGAGTCCTTTTTGAATCTGAATTCTATCTTGTTGAGTCCCATTTAGAGTCTTTATTTGTAGCTGAATTAAGTCATGTTTGGGTCAAAGTTAAGTTGGGATTAAGAGTCTATGTTGGTTTAGGATTTGATTTCTATTGAATTCCATTGTTTAGGTTTAGGGTGACTTTGCAATCCTATATAAGAATTGCTAGAAGAGTCGTGCTCTTCTTCTTGAAGTCTTTGTTTTCAGCCTCCACAGAAGGAATGAAAAAAAGCTCTGTTCTTTGAGCACGTTGAATCCCCTATTTTTTGTGTCCTTGAAACAAGTTCTTCACAGGAGGGTTTTGATCATCTTCAACATTGTTCTTGCTCTGTTTCGAGCCAGCAAGCAGCCACTATTTGTGATTCATAGTTGTCCCCACGATCTAAGTTTCTGTTCCTCAGATTCAGCTGGGCTTGTGAATCTCAACTTCCACGCTTCCCGCATCAAAAGTTAATTAGGAATGAAAAAGAAACAAAAAACGTCCACCTTAAGATCATGTGTCGTTTATTTTTCTAGTTTTTATTTTATTGTTTGAGACTGATTATTTTCTAAAATTCCAAATTCATTGACTGTTTAAGTTTAGTCAATTTGGGGCAGGAACTTCAGAAAAATGCTTTGAATAGCTCCACTATAAAATCTTATCTGTCTTTCGATTCTTTTCAACTATTGTGGTTTTCCCCCTATTTTCTTTTTACTTCCATGAATTTAAAATTGAAATTAGGATTTTTTATATTAGGATTTGTAATTTGAATGGGACAAGATGATTCATCAAGACAAATCGATCCAATTTGTACCCTAGCCACTTTCAAGCTTCTAGCCAAAAAAATCCTGCTAATCATTTTGTGGTTCTGTGTGGTTGAGGCAGATGTAAATGTCAGTTCTAAATTATATCCTTAAATGCAATTTTTCTATTAGCTTTAAAAGTTAATAGTACATTTTTACTATAAAAAACATTGTGGGCACTATTGGCACTATGGATATTGTGGGCTCATATAATAATGAATTAAGGCTTTGTCCACATTTTTTTTGCTAAAAATAGGAGTATCATACATAACGTATACGAATACAACGAAGAATTTATCCACATTCTTTAACAATGTACCGTGGCAATTGTTTTTCCCATTCCTTTGCTTGTCCCCATGTTCTTCCATATGTGACATTTATGTGAATGTATTGCTTGTTTTGGTTTCACGCATCTATTATTCTTCGTATACATTTATTTATACTGCTCTTTTTGTCTTGTTGTTGTTATGTCAAATCCTAGTGTGGTTCCTTTCCAGGTGCATCATTGGAGAAAATTTGTTGATAAGCCTCTTAATAGGTACATTGAGGGAAAGATAAGATTTTATTATGATTTTGAAAGAGATCTTGTATCATATTTTGAGATAAAGGGTATTGCAGAAAATTTTGGATATTTAAGAAGGGATCAGTTGTATTACATGTTGCCACACAAGCCAACTCAAATTGGTGTTAGGCTTATTAAGGATGATAATGATTGCATGGAGATGGTAGCATGCCACGAAGATAGAAACTTGATTGATAACTGATACACCTTGGAAACAACCTGTGCTGACAAGACGAACCATCCAATAAAAGCTCGCCACCTAGTCATGGGCTGACTAATCGAAAGCTTGCTATGTGGCTGATCCAAAGTACGTGTGGAGAGTCCTATGTATCTAAACTCTCTTCTATAGCTGGCAACAACTTGGTCGTATCGCTAACTATTTCCTAACAAACATGATACCCGACAATCCCATTACTGAGAAACATGAGAGAGATTTACGAGCGAGATATGATGTTTGTTGCCTTATCAACCAACATATAGCCCCAAACTACTTGGTGATGGGTTCTATCCCTTGTCTCTATATTGCATTCTCGGGGTTAGCTTGGTAAGTTCACTTTCAACTCTCTTGCACTACCTCTCTGCCCATCTCAGGCCTCCTCCCATTTTCTAAAAGTTGTGTCTGATTTAGGCATCAGAGAGTCTCCCATTGGACAAGCTCCAATGGGTGGATTTCTTTATTTTTGTTGTTTTAGGTCGAAGTTAGCATTGCAGTGCCATTTGAAGCCGTTCTTCGACCATCCAATGCCAACTCATGCGTGCTCGATGCCGGGATCACCGCCAATCGAGCGCAGCAATCCACTGGAGCATCATCATGATGGCGTGCAGTGATCCTATCCAATCTCTCAATCTAGAGGGCAGACGAGCTGGGATCTCTAAGGACCCAAACCAACTCGGTGCATAGGTCCGATCAATTCTCATAGAAAACAAATTAGCACTAGAGGAAGAGCCATTGATCCAATATTTGGAGGTTTGATCAAACAAGCAGACGATACATAGCCATGAAGCCAATGAGAACTTAGGCAGAGACTTCAGCCGCCCAACAAGATGTGGTCCTGGAGTCAACAGCTCTTTGAGAGTCGTCAAAGGCTCCTCCTCAATAGGAGCTACAGCCTAACCCACTAGTCACTATTAAGCAGTTCCGTCTGCTCATGTAGCAAGTCCATAAGCTAACCACCTCCATCCAAAACCTACAGTAGATGGCTGCTAATTAGCATCAACAATGATTATAGCTATAGCAACCACCGTAGTAGACTCGTATACCAAGAGATTAGGAGGACCTAGTGCAGTTGATTCATCATTCCCATCCTAGAAGTCTAGGATGGGCCCGATATAATCACTATTCTCTCCATGGAGCATAAGGCAAGGGAGGAGATGTCAATCCCCAAGTTCACAGTCTCAGGAAGAACCGACGCCATGACATTCATCCTACCACCATTCAGAGAGGATCTCCAGGAGGAAGGTCAACCTTGGCTATATATTCGAGGAGATGAATTGACGTCTCGAGGCCTTAAGAGGCTGCAACGCCGAGCTTAAGGACAAAGTTAATTTCACAATTGACCCTTCCTTATCGACTAAAATCGTGGAGGAACCCCTTCCTCCTCAGTTCTAGATGCCCCATTTGGAGATCTACAATAGGACTACCGACCCCTTGACCACCTGAAAAGTTTCAAAACCCTCATGGTGCTCTAGAAGGCCACCGATGCAGTGCTTTGTCGAGCCTTCCTAGCTACTCTCCGAAAGGCAACTCAGTTGTGATACACCAAGCAGCGACTGAACTCGATCCATTCCTTTGAACAATTCAGCCGATTATTTGCAATGTACTTCATTAGCAGCCACTGATAAAGGAAGTGCTCGGAGTACCTATTTCCCATCAAGCAACAAGATAGAGTCTCTTTGGGACTATGTCAACTACTTTAATACGACGACATTAGAAGTGCATGATCTGGATCATTTGGATGTAGATCTACATTGAAATACGACTGAAGACCTCTAGGTTGCTCTTCTCCATCAAAAAGAGGTTTCCTAGAAGTCATTTGGAGCTTCTCGCTCGAGCTGAGAAGTATATAAATATAGAAGAAGTTATGACAGCTTGACAAGAGTCAGATTGGAACAAATCTATCAAGAAGAAGAATAAACAGGCTCGGGAGGATAGAAATAAGCCCAAAAAGAAGCAAAGGATGGGTAATCGAGGTCCCCATAGATCGAGGAGTACATCTCGACAATTTGGGAGGTACACCCCCGTTAGTACCCCTCGAACATAGAACCCGATGGAGATCAAGAACCGAGGATACATGATTAGTCTTGGAAGACGAGGGAAGCTATTAAGAAGGATAAAGTAAATTTTGTGAATTCCACTAAGACTTTGGCCGAGATACCAAAATTATTAGTAGCTGAGATCGAGGCCATTATCTAGCGAGGATATCTCGGGTGCTCGGCGCTTTATCGATCACCCACAAAATTGAAACAACATTAGGTGAGAACTATTTTTTCTCAAGCAATAAATCGATAATCGGCCTACTACAGACATTATCAATACTATCTTGGGTGGTCCAGTGGTAGGAGAATGAGCTCGTCTACATGAAGAAACTATGCATGCTCTACCCAAGCAGGAAGCTTTTATTGGAAGTGGCAAAGGATAGATGAGGTGATTTCCTTCTCGAAAGCTGACATAGAGCATGTACAGACTCCGCATGATGACATAGAGTAAGCTGACTAGGGGCTTCGAAGCAAGCAATTGTGATGCTTGATTTCTTGGTCATGAAAGTCCTCTCGATGCATAGTGCTATTTGAGCTAACCTAGGTTGAACACCCTTTGTGCGGTAATGTCTACCTACAACTTAAGAGGTTTCCAACCAAACATAGCGCAAGCAAAGTCCGCGACATCAAGCATTGGCTTGTTGGTCCTATGTAGCAGCTCTCTGAGGAAAGAAGCCCATGGAAACAGTCCAAATTGAAGGCTTCAATACTCATGATGAGCAAAAATAGAAGTAAGGAGAATCGGCTGAGGACTCCCCCAAGTGCCTCTCAACAAAGTGGACCCGAGTAGGATAGTGTAGATAAAGCCAACCTCAATGAAGATACTAAAGCCTAGCTGATAGATTTCCTCCGAACCAATATCGATGTTTTAGCTTGGTCAGCATCTGATATGCTAGGTACAAATTCTGATGTGATTGTCCGCAGCTTGAGTGTGGACCCAGCATTTAAACCAATTTGGCAAAAGAAACGAAGCTTCACTTCTGAGAGGCAACAGGCCATTGACGAGGAGGTGGACAAACTCTTGTAGCCGTCTTCATCCGACAAGTCTCCTATCCTTATTGGTTAGCAAACATCATCATCATCATGAAGAAGGCCAATAGAAAGTGGCTTGTGTGTATTGATTTCACCATCCTTGTGAAGAAAGCCAACAGAAAGCTGCCCACTACCAAGGATTGACTAGCTTGTCGGTGTGACATCGGGGTACTAGATGTTAAGCTTCATGGATACATTCTTGGGCTACATTCAAATATAGATGGCATTCAAGGATGAAGAAAAAACCTTTTTCATTACTGATAAAGAGCTATACTACTACAAGATCATTCCTTTTGAGCTAAAGAATACTGGAGCCACTTACTAGCACTTGGTCAACAAGATCTGTCAGGACCATATTGATTGCGACATGAAGGTCTATGTTGACGACATGCTATTCAAGAGCAAGAAAATCAAGTAGCATACGACCGAGCAGTATATGGCCAACCTACAGGAGGCATTCACTCTATTAAGAAAGTATCGTATGAAGCTCAATCCAAGCAAGTTTGCTTTTAGAGTCACTATGGGAATGTCAACCCTAAAGGATGAATTTTGATGATTACAAAACACTTGAGATAATGTTGTGTACTAATGATGTTGGCTTAATTATGAAGTTTTATAAGTCAAGAAAAATCAGAAGAAATGAAGCACTGAAAATCATTAGTTCTTCAAAAACACTTCGTTGGATATATTCTAAAAGAAAAATGATCTTAATCTAATCCATGGAGATCAAAGATGAAGTCTAAAATTTTCTGTTTGGAAAATTTGAATCAACACCTAAGCAAAAAGGATAAGTTTGAGTTGACTCTGGCATATTTTCATCAAGTGGTACAGTCAATAAGTTGACCCTCGCATTACAAGAGTCGACCTTTGTGTAGTTCAAATTTAACAGAGAGCCTTTACCGCCTGAGACAAAGTTTGAAGAGTCGACCCTTACTCCAAATGAGTCGACCCTCGAAATTGAAGAGTCGACCTTCGCGTTTGAAGAGTCGACCCCAGCTCAATCTTAATGTTAGACAGAAAAATTATTGGATGAGTCGACCCTTATATTTAAAGAGATGACTCCTGAAGAAGATGAGTCGACCCTTAATGTTAAAGAGTCGACCCTTTGAAGTTATAACAAAGAGCCAACACAATATCTTGAAGTACCGACCCAGGACAAACATGAGTCGACCCCTGACTTACATGAGTCGACTCTTGTATAGCTGGGACCATAACGGAAAGAAAGGAATTCAAATCCCTCTGAAGAACCCGTCTATAAATTCAAGAAAACCTTACAAGGAAAACAACAAGAAAAGAGAGAAATATTCTATCAAGTAAGAAAAGTTTCCACAAAAAAAAGAAGAAAAAAGCTAAAAGTTCATCATCCTCGTCGGCACTCATCTAAAACTTACTCCCGTGAGAAAATCAGTCGAAGCTTCTTATTGAATCAAGAAGAGCTGCTGCTCAAGCATTGGGACATTCTTCCATAGCCATCTTCGTCATCGACTTCAGCCTTTATTCTTATTGATTCATTCTATATACTCTGAAGCTTTAAGTTTTCTCGTTACAGCATTCATTTATTTGCATTAACTGTTGCTGTAACAGTTTCATTCATTTGAAACTTGTAAAGACTCTTCCAAGCCTTGATTGGAAGTTGCTGAATCGGAAGTATTCAGCAAGAAAAATAGATTCTGGTTGGTTTATCTGAAAACCAACTGGATTGTTTGTGAGTCCGAAAAAAAAAATGGTGTAATATTTTTGGTTAGTTTGTCTAAAAACCAACTGGGTTGTTTGTGAGCCCAGAAAACAAACGGTAATAGGTTTTCGGTTGGTTGCCTAGAAAACCCAACTAGATTTTTGATTGTGAGCCCGAAAAACAATCAGGCTGTAATCTGCTGGGTTATAGTGAAATCTCAAGCTAGACTTGGAGAGTGGATGTACGTGCTGTGAGTGCACCGAACCACTATAAATTTTGGTGTTTGTGTGTGTGGTTTATCTCTCTTCTTCCACTGCATATTTTTGATTGCTTTTCTCATCTTATTCACTGCTTTATTTGTGCTATCTTATTTTTGCTACTAAATCTGCAAGTTATTAAAAGATTACAGTAACTCACATTCTTCATACTTTTAATTTTAAAAGACCCAATTCACCCTCCCCCTCTTGGGCTGCACCTCTAGCCAACAAGTTGTTAGATGTATGCCCTAGAAGCCAATCTGGTGGACATCTTTTTCATTCATATTGTTTATGTGTCAATGAATCGTCCAAGGAATTAATAAGATGATGATACATATTCTCAAGAGTTGAGAATTTGAACCATGTATCATTGGTGA
>JAOXJJ010001179.1:6086817-6102919 GCA_025769935.1 Phoenix roebelenii | reverse complement strand
TCTTTTCATTCATGTTCTTATGTATCCATGAATCGTCCAAGGAATTAATAAGATGATGACGCATATTCTCAAGAGTTAAGAATTTGAGACATGTCTCATTGGTGATTAATTTTTGAATTGCTCCTGATCGATGGATTATCACGAGGACGGTGATCGATCCGCTGAGATTAGTGCACATATGACTTTCTTTGATAGACGAGTCTTGAGTCCACAGTGTGGGGACACTGGAGTGATTGTGCAAGTGCTTGTTAGAGCATAAGGGTACTGAGCGTGACCAAAATAAGTAGTCACTTGGATGTCTATCCACTCGTCAGTGACTTACTTGATGTTGCAGTTGTATGACTGGTCCTTTGACCTGCGATGCCTCGGCTATTCACAATGTGGTTGCTGTAGTTTGATGAGCACATAAACATGGGCCCTATCCATTTGGGTCCTTGTATTGCAAATTGGCTGCAGTAGGTTCATTGTAGGAGTAGGGGTGCATCTAGATGGAATCTATCGACCTTGATAGATTAGGAGAGATCCTATGTGATTTATGAGACTGAGTTCGTAAATCCTTGGCCAAGGTAGTTTTTGGAAAAAGTGTTTTCCAATCTCGAACTAAAGTCGAATAAATTTTATATATGACAGATGATGAGGTTTGACGAGTTATCCATGACCTCCATCCTGTCGGGATCCATGATTGAGGGATTGTATGAGACACTAACTGCACCTAGAGGTTCATCTATTCCATTCTGCTGGGTTGCTACTACATGCTGCTAGGTGTCACTGGTGGATTGTGAGACTCAGAGGCATTCACTTGATGATCAGTGAACTCGAATGAGAAGAGTGGAAATTGTTTCAACCCATTGAAAGGAGTTTCAATGATATTGTGATAGGGATCACAAAATATCTCACTACCAGACAGAATAGAACCTATGGGATCACGCACATTAGAGGTATTGACCGATCCGATGGTTGAATTATGATTTGAAATCACAAATAATTTATAATTATCAATTTGATTGATAATTGTTTTAACTCACTGAGAGTTAGTGAGTAGAAGAAGGAATAATTGTAATTTAATTAAATCAATTGGACTTAATTAATTGGGCTTGATCTTATTTTTAATAAGAGTCCTACTTGCAGTAGGACTTCTAGAGTCCTAATTAGATTAGGACTTCAAATTAAATTAGAGTCCTACTTGGAGTAGGATTCCTAAAGTTATAATTGGATTAGGACTAAAATTATATAAGTCCTAATTAGATTAGGATTCCTAAAGTCCTAATTAATTTTAATCTAATAAATTAAGATGACTTCTAATTGGATTAGGATTGAACAGTTCAATTGAGTCATGATTCAATTGGGTCCTAATTAGATTAGGACTCCAAAAGTCATAATTAATTTAATTTTATGGATAAACATGAGGGGACTAAAGGGGCTGAAAGTGGAGCCCATGCACCTCATGAGATAAGGTTGGGCGTGGGGCATGAGAGGATAAGAGGGAGGGGCGTACGCCCCTCCTCTTGTGTACGCCCCTCCTCTTGCCAAAAAGATAGACGTGAGCTCCTAATTTGTAGGAGCTCACGCCTAGGGTTGCTACAAGATGATGCATAACTCACCGCAAGAAGATTAGTCGGTGTTATGACCCTGCCAGAGGGAATATGTAGTTATAGCTCAGGATTGATAAAATGAATTTAATATTTAAAAAAATTGAATTCATGAATAAAATTTAATATTTTAAAAAAAATTGATTCGCATATATGCTTATTTTCTATAAATTATTATCTATCTGATTGTCTGATTTATTTAGCTAAAGTGATTGTTACTTACTGAGTTGTGTAGCTCATTATATGATTTTTTTTTTACAGATTTAGAGAACCAGCCTACCGGAGTTTTCAATATGGAAGAGTAACTAGAAGAACTATGGCTCAAGTTATCTTATATTAGAGTTTATTTAAATTAATATTTTATCTTAGACTAATGTTAGAATTGTGAGACATTGTAAGTTAAATTAATTAATGAAATAAAGTTTGTATATTATTTGTTAAATTGTTTCGCTGCATATTTATGATATCATGTTGAGATGCTTTGCATGCTTGTGGGGAGAGTTCCCTATGAGCATGTTGTGGTTGCTGCGACCTCCGGTTCATGATCTCAGGTCAAGGGCATGACATTCTATGTTAGTTCTAAACTGAAATGTGAAAGTGTGAACTGAATGTTCAGTGTGGTGAACTTTCTTTGTTAGTTCTAAACTGAAATGGAAAGTGTGAACTGACCGTTAGTGTATTCAGTGTGTTGAACTGAATCTGCATATGTTCGGTGCATATTGCTTCAATATTCAAGCTTCAAGGTAAGGAACTGAAATCAGGGTATAACAGGATTTGTTTAGCTTCACTGAAATCAGAACTGAGTTTGTTCGGGCTTTAGTGCATAACTACACTTGTCCATGTTATTTCTATGTGCGAGTTGAATGTTAGTTGCAGCCATTGAACAATTGAACACCATCAGTTATATTCATGCCATTGAATGTTCAATGCATAACAGGACTTGTTCCAACCATTGAACAAAGGAACTGAATGTTCAGGCTTTTATTTATCAAAGTAGAAGTGAATGAAAAAAAAGATTACAGGGCTTTTACAACAAGCAACAAAACAGGGCGATTGATTTTCATTTGAGTATAATTGAAACACATTCCACTTGTAACTTAAAATGATTGCAATTTAAATATAAGGAACTGATTTTCATTATCATTAACTAGTTCCACAAGAAGTTAATACAATGCCATGATAAGCAAGGTTGAGAAATAGATGCATTAGGCTTATATGCTAGGAAAATCACAATAATTGTGATAATCCAAGATAAGGCTATAACTCTATTTTATCTTCCTCTCTCTCTCAATTTTTCTTCCCTCAAGATAAATTGCCTTTTTAGCTCAACAAGATGAATTTCAAGCAGAAATTTCTCCTTTTTTATGCTTTCCTTCTCAATCCAAACCAGTCGCTTCTCATTCTCCAATTTATCAATTTTTTTCTGTAACTAGTGTGGGTTATAAACTAGCTTACTATTTATGCATGATGATATTATTTTACAAATTTTCAATAAACAATTTAAAATGTTTGTTTCATTAAATACCGAAATAAAGAATCTCCTAATGCACACCATCTTCGATCTTTATAATCTTTCTCCGGGATATAACATACCCTAGCACTCTTCAATGCCTTTTAACATGAACGCACGGAAGGCAGTCCCTAACCTCGCCTTCTACGTTTTTACCTTCGCTGGGGTTGGTGATGATGGGTTGGGAACTCTCACACTCCAACTACCAATCTTCAACGAGAAAGTCACGTGTTGGGCCATCCAACGAACCTCGCCCCGACCGGCCTCGCCAGAACACCATGTTCCAGCCTATCCACTCCTATAAATCCTCGCTTTCTTCTCCCATGCTTTCACCCACAACTCTCTGTCTCCCACCATTCCAAGCTCTTTCTCTTCCACTGCTCTCCTCTTTAGCTAACTTTCGGTTCAAGAAGCCATGTCGAAGACTGTGGAGGAGATTCGTAAGGCTCAGAGAGCCGAGGGCCCTGCAGCGCTGCTTGCAATTGGCACCGCTACCCCTGCTAATGTCGTGTGCCAGGCCGACTACCCTGATTACCATTTTCGGATCACCAAGAGCGAGCATCTCACCGATCTCAAGGAGAAATTTAAGAGAATGTGTAAATCTTTGGCAATATCTGTTTATGTCCAATAAGCTTGCATGCTTTCGTTTTCAGTTTTAGTTGCAAAAAGAGCGAGACACAGCATGGCGTGGAGAAGTGATAAAAAGAGTGGACAGACAGATGATTAGGAGGGAGTGTACGGGACGGTCCCAATCTTTCAAAGAAGTGTGCCTTTTGTGATATTGACTATGATTAAGATAAGAAAGAGTGAATCTGTACTAGGTGGACTTGACTTTAGGCCATCCAAGAAGCGTGTTTGAATGGAGAATGAGTTGTTTCACAAGGATATTTGGTTAATTAGATCTATTAGCTTCCCAAAAAGATTAAAACTTTAGATAATTAGATCATAAATGGTTGATAAATATTTGGCAGTCGTTAAAACGATGAGTTATTTAGCTGGTTTGCTCATATATGGATAAATACGATTTTTTTGCAAAGTTATACTGCTACAGATGCTATTATTCCTATACAGGTAAGGGAGAAAATGAAGAATACGGCTCCAATTGTCATCACAATTGCAGCCATACTCATATAGTAGTGCATGATCTTTAATTTTCTTCCATATAACTTATTTTTTCTTAAATCCGAAGAGTCTGAAAATAAATTAAAGAAAGAAAAAGAGAACTCGTTCACCGTCTCATAAGTAGGAATATTAAAATCTATGAAGTGCTGGGGATAGATCTTTACTGAAATTGCAAGAATTCATCGATGCAGGTGACAAGTCAATGATCCGCAAGCGCTACATGCACGTAACAGAGGAGATCCTCAAAGAGAACCCCAACATGTGTGCATACATGGCTCCATCACTCGATGCCCGGCAGGACCTGGTGGTCGTCGAGGTCCCCAAGCTCGGCAAGGAGGCGGCCGCCAAGGCCATCAAGGAATGGGGCCAGCCCAAGTCCCGGATCACCCACCTCATCTTTTGCACCACCAGCGGCGTCGACATGCCCGGGGCCGACTACCAGCTCACCAAGCTGCTCGGCCTTCGCCCCTCCGTCAACCGCCTCATGATGCACCAGCAGGGCTGCTTCGCCGGTGGCACCGTGCTCCGCCTCGCCAAGGACCTTGCCGAAAACAACCGCGGCGCCCGGGTACTTGTCGTCTGCTCCGAGATCACTGCAGTCACATTCCGGGGGCCCTCCGAGTCCCACCTTGACAGCCTCGTCGGTCAGGCGCTCTTCGGCGACGGTGCTGCAGCGCTGATCGTCGGTGCTGACCCCGACGTAGCCATCGAGCGACCGCTTTTCCAGCTCATCGCAGCTAGCCAGACAATCCTCCCTGATTCCGAAGGCGCCATCGACGGCCACTTGAGAGAAGTGGGGCTTACCTTCCACCTGCTCAAGGATGTGCCCGGGCTGATATCGAAGAACATCGAGAAGAGTTTGGTTGAGGCTCTGGGGCCGATTGGGATCAACGACTGGAACTCGGTGTTCTGGGTGGCGCACCCGGGGGGCCCGGCAATACTGGACCAGGTGGAGGAGAAGGTGGGGCTGAAGAAGGAAAAGATGAGGGCCACAAGGGAGGTGCTCAAGGAGTATGGGAACATGTCAAGTGCTTGTGTGCTGTTCATACTCGACGAGATGAGGAAGAAGTCGGCGGACGAAGGGTTGCCGACGACCGGAGAAGGCTTGGAGTGGGGAGTGCTGTTTGGATTCGGCCCGGGACTGACGGTGGAGACTGTGGTGCTGCACAGTATGCCCATTGCTTCCCGCTGAGCTCCCTAAGCTCTTCCCGTTTCCCAATGAATTAATGGCTCCTACTGTGATGCTCTGCTAGGGCTGTGCTGCACTTCTAAGTGGCGCAGAAGATGGAATTTAAGCAATCAAGTGATGTATGTTTTGGTAATTAAGTGACAGAAAGAGTGTTAATCTTTAATTGTTATATAAAGTGTGAAATTTAATAAGACTTGTTTGGCGTCTTATTGCCGTTAATGTTTGTTCTTCTCCGAGTTTTAATTACTATTATCATGGAATCTTTCTTCCTCCGGCTGGCTCCCTAGTGTCTCAAGTGGAGCTGAATAAGAGTAAAGTATCCGAGATGATTTGGACTGGCTTATCAGTTTTCGCTCATGCGAAGTGGTTCTTTTGTTAGCTTTCCTTCTCTAGAGTTCTAATCGGGTGATGAACTAATGATCCAAACAGATGGCACATGTTATAGAATCAAAACCTATTAAATGATATTAGAAGTCGTCATTTTTATTCCTACAATGCAAGACAAAGAATTGGCCTCAAAATTCTATGTTGTAAAGCGTCAAACTTAGCAGATCTTTTTACGAACCAAAAAATAAAAAAGAAAGAGAAAATCGATAGATTCTCTTAATTTGGACTGCTCAAAACAAGAGAAAAGTTTTTGGAGCTTTACAATAATCATTTTCCAGCTGCCTGGATTTGTGTTGACCAAACTAGTCAGCAAAGACAAGAAAACCATATCAGGCCTTCTGGTGGAGGCTGTGGCACATTCTATCAATTGGAGAGCACCAATCTGAAAAGTACCAAATGAAAAGGACTCATAACCTTTTCTTGCTTGCTACTAACAGGGTTTAAGCTTTGGAAAAATTGTGGATTCGTGATGATTTGAACAAAGGTCTCGCAGAATTAGGCCCGTCAAAGAAGCCGACGAGCTGCTTCCAAGCCACCGTGTTCAAACTTCAAACTACATTATTTGACCCTGATAACTAAGCGAGCCCAACTAGAACTAGGTTTACCTGGCTGAAGCTAGACACAACTAATTCAAAATAAAAAGTAGATAATTTATTATTTTTAATATTTATATAATTTAGTTTAATATTTTATGTTATAAATTGATATATCTATGTCAAATGAAATATATATTTTAATTAGAGGATTAATATACAATTCAGAAAATTAGTTCAAACTATATAAGTGTATTCTTGAGAGATCTCAAGCTTCCACTAGTTATTCTAAACAAGAATTACAAGATATGAGCAACTCACTTTTGGCTTTAATTTATATAAGTTAGCTCAAACTTGGTGCAATTGTCAAATTAGCCAAGCTAGAGCTAGGTCTCGCTCCCTCATGTTCGTTTGCACCTTTTGAGTCAAACTAGTGCACATTTATTTTGTAGTCTATCATCTAGATGATAGTTTTAAAGGCTTAAAGATTAGACGTTATGATCTAAGTAGCTGAAAAAGATGGGTTTAGCTCCAAAATTGCTTATTAGAATTTAGAAACATAATTGGTGATTAAAAGGAGTCTGTAATGGTGCGGCTTATTTGAGTAGACCAGCATGTACCTAACTAAGATTGGATCTAAGCCTAAGCTGATGGGAATGGATCCTCATTAAGACATCACTCTGGGCCGAATCAACCTCCTCGTAACCCCAAGTATTTTTCTAGTGGAGGGAATATGCAAATTTTAGCATTATGAATATCCAGAATAATTGAGATAGTGTTTCACTATAACTATAAAGTGACATACTATAAGCTAGTTGCTCAGTTCATTGGCATCTGTCTCCAGATCTAAGGTTCGAACTTAATTAGTTGCTAGTAAGGGTGAATAAACAATGTCAAAAAAGAAACTAAACATATACTTTTAAGTGAATTAATTAATACCAAATACAACTATTTTTTTTTTATGAGAAAGACATCCGTAAAATTTTGTAGTTAACCTACCTCATTTCCTTCTTCTATTAGTACTAATTTTTTGGAGATTTTTATGGAGGATGATAGATACTAAGCTGAAGCAGAGCATTGCCTTCCATCCACAAGCAGATGATGGGCAAACTTATTAGGTTTCCCAGTGCCCTAGGGCACAGCGGAAGATACGGGATTATAAAAATTTTCTTATAAAACCCATTATATGAAACCCTAATAAGCCAAGATCACCTTAATAGTATAACCAAATAATGTAGAAAATATAATCTTGGTATAGAAGAATACCTGTCACGCTATATCCAATATGTCTGAAGATGTCCTAAGGTGCCCAAATGTTCATCCTTCAATGTTGATCCACACGGGAATGGATTTAAGACTCTAGCTCCACTAAAACTTGATTCTAGTTGTTCAATCCTTCAAAAGAATTTAGTTGGCTGATTTTCCTTCACTTCCTTGTTCCTTTCTACCTCTAAAACATTAACTAGCCTTTTTATCCTAAAGAAGATCCTCTTGTCTTGAATTAGGACAAAAGAGAGAGGCTTGTAAGAAAGAAGGGATAAGGGAGAGAGAAGGAGAGGCTTTTTCTTGGATGATTTTTAGAACCCCGGGATGCCTCCTTATATATAAGAGATGGAGGGATGCATCACAAAGGGATGCATCCCATCCACACGCCTCATCATGATGAGGCGTGTGCCAAGAGGGGCATCCCATTATGATGGGGCGCTAAGGAGAAGGGTGTATCAAGTTTTAGAAAAAGCCGTATCTAATGATACGCTTCTTTCTCATGTCTTTCTCTTAAATCCTGATGATCCAAGGATCCAAATGCAGGGAACCAAAGCCAATGGTCCAGATCTAGGCGCCATCTAATGGTCCAGATCAAGGCATCACCATCCAGGATGCCATCCAATGGACCAGAAGCAAGATGCCATCACCAATGGTCCAAATTCAGGCGCTGCGCAATGGTCGAGATCTTTCATCCAGAGAGCCATCCAGTGGTCCAGATTCAAGCGCTGACCAATGGTTCAGATCTTTCATCCAGGGAGCTATCCAGTGGTCCAGAATAAGACATCAACCAGTGGACTAGATCCTTCATCCAGGAAGCCAACCAATGGTCCAGATGAAAGTGCCAACCAGTGGACCACATCCTTCATCCAGGAAGCCATCCAATGGTCCAGAAGTGAAGGCCTTATCAAACCCAATCCAATTGGGTTTAACCAACTTAAAGAAAATATTAAACCTAATCAAATCATGCCTAATAAAAGCTAAATGGGTTCCAACTCTTGGCTAACCCATATTAGGTCATGATCTAATCATATTAGATCAACCTAATCTAAGAATCAGATTCGAATCTAATTTGAATCAGGAGCTAGAGTTTGCAACACGTGCTAGCATGTTCATCTTGCAAACATGATCTAATCCAATTAGATCCTTGATCAATTTTCTTGTGTGTGACCCATTAGGTTCCTTATCTTAGCCAGTAGTAGGTGCAGGTGCAAGTTGACCTAACTTGATTAGAATACCTCTAATCCAATTTAGGTCCAATTTAGTGCTAAATCTGACTTAGCAATCAGAACCTTCTAATGCTTTGATCTAATCAAACTCTTTGATCCGATCAACCCATAAGATAAGATTGACGTCTAGCAACGTATCATGTCTACCCGAAAAATGAGGAATGTATTGGACAAATCCAAATATACCCTTCAGTGACAAGTTACCGTGTAATTCAATCCCTCAGTCATACTACGTCTTGAATAAGTACATGAGTATGGATCAATATCAAACTCAATCACTTATTCATGTCTCTCTCAATCTTTTATATGATAATTCGAACAATGAAATATTAGAAACTCTTTTTAATTTTTATTTTGCTTTGATCAAAGGCTTCTTGAATCATCATAAGATTAGAGTAAGTATGATGTTACCTTCTCTTACTAGAAGTGACTGATTCCTTATTGACCTACTCACAACTTTTGTACAAAATCCACCATATCCAGAATACCTGGTACACAACGCAATGTCGTGAATGAGGGTAAACCAAAATATAGGTTCTAGTGCATAAGGTACCATGGTGATCTCAGGTCTAAGAATCACTTGCACAACTTTCACTATGAGAACCATCTTTTGACAATTAAGTAAGAATCCATAAGATGTTCTCATGGCTGGTCATTTCAATGAACTCATTTCTCTAATGAGCACCCACATCTTTGTATTAGTGTCTTACACAAGTGATTGTGAGATCAATCACCCTCTACATCGAGCATACATAAGATGCGCCAGTCTTTCTGGTAATATTGATCCCCGACTCAATATACCAATTTGACTGAAAATATTCTAAATTAGAATTTTAGGATTTTAGGTCTCACTAGTATGATCTCATTATAACCCTAAAACCAATGTCCTAATTTATGGGGTTTATCATCCAACAATAAAATAGATAAGCAACAAATGATGAAACACAATGCCTTTATTGATATATATCAATTGTCAAAGTACATGATTTGGAGGATTACAAAGAGAAACCCATCAAATGATTGGCTCATAAGGTATCTACTCTTTCAATCTTCCACTTGCACTAAAGCCAATCGCCCTTATATTTTAACGCTATATAATCGAGGTGGCGATTGAATTGCTGCTATGGTAGAGCTTTAGTAAATGGGTCTGCTATATTGTTTTTTGTGTCTACTCGTTCAATCTTGATGTCTTGTCTTTCGATTATCTCTCAAACAAGGTGGAAGCGTCTCAAAATGTGCTTGGATCTATGATGAGACCTTGGTTCCTTAGTATGTGCAACAGCTCCAGTATTATCGCAATAAACTGGGACTGGTTCGACAATCTCAAAAACTACACCCAGCTCTGTGATGAACTTCTTCATCCAAACTGCTTCCTTAGCAGCTTCACTAACAACTATGTATTCTGCCTCAATAGTTGAGTCAGCTACAGTTTGCTGTTTGGAACTCTTCCAACTCACAGCTCCACCATTCAAAGTGAAGGGGAAGCTAGTCTGACTTCACCTAGGAAAAGACAAGTTGAAAGGTGAAGGAAGAAAATTAAAAGTAATTCAATATGGTCCCTTCAAAATTATGAAGAAGATAGGGGAGAATACCTTCCAGCTTGTCTTTCCACCATATATGGAGATGTACTCGGTAGTCAATGCTAAAAATTTCAAGTTGTTTGAGGCTTCTATGTTAGATGAAGATCAAGTCTAAGAACCAGTGCTACCAATTATGGATGTATCAATGTAGCAAAAAAACCATTGGATGAGGATCGTATCATGGAAAGGAAGGTCACGGACACCAGGCGCAGAAAGATCGAGTCTATTTGCATCAGTCAACAGGGTCAGCTTCTGAACAAGTTGAGTGGTTCAACTATGAGATGCGAAGGCAAGCATCTTTCCATGTTCAATTCTGATTTAGTAGGAGCTAAATCCCTAAACAAGGGCAGCCTTGATCTAGGAGGATTTTCAAATCGATGTGAACCATTGTAGCCACTACTAACAAGGTTGAACAGGGTCCAGTAGCAAGATCTGCCACATCGAGAAGCCAAGTCATAGGTCAAACTTACGGGAGTCATAACTTAGTCATACAGCGTCCAATTGAGATGATCTTTTTATTTAAATCAAGCAATTTTATGAGATATATGACGTGATGCTAGGCCCTTTAAGAGGTGGCGTCTTTAGCGATCAAGCCCAAATTATATCATTTTGGATCTGAATGGGCCGGTCAAACCAAAAGTTTTCTATTCAAATAACACTTTGATCAGGCATAGTTCTCTATCCAAGAAGAATTAGCTGGAGCGACAGGAGGTAGAGTTGATGTATAAGTCGAGATCAACTTTCTTAAGAATTATAGTTTTTTCTAGAATATTCCACTTGGGCTATTTCAAGAGCCGACCCTTAGATTATAATTAGTCGATCCTGGCACACTGATATAGACTAATACGCCTTCATAAGTTGACTCTCACAAATCACGAGTCGATCCCAAAATAATTCTAGAAGATAGATATAAAGCTATAAAATTCATCATAGTGACAAGTTGTCCACTGAAGAATATGAGTCGACTTCAGTCAGATAAGAGTCGACTCTGAAAGCAAACAAGTCGGCCCTTGAATTGCCATAAAGAAAAAATAAAAAGCTATAAATTTTACCATACTGGCAAGTCAACCCATGAAGAACATGAGCCGACTCCAACAGACAAGAGTCAACTCCAGAAGCAAACGAGTCGACCTCTAAATGGCCATAGAGAAAAAGACAGAGAACAGTAAAATTTAGTCTGTTGGAGAGTCGGCTCCACAATGCTTGCAGGAGAAAGATAGAGCACAACAAAAATAATAGCTAGTTTAAATTAACCTCTGAAGATCACAAGTCGACTTCTGGAGATCATGAGTCAACTTCTGAAAGCGTCTAGTCGACCTTCTGTACTTGACAACAGTAATGGCTAGTTTTTCTATAAATCAGAATGGGTATTTTTATTTCACAATAGTTTTTTCGACTTGTCTAATGGTTAAGAGAGTCTTCCAACCACTCTTAAATGGTATAAATGCATTAGAACACCAAAAAAAAACTAGAGATAAAAAATAGAATGAATTGAATAGGCAAAGAAAATAAGAGAGCCTCAAAATCATGTCACCTAGGATTTCAATCGATGATAGCGACTAGGCCACAACATGCAATCCTATTTTATAAAAGTAGTTTATTTTATTTATTCATATGTATTCTGGTTATTAATAATCATTTCATGTATATTGTGATATTTTTATATTTTAATCACATTTTATGTAAAAAATCAATTCCTTTTGCATTGATAAAAATTAAAAATTAAAAAAAAATTATTTTTTCTTTATGATATAAAAATAAATGTTTATTTTAAAATATTTAAAAATATTTATATATTCCTATAAGAATAGATAATTTATGATTATTTTTTACTTATACTATAATTAAATAATATTAACATTAATACAAAAATATTAATTTTTATATAATATATTTTATTTTTAAATAATTTTTATTTTTTAATATTTTACTACAATCTAGTTTGATTAGTGATCTGGACCCTTGACTAGGTCGCTCTCCATGTGTGTTTAAAAATCATGCTTTAGTTCTTTAGTTATCTGTGTCTTGTGCGATCCAAATAGAGAAGTTTTTTCATGTCCTTCATAATTATATAACTAATATTAATTTTCATTAGTGATTTTGCTAAAATTTTGATTTATATCTGAATATTATCTGGCTTTCACCTGTATTAGGATAAAAATATATATATATGTAACTAATATCTGACTTATATCAATATCCGTTATGAACAATTATGGATATGCTTCATATTCAGTTCGTATCCATATCCATTTAGAACAAATATGGATACTAATATTATTTTTATTTAATATTTATTTTGAAAAATCTGCTCTCTTAACCTTTGCAACTATGGCCATGATCATCCTCCTGACAAGGCTCGAAAGAGACTAGTTATGAATATAAAATATGCCATTACTTAGCATATGCCAACAATCGGTTCAAACTAATTAGGTTCAAAAGAAGCTTGGAGGTATACTTATGGTCATCCTAAAGAGTTAATTTTAGATGATCTATCTCAATCTGTTAGAACTAGAGCTTCTCTTAGGAACTTAAATAATTATCTTGCATTTGTATCACATTTAGAACCTAAAAATATTAAAGAAGCTAAAAATGATGTAAATTAGATAAATGCTATGCAAGAGGAACTTAACGAATTTACAAGAAACAATGTATGGAACTTAGTTGAAAGATCCTCTGAATACTCAATAATTGGAACTAAATGGATGTACAAAAATAAGCTTGATGAAAATGGAGTTGTGATTAGGAACAAGGCTAGACTAGTAGCAAAGGGGTATAATCAAGAAGAAGGTATAGACTTTGATGAGACCTTTGCTCCTATAGCTAGACTTGAGGTAATTAAATTGTTACTAGCATTTGCATGTTATAAAGACTTCAAGTTATTTCAAATGGATGTAAAGAGTGCTTTCTTAAATGGATATATTAATGAGGAGGTTTATGTAGAACAACCTCCTGATTTCGAAAATCATCAATATTCTAACCATGTTTACAAATTAAATAAAGCACTTTATGGTCTAAAACAAGCTCCTAGAGCATGGTATGAAAGACTTAGCAATTTTCTATTTGATCATGATTTTTTTAGAGGGAATGTTGATACAACCTTGTTTTTGAAAAAGAAAAGCAAAGATATGTTAATAGTGCAGATTTATGTAAATGATATTACTTTCGGTGCTACTAACAATCGTCTTTGCGAAGAGTTTACTGAATTAATGCAGAGTGAATTTGAGATGAGCATGATGGGAGAGCTAAACTACTTTCTCGAACTTCAAATCAAACAATCTAATGAAGGAATTTTCATCAATCAAGCTAAGTACATCAAGAAGATGTTAAAGAAATTTGATATGGATGGAAACAAGTCTATCGGCACCCCCATGAGCTCATCATGCAAACTAGACAAAGATGAATCAGGTAAGTCAGTAGATCAAAAGCTGTATAGAGGTATGATCGGTTCATTATTATATCTTACAGCAAGTAGACCCGATATCATGTTTAGTGTATGCATGTGTGCTAGGTATCAATCTAATTCTAAGGAATCACACCTAATTGTAGTCAAAAGAATTTTTAAGTATCTAATAGGAACAAAAGATATAGGGTTATGGTACTCTAAAAAATCTAGCATAGAATTAATAGGGTACACTGATTCTAATTTCGCTGGTTGTAAACTTGATAGAAAAAGCACCAACGGGTCATGTCAATTCTTAGGAGAGAACTTAATCTCATGGTTTAGCAAGAAACAAAATTCGGTTGCACTATCTACGGCAGAAGCCGAATATATTGCCGCCAGAAGTTGTTGTGCTCAAATTTTGTGGATCAAGCAACAACTTGAAGATTATGGCATTAAGCAAGATAAGATTTTCATAAACTGTGATAATATAAGTGCTATAAATTTAACTAAAAATCCAATTCAGTACTCAAGAACTAAATACATTGAGATAAGACATCATTTAATAAGAGATCATATGTTAAATGGTGATGTGATGCTTGAGTTTGTTTGTACCGATGATCAACTTGCTAATATCTTCACAAAACCCTTGAGTGAAGATCGATTTTGTATTCTTAGAAGAGGGTTAGAAGTGATTGATCCATTTCTTTGATTCTTTTCTCTCATTCATTGATTTTGATCATTAATTTATGTTTTATATAGTATTCCACGTCTATGATCATCAAATTATTCCTTAAGCTCTAAAGATTACCATTTCTCTCTCTCTTGGCACGGTTCTAACTAAGATTTTGGTTTGTGCCAGAGTTCGAGTCGACTCGGATGATTCTGAGAGTCGACTCGTGCGCAAGTCGACTTGCGAATTTTTAGGAGTCGACTCGAGATCGTAAATCCATCTTTTAACCCTAAACGAATCGACTTTTTCCCAAACTCTTCTTTTCAGCTGTCACTGTCCTAAAACCCCAAAGTCATCTCCCACGGTCTTCGCCTCCTCTCTTCGTTTTTCCTCCTATTTCCCTCCCATTTCACGTCTCTCCCTCTTTGGGTAGGTTGGGATGCCTAGGAAAGCAATCGTGTCTCGCCAGAAGACACCTCTCGTTGCGAGCGACGCTGAGAGACGATCCAAGGCGAGAAACGAACCGGTGAGATTACCTCCTCCGGTTTTCTCTCCATCTCGGTCGGTTCCCTCGCGCTCGTGTGCTGGAAGAGTTGTCTCAACCGGGAGAAAAGTCGATTTTGACTTCCTCTCCCGAGAAGGGTTTACGGTAGGGCATCATCTTAGGGCTCAAGGTCTAGATTTCTTTTGTTCTCTTGATTTTTCCACATACCCTGGGTTAGTCCGAAAATTTTATGGCACCGTCACATGGGATGGCGGCGGTCTTCAAGAGAGGGTGGCCAATGTCTCTATATGCATCTCGAAGGACCTCATTGCATGAGTCCTCCACCTCTTTCGTGAGGGTATAGCTCCCACACACCCTTCTGATAGATTCAAGGCCCTTACGGCCATTCTAGGAAGAGTACCCTAGTCCCCAATTGAAGAGGTCTTCGCAAATCAGCTCTCTGCTGAGATGCGACTCCTACTTAGGATTATCTCTCGCACCCTTCTTCCTAAAACGGGTAGGTTTGATTTTATTTCTGAGAGAGATCTTGTTATCATGTTCCACATCCTACATGACGTCCCTCTCAACTTTCCTAAACTCATTTACAGTCATATTTGTGATCCCTTAGAAAAACCAAGATTGAGTCTTCCATATGGTATGCTCTTCACTCTGATATTTAGGGAGTTTGAGGTCCTGATCCCTGAGGGGGAACACTCTTGTTCACTTTGTTACACTAACTATATGGACGAGGGGACTCTCCACCGAATGGGATTCCACAAAGTTGAGGGTACATGGGTTAGGAAAAATTCTTCTGCCATACCATCTGACCCTGTTGCTCCTCACTCTCCCACTTCTGACCATGATTTGGATACCTCCGCAAATCCTTCCATCTTCCCATCTACTGCTGGCCCTTCATCCACTGTGCCACCATCTGCTCCCTCTGATCATCCCTCCTCCACCTCTGGTCCTTCCATACTCCAGCTGAGTGTTGAGCTGATCAATTCCTTGGTAGGGAGGATTGCTAGTGAGGTGACCATCCAGTAGGGATGTCAACGGGCCAAGCTACTTGGGCTCGGCTCGGGCCCGGCTCGGTAAAAGCCCGGCTCGAGCTCGGCTCGTTAGTCAAACGAGCCCGAGCCCGAGCCTAAAATGAGGCCCGTT
>JAOXJJ010001179.1:6037282-6064962 GCA_025769935.1 Phoenix roebelenii | reverse complement strand
TGATTAAATCCAATTAATTAAATTAAATTGCAATCCAATTGCAATTATTTTTTCTTCAACTCACTAACTCTTAGTGGGTTAACCAATTATCAATCAAATTGATTATTTGTGATTTTCAATCATAATTCAACCATCGGATTGGTCAATACCTCTAATGTGTGTGATTCCATAGGTTCTATTCTGTCTAGTAGTGAGATATATTGCGATCTTTAGCACAATATCATTAAAAACTAATTTCAATTGGTTGAAACAATTTCAACTCAACTCACAAGGGATCATCGACTATCAAGATAGTTCCTGTGAGTCTCACCATCCATTAGTGACACCTAGCAGCATGTAGTGGCTACCCAGCAGAATGGAATGATGAATCTTTAGGTGCAGTTATCGTATGATACGGTTCTTCTATCGTGAATCCCTACAGGACGGAGGCAATGGATAACTCGTCAAACCCCATCGTCTATCATATGTCAAGATTTATTCAACTTAAGTTCGAGAGTGGAAAACTCTTTCTCCACTGTTCGTACTATCCGGGTCGAGGTCTTACGAACTCACTCTTATAAATCATATAGGATCACTCCTCATCTGCCAAGGTCGATAGATTCCATGTAGGTGCATATCCTACTCCTACAGTGAACCTACTGCAGCCAATTTACACCACAAGGATCCATATGGCTAGAGACCATGTATATGTGCAGTCAAACTACAACCTTACTGTGAATAGCCGAAGCACCGCAGGTCAAAAGATCAGTCACACTATTACAACATCAAGTAAGTCACTTACGAGTGGATAGACATCCAAGTGACTTCTTGTTTTGGTCACATTCAGTACTCTTGTTCTCTAACAAACACCTGTACTATCACTTCAGTGTCCCTACACCGTGGATTCGATTCTCGTCCATCCATAAGGAAAGCGATCCGTGCACTGATCTCATCGGATCGATCACCGTCCTCGTGATGATCCATCGATCATGAGCATTTAGAAATTATTCACTAATGATATATGGCTCAAATTCTCAACTCTTGAGAATATGCATCATCATCTTATTAATTGCTTAAACGATTCATAGGCACATACATAATATGAATGAAAAAGATGCCCATTTATTAATCAATAATAATAAGGTCAAGTATAAAACTGTTCCAGAATTAATAATGTGTTAGCCAGATTGGCTTCTAAGGGATAAATCTAACATGTTTTTCCTGTTAATCTTTTCTGGGTTGGTTCCCCCTTTCTCAAAAGGAAGGCCACTTTTATTCTCAAATTCCTTACCTTCTCTCCCCTTCTCCAGAAAGTGGAACCAAAACTGTCTTCATCAGTCCTCCCTCTTCTCAAAGAAGCCTTGGCTCCTAGATGCAGCACTTGTAGCAGTTTCACACTTGCGATCATTGTTGTCCCCTCTTGCGACATCACTGATTGGGTTTAGATGATAGGAAGTGAGATGAAATAAGAGATAATGAGGGGATCGTATATATTGCTTTTCTCCTTTTGAGATAGTCTGATGCCTGAGCATTTTCTATGTTGATCTTGTTTGAAGTTCAATACACCAAGAACACCATGACATCAGAAAAAGTGAAGCCAAGTATTCCACATCTAAAGTTGAGAAGGAAATGTGATAGTGATGTAGTGTTTTCCAATGAACGGCCAAACCAAGATGTGCTTGGAGTCTGAAATATATTTTTTTATGCCTTGGAATGTGGAATGGAGATCAATATGGCTGCATAGATAATGCTACTCCTAATATTCTTCTTCCAAGTTAGAGATTGGAGTTTGGTATTGAACTTCTTAATTCATATAGTGTTGCTGCCAATCCCGGGACATCGATGTGGACCGCCTCCACCGACCTGCAAAACAATGGATAGAAGGTGAAAGGCTCGTCGGATTGGCTCTGGCCAGACCTTCTGATGCTTAGGTTAGTAATTGATTTTGTGGATGGAAAATGAAGGAGAAAGAAAACAGAGAGCTGAGGATAGGGTTTTCCTTAACCCACTTGAATTTTTGGTGTTATTTTGTTTTCATTACTTTTTTTGGAGAACTATTTAGACCTATTTATAGTGAATCTTTCAGAATCACATTCTAACAAATTTGAGATCATACCACAACAGATTGCTGACCATAACAAATCTGGGGACGTACCGTGACAACCTAGTATGTGGCGAGACTAGGCACGCCCTTAGGAAGGTGTAAGCCGAGTTGCTCCTTCCATGGGGAAGCTCTCTTAACATGGGTCAGTGGTCAAGGTTGCGGAGCTGAGCTGGGAGGAAGCTGCCTTGGGGGTTAAATGCTTCTACTCTGCTTGGCCTGCTTCCCATGCTCGACTGAGGAGACCAGGCTGAGACACCTTAGAAGAACCTCAGATGCAGGATTTTAGTAGTATGGGTTGTGTTGGAAGAATTCTTATGCGCCACATCACTTCGATTATTTATTGCCATAACACTGGCTCCCTCTCACTTTCGAGCTCGAGATGCTTATTGCTATTCAGGTGAAGAAAGTAACTGCTTTATCAGCATCTATGCCGCTTTAAAGAAAACAATAACTCCTAAGTGGTGATGCATCGCATGATGAGTCCTGGTACTCTGTTGTCCGAGGTATCATTGACCCTTTGGTGTAGTGGGGGTGCGACAAGTGTCTGTCAATCTGGGTGGAGCGATGACCAATTATATCGATCTTGGCTGTTCAAGGATTTATAAAAAGGGTAGGCATCCTTGCTGGTTTGCCATATCAGAAGAGGTTCCAAGCATTCTATCTGCTGCCTTGAAGGAGATTCCTATAAAGCCAATCCCCTTATTTTCTTTAGGAACATGCTTGGGTGATGGCTTCATTGCTCTTTTCTTCTTTTCCTTCCGAGTGCTTAGCTTCCTCATTGACCCCCTCTTTTCAAATTCGCTTTGTAGGATGGATTCTTCCATGCAATGGCGCCTTCGAAATCAAGTGTAGCATTCAGCTAGCCTTAAGGGAAACCAGGGAGAAAGCTGCCGTGGCGGAAGCCAAGTTTAGGTCCCTCAAAAGTGGTCCCACCAACGAGAAGGACTGGACTAAGCAACAATGCTCTAGGCGTCGACCGCTAAGGAGTTGAAGGTTGCCAGGCTCTAGGTTGCCCCGGTTGAGAAGAAGGCTCGTTGGGCGATTGAGCCATTTAAGGCATCAGGGAGCTACCATGCATGGCTTGCATTGATCGCAGTGGAGGCATTTGTAGAAGGCTGTGATGAGTTTTGGAATCAAGTGTCGAGGCTCTTCCCTTGGGCAGACTTCAGTGGTCTCGGCCCAACTGCAAACAGCGACGAGGAACCTCAAGTGTGGGACAATGGCGAGGAGGACGAGGAGTCGTGGAGCAGCAATAGGAAGGATGGGAAGCCATCGAGCCCCAAGCAATTGGCTTTTGCAGATCTCTTTCTAGCCGTTAGAGGTCTCTGTTAGCTCATTAATGCTCCCGTCGAGGTGTGCCGGTGGTCATTTCTAGCCTTGCGCTGTTCAGCTAGCTAGAGAGGAGGCGACTCCTAGTGAGGATTCAGCTTCTGGCTATCGGAATTTTGAGTTTGAATTTTTGAACTATTGGGGACGACTCCTGAAATATGTGGAGATAACTCTTCAAGTTGGTCGATTTGCCCGGTCCCTTGGAGACGACTTCCAGTGGTTTAGAGATGACTCCTGACTTTTGCTTGAGTAGCTCCTCTGCGTACGAGATGACTATCTGATTGCTTGAGATAACTCCTGATCGGTTGCAGTAAGCTCAATTCTGGGTATCGACTTCTAACCCTCTAGAGACGACTCCACAAAAGATAATGGTTGGCTATTCAGAATAGAGGCAATTTCAGTTTGCGGCTCTTTCCTTGGAGATGACTCCTTAAGTGTGCTAGTTGGCTCCTGAACTCTAGAGATGATCCTTTTGTAGTGCAGTTAACTCCTGTATCCCAAATACGATTCCTGACGCACAGAAGATGACTCCTGGTTAGTGCAGTTTGGCTTTAGTCTCATGGATGCAACTCCTAAAGTGATGGAGACGACTCGTCCTTAATCTGCCCAACCCTTAGTTTCAAGAGATGACTCTTGTCAATGTGGAGATGACTCCTGCCTTCTTAGTACAGTTCTCAGATCCGGAAGATGGCTCCTCCTAAGTTGGAGGCAACTCTTGTCCTATGAAGGTTCTTTATAGAGGGATTGACTCCATCTTGGGAGACAATTCCTTGTAGTTATTACCTGCAACTTTTCTTTTTGTTTTTCTAAGGCAAGTTCAACTAAGCTATTTACTCTTAAGTGTCTTGCTATCATCAAAATCAATCCTTGAGGAGCAACAGATGCAAAATAAAAAATTATAGGGTTATGCATGCAACAAAAGTTTTGGGCGGTAAATACGCAGAAAGCCCAAAACTTAATAGAGATTTTGGAAATTGGCAAACCCTAAATGAGAATATTCATCAAATGTTATCCACTAAATAGGGCAAACTCAAAAGATGGGTGATAGAAAATCTAAATATTTTACATCAGAGTGCATAATCCTTGAAAATGAACATTGTATGCCCTAATCATGATATAGTAGAGGCAACAAACCTTGGAAGTGAATGTTCAATTTTTTTGAAAGCTTTTGTTTTGGAAAAACCTGCCATGTCAATGCCAAAGCCCTTAAGTCTTATACTTTTGGAGATGGACAAGCCTTGGGGATCAAATGCCCAAACTTGTAATCTAGGATGTTTAGATATGAGCAAACCCTATAGTTAATTCGAAGGTGTGCCTTGCACAAAGGTAAGATTGCTCCATATTGATCTGGAGGTCATGGGTTCGAAACAAGATCCGCATTCTTTGTATCGTGTACCTTATTAGTTTGGTATTGTACGGTACGATACATCTCTATACCAAAATAACTCTCTAACCATTTTCTCATTTTTTATCTCGGTATACCTCGCTATGGACCGGTTCGCATTTTGGTACGCCTCGTTATGGGGCGGTACGCCTCGTTATGGGGCGGTACGCCTCGTTATGGGCGGTACGCCTTGGTATGGACGGTACGGGACTTGTACCGACTTGAAGGTATGTTTCATACTACTTTTCTCCGGTACGGTACACCTCATACCGGGCGGTACGACAAACCATAGTTCGAAACATAAAAATAGCCTCCTCAAATCTTTTAACGCCATGAGCTTTGTGCACTAGGCTATCCTTTCTTTTTAGCAAACCCTATACTTAAATTCACAAAATTTTAAGTGATGAACCTTCGATAGAACAAACTAGGTGAAACACTGAAACAGCATAGACTCTATATTAAACATCGAAAGTGAAAGCCTCAGGTGCTTGTGCTTCATAATACTCTTTAAGTATTGCCCTTCAAATTTTAGAAAGGGTAAGTCTGGATGTAAACACCACAATACGGAGAAGGGTAGGCACTGAAAGATAGCGCCTAAGACTTCATGTATTGAATATATATCAGAAGCCCCAACAGCAAGTGTGCATAACTATCCGAAATTGAGATAGGCAAATCTTAAAGGTGAACTCCCAATACTCGTAAATAGATATTTTAGATGGACAAACCCCCCGGGTGAATGCTTGAACTTCAAATCCTTGGGTGGTGATTGGAACAATCAAAATGATTTATGCAGAAGTTGAAGCAATTGTTGTGAAGATCATATTTTGATGGCTTGCATTTTTCGATGTAGTGATGATAATGATCACAGCTTGCTGGAGCACAAGTCATGGTGATTGGGCTTCATTAGAACATCTATAATGATAACTAGGACTTCATCTTGGGGAGATCATTTAGTTACCAAAAAGTAGTTATGGGTGTGTTAGTGGATTTGGGTGCAGGTATAGGAAAGAAGTTCTCTTAAAAATTTCAATGACAAGAAGTGTTTAAGAAAGTGGATGAAGGGATTTTCTTGGGAGCAAGGAAGGTAGTACCGGAACCAGCATCCATGCTGGTTGGCTGGCAGGATAGTATGGTATGCCTCTGTGCCGTGCTGTCCCAACATGCACCGACAGGTAAAACCAAAAGTATGGGGGAGAGGGGGGAGAGAGAGAAAGAGAGAGGGAGGAGTGGAGGGGGAGAGAGAGAGAGAGGAGGGGGTGGCTAGATCAGGGATGATGGAGGGGGGATAGAGGGCTTTTGAAGCCATCTCTCCTCCGTGCATCGGAACAGAGGCTTTCACCCCTTTTTATATTTTTTTTTGATTTTTTAAATGAAATCGGTAGCGATTGCCAACTTTACTTATTATTTTCTGTTTTTTTGAAACTTTTTGTGTGAAGTCAGCAGCGTGGATGCCAACTTCACTTAAAAAATTTCAAAAAAAAGATAATAACTGAAGTGGGCAGTCATTGCCGACTTCACTTTAAAAATTCAAACAAACAAAGGGTGTAAGCCTCTATTTTGAAACAAGGGCTTCGCCCCTATTCCGACGCATGGAGGAGAGAGGACTTCCCCACTCCCTCACCCCTATTCTTGCCGTCGCTGGCCACTCTCTCTCCCTACTTTCCTCCCTCCCTCTCTTTCTTTCTCCCTCTCCCCTTTGGCAGGTTTTCCGATCCGGAGGCTGG
The DNA here is from genome assembly GCA_025769935.1 of Phoenix roebelenii. Taxonomy (NCBI): domain Eukaryota; kingdom Viridiplantae; phylum Streptophyta; class Magnoliopsida; order Arecales; family Arecaceae; genus Phoenix; species Phoenix roebelenii. The sequence goes on along the minus strand of JAOXJJ010001179.1, from coordinate 6,058,442 downwards.
AACCGTCTCGGTCCACTGCTGGTACGGGTGGTTCGGGATGGTTCCACCAATGTTGCTTGGGAGATTATGAAGCAAGTGCACCATCATAAGCAGAAGACTATTGCTAATAAGGGAGATCATATTGATCAGCTTTGACGCCAATAAGATGCTACTATGCTACTACTTGTGGTGATCATATGATATAGCGGCATCGATGCACAAATATTGAAAGGTTAGTGGCAGCACAAGCATGAAAAGACAACATGAATGTTGCAAGCTTGGTCCCAAGAGAGATAATGGGGCCTACACCAACTTCTATTTTCTTTTATTTTCTAGTGGAAGGGCCAAGATGCCTCTATAGATGGATGATACAAGAGTAAGGTTTCCTCTCACTTGACTCAGAGTGGAGGAAGAAAACATGATAAATAGAAGATAGAGAATTAAATAAGATTTAATTCCCTTTGATTGCTTTTGTTTTTCGGAGCTTTCCTCAAACCCAATACCCCTTGCTATTCGAGTCCACTAACTTCAGACTGTGTTTATGACCTGTCCGTCCATGAGCCATGCTTCTGGCATAGCAGGCCACCTCTTGACAAACTCAAGGCATTGAGAGTATGAGATTGACAGTGCAGCAATGCCACAATACACAAGAGTGCTAAGCAAGCCTTGTCTAGTTATAAATTGCTTGAGCAATCTATGATTGATAAGATTTTGTTGGCCTGCATTTAATGATAGCAAGCAACCCAAGGGTGAACACCTCACATCAAAAGGTGATAAGTGGCTTGTACAGGGTGGTGGTGAGAAACCTTTGTTCATGATGGCGCATGACCAATGGTTATCGTTAGATTTATTGGCCAGGTTGGTGCCAAGTTCATCATGGTAGTAGCATGACTCGGGCCTTGGTGATGGTCTAACTAGTTATGCCAAGGGAAGCATGGTAATGATAACAATAAGGTGAAGACTTGCATGCATGGTCCAATGGCTTGACGGAAGCCAAGACAGTAGGTATAAAACTTGCCAGAGTGTAACATGATTGAAACGAAGGCACTAATCATAGTCAAAGATGGTGCTAGCATCTCATGGAATCAGGATGGCTCTACCTAATCTACTAAAGCTACCACACACTCGAATCTTTAATGATGCCTATGTCATCCATTCTAACAGCCGCATAAATGCAATCTGCTCAACTTAACAGGCTCAAATAAGAGCTCTCCAGCTTGAGGGTCTTGGTGAGGCCAAAAAAGCAGCAAAATAATTTCAAGAAGGCTGAAATAGGAACATGAAGTCTATTTGTTTGCCCCTTCCCCCTTTTAAATTGCATGTTATGTGAGCCTAGAGTAATTTTACTTGAAATTTTATTATTATTATTATTATTATTATTATTATTATTGTTATTATTATTATTATTATATTACAATGAAGGCTGCTGGTCTGTTATGAAACATGCAAAGCATATGAGTAAATAAGATAAAGAGCAGGGAGGAAAGAACTATGATGGGCACTCTTTCCCTTCTACTTTCTCTTATTTTCCTTTTTATGTAATGCTGACAAGAAGTACTGTATCTTCTGCGAAACAAGAAATCGAGAGAGGATGAAGGTGATGCTGTAAGCAAGGAAGTTGGCATATGATTTTGGTATTTTGGTTCTTTGCTTTGGTGATAAGCCTCTAGTGCTGCACTCTCAAAACTGATTGCCTGAGCCAGTTGGACTCTAGTTGTTAATGGAGAAGGGTCAAAGAGACAGGGTCCTGATGAGATTTTTCTTTGTAGTTCTTATTGCGAGATATTGTTATTTTTCTAGAAACCACTATTCTTGCCTGTCATGAGAGGTTGAATGGTTTCTATCTTGCGTGCATATATGATGGTAACCATTGGATTATGAGAAGCAAAGGCCAAAGCATGATGATTCCACCAAGCAACATAGGTCCTTAATCTAATGCTGATGAGGGGTCAGCTCCTTGTTCATTATATCCCTGCTACATGTCAAGACCTCCATTGATCTAATGACTGGACTACAATGATCCTTTGGTGATATGGGTAGTTAAATGATTCAAACCTTCAATGCTTTATTAAAATAAAGAAACTTCCAACACCATTTGTGTTTTTGGCTGTCAATGCAATGCTGAGATCAGAAACATAATCTAATTTCTTGGTGGCATCAATTGATCACCAAACTAATGGTGAATTCAGTTAATCCTGTCTATCCGGTAGTAAATTTGGCCATCGGATAGGAAAATTCTCTTAGCTAATTCCCCTATATGTTGGACAAATCTACTAAAGGGTGAGCCATGGTGAAATGGTAGGTTTGCTCCATTGTGACCTGAAAGTCATGAGTTCGAAATTGGAAACAACCTGTCTGCATGCCGTGTTAAGGATGCGTACATGCAATCCTCTGTAGAACCCCACATCGGCGGGAGCCTCATGCACTAGGCTGCCTTTATAGGGGAATTAACTTAGCTTGCAAATCCAATTGTAGTGGACTGTTTTGGTCATGTTTCCGGTCATGTAAAAGTGTGCCAAACAACATGCAAGAGAGAAGGCACTTGCCTATTATTTTGGTAAATTGAGTCAGGCATGCTAAACTAGACAAAGTTTGGTGGGGTCCGATATGCCAGTTATTTTATTTAGAAAAATGCACACATTTTATGTAGATTGCTTTGCAGAACTACATTATTCGAGGAGTATCGTTTCTCAAGGGTTGGAAATGCCATCATAAAGGCAACATAAAGATATACATACTAGCATACTGTTAATGAGAGACATTTTATGACATTTATACATCTTGTAAGAACAAGAGTACCCCATAAACAGGAAGCATTAGATGCCAGGTGTTACTGCATTATTGACCTGACATTGGCATGGTAATTGTTTTATGGAGCCTATCCATTCCCATGCCTGGAAGACATTGGCACACATGTACAAGCTGAGCCATTTCTTGTGCCTGTCCAGTGCTGGCCTGGTTTGTGCCAGTCCTTGGCAACTAGCATGGCCAGCACTTTAATCCTTGACAAACATGCAGTTGATTGATCTCGTGCTTAGTTTCTTATTCGATGGGATTGAGAAAACAAAGACATCTAGAAACATTCAAGTCGATAAGAATCTTGTGGATAGAGCAATCCTTCCATTTATGAGGTAGAAAGACAGATTTACACCCAATATATGGCAGATTATTTATAAGATTTTTTGGTTTAATGAGCCTAGCTCCTCCCAACTTCTCTATTAGACTCGTATAAGCCAGTTATATTTGGAGTCAACATAAAGATCTAATACAACGTTATCAAATGTCTATATGTTGCATGATTTCAACTCTGCATGGTAATAAATCCATCAAATAAAATAGAATCTAGTATATCTTTTTTTTTTCCCTGAAGTTTTAGTTTTAAGCTCCACTATTGTTCTCAGTATGCTCATTCTGTAGCATATGTTTCGTGCATTACTTTTTGGAACCAGTATTAAACATAGATACTTAATACATTTGAAGTACTTGCAAATGTGAAGCAGTGCCTTGTCTACCATATGTGCCATATCTCCTTGCACCATGGTTCCTGCTTGCATCTATCCAATTAGAAATATGTGTCTGATTCAGTGTCGCCCAAACTAAAAGTTGCTTTGGAGCCACCTTCAAAAAGACATGGGAGAACTGTTGGGAGAAGTGAGAACATGGGACAAAATATAGAGAAACTACTGGTTACTAGTTTCCTATTCATTGCCAAATTGTTTCACATGCATTTTCCACTTGTTTTTCACTTATTTTTAAAGTCAACTTGTGGTTTCCCAGATCAGAATTTTTTGTCCATTATTACTCATTCCTGTTTCATTTGTCATATCTTTCACCCATTTGAACTCATCCTTTTCTAGATCTATCTTCATGCCCTTTTCCAAGTAAGGAACACAGTTAGTGATATTTAAAGATATGTAAAAGTGAGTATATATTTTCCAAATATCACAGCGATATGTATTTGACTTTAGTCATGTATAGTTAAATGCTTCTGCTTTTATGGCAGGCCAAAATTTTAGCTTTTCAAACATCAGATATGTGAGCTTTGTGTCATATTAAATGAAACTAAAATGAGACAACAGGATGGAACGATCCTTAAAAATATCATCTAAGTTTCTTTTATTCATTTTTCTAATATATGCTCTTATTACAATAAAACTCTTTGAGGTACCGTCTTCTATTCCCAATTTTGAAATTCTAAATATGTGAGTCGGTCATAAGTTAGCTTCTCCCTTCAGGAAATTTTGGAATTTTGCTATAATTTGTTACATGATAACCTAGATTCTCTCTTGATAAAGTTTAGGATTGTGCCATAATTATTTTATATGGCTTTTGCAGATCCAAACGGAAGTTATCGCCCCTTTCTGTCAAGGTAAATATTGGTGGGCTGTCTTGCTAGTGGCATTCATATATTTCTTTTTGTTGATCCTAACATGGACTTTGATTATCATGTTTTGCAGTACAGGTTGTTGTTCATTGCCCTTCTGCATCAGTAATCAAGCATGAGTTGTGGAAATAAGATCTACTATAGTTTCTCAGTTTTTAAGTCTGACATTGCTCTAATGGCTTTTGACATTGAATACAAGCAGGTATTTCACGGGCAGCTATTGCTGGTATTTCTATAGCTGTAGTAGTTCTACTAGTATTAGCCATCTGTTTGTATGTTGGGGTTTATAGGAGAAGGAAGGCAAAGAGGGTCGCACTGCTTCCATCACTATCTGAAGGTAATGCCAATCTACATGGCCATGGTAATTCTTCATTGTGATTACAACAGCTACTATTTGCACTTAGCTTTTTCTCGTGTGCTATGCAGCTGACGCTGGACTTTTATTACTTTTCTTGCAAGATCCTAATGTGTTATATGCATTTCAAAATTTAATTTGTTCAGATCTTTTGGTCATATTAACCATTTTCTGAGCTTAACTAGACAAATTGACATTTTCTTCTCCATTTAGTTCATTATGCTACATAGTTAGCGATACAAATTGGCACGTAAGTGGCTTTCTTGTCTACAGGAGTTCATGATCATTGCATTAAGCCTGTTCTTTTAAATAAGGTGGCTGGTGCACTTAATTGTAATGCTTTACATTAAGCACCAGCATTGCCAATTATAGCTACAAATTATGGAATTCTGGAAATAGGTAACTATTTGGGTGTCTATGAAGTGTAGACATGGATACAGGATATGGATGTGACACAAATATGGATACATTAATCCAGCAAGTCCTGAAAATATAAGATATGATATGGCTGGACACATGGTTTGCCGTACCGGTCCGTACCAGCCGGTACGGGCCCGTACGTACCGGTCTGGCCTGGGACCGGTACCGGATCAACGTGGAATCCGGTACCGGTAGTTTATTTTTGGAGAATCGGTACGAGACCGGTTCGGACTGGTACGGGACCGTTACGCGACCGGTACGGGATCGGTACGTGACCGGTACGGAACCGATTCATACCGGTCCGGGCCGCCACCGGTACGCCGACCGGTACCGGTACGACGGATCTTGGCCGGACATCACTTAAATGGTATATATTCTTAACATATTTGTACAAGAAGACTGTAAAGTATAATGTGTTGTCACAGTAATACGGTCCACACAATGTGAAATTGACCAACTCCATTTAGTGATCATATTCATAAAGCATATTCCATAGTCCTTATTAACATTAGAAATTCTAAAATTGGTCATCCATCATGGCCATCACTAAAAGGTTAACATTCATTAAAGGAAAAAGGAAACCCCTACTCTTATCCCCAGATGTATTTTAAAATTCTAACGGAAGTATCCACAACCTTTTTCATTGAAAAAATATTGTATAAAAATACTTAATTTAGTAGCCAGCACATATTTTAGCTGTATTTGACGCACATTAGATATATGTCCATGGTATGCAATTTGAAATGTCCATTTGGGTGTGTGTGGATGAACTACACAACTGCTAGCTATCCATCAGTTCATGACATTCTATGTGCAGGAGTACCTTCATCTTATTATAATACCTTATGTCATTGCCTTCTGATGGATATGGACATTACTCTGGATGGGAAAGGCTACTGATCTTGTCAAGTGTATTTATGGCATATGCTTTGACATCAAGGTCGGAGGAACTAGTATCGGGCATCGTATCGGTTTTCCGGTGGCAAGAGTCAGTACGGGCCGTGCTAGGTCTGTATCGACGAAGGAGACAACACACAGAAAGAGAAAAAGAGAGAGGGAGGGAGAGGGATGGATGCTGGTGGAGGGTCGGTGGAGGGCCGCGACAGGCGAGATTTTTTAAAATCACGAAATTTTTTAAGCCACGGCCGATTCTCCTATTTCGAACGGCCGGACCCCTATTTCATTCAAAACAGGAGAATCGACCTCTCCCTCTCACTCTCGCTCCCTCTTCTACTCGCCTTCTATACTTCTCCTCCTCTGGCTTCGGCAACGGATGTCGTTTTCGTTCTCGGAACCGTACCAGTGAGCCATCGGTACGGCTCGAAATGGTCGGAACCGTCCGATTCAGGACGGTTTTGTTGACCCTGTTTGACATGATATGTTGAGATTCACGAAAGATGGTATACTTGAAAGGAAAAAAAATCCAAAAGTCTAAAATTTAGTTGTATCTAATTGTTTGACCAGATATACTCTAGGAGGTTGTTAATGTGCAATTTAGGTTGAGCCTTTTGGACTCAAAATGATGATTAGTACCAAGGTTCGCCGGACCGACCGTACTGGCATACCGGTAAGCACCGGCACCGGTACGGTTCTGGTTCGGTATCGGCTTGGAACCGGTATCGAACCGGAGCCGTGCGCGCGGACATAAAAAAACAAACAAAAAAAAATGCGTCCGCGCGCATCCTCGGACGTGCGTGGATGCGTCAAATGCCTTAATGCCACTCTATGGCATTAAATGGCCTGCATGGGCACGATGCCTCGCGCGGGGAACTGCAAGTGGGTGCGATTCCCTGCTAGGGAATCGCGCGCGGGCGCGGTTCCTGCGCGGGGAATCGCGTGCGGGTGCATGTTCTTCGCTCACGCGTCCGCACGTGATTCCCCAAAAAAAAAATCAGACTCCCGCGGACGCTTTAATGCCACTCTGTGGCATTAAGAAGCCTACGCGGGCTCCAGCCGCGTGGACGCTCTTCCCCGCGCGTGGGCGCTCGCGCGGGAAAAATGTGCTTGAACCGGGCCGCACCGGTACCGGCTTGTACCGATGCGAACCGGCCCGGTTCGCACCGGTACAAGTACGGAACTAATCGGTTCTGACCCAGACCGTTTTTATACGCTGTATCGTACCGGTGCCCGTAGGCACCGGTTCGATACAGGCTGAACCGACCGGAACCGGTCGGTTCAGCATACCTTGATTAGTACGAAACCGGTCGGTTCAGCATACCTTGATTAGTACGATGCTACTAATGTGTATTAGTGAAGCTGCATGGTGTTATTATAATCAAAGTCTGAACTCCACACTTCATGTCAAATCTTTTGTAAAAGAAATAATGGTTCAAAATCAATGATGGGTCCTCCAAGTTGGAAATCCACACTGTTGAACATTATCCACAGCACTAAAATCTAGAAATTAATAATTACATGTTTTGCTGCTCTCTAACCTGTGCGTCATGCGGGCGCAAAAAATGGATGGTTTATGATATGACACCATGTTTGCTATTGTCTAAGCATCAAAATCTATTGGTTTCCAATCTATATATGTTTTAATATATGTAAAACATGAGATCAGTAAAGTAGATTCTCAATTTAAATGCCTGTTACGTGTTTTAGCATAGTAACAAATGGGCACCACTTGATTTTTGCATCCGCAGGATGCATAGGTTAGACATCTCTAAAAGTTGCAATCGTTTTATTACTAGGTGTTCTTATAAGTGTAGGTCATAATCAACATGTGGATCTTTGATTTGGATGCCGCATCCATTATTCTGGCATTATTAAATATTTTCTCACAGATTTCTTTTAGAATGATAATTATAAAATTATGTTAGGTGTGGAGTCCAGCTCTTAAAAATCAGTTGGGTTGTGATGTGACATTTTTAGGTAGTCTTAGCGGCTTCTGTGGAGGTGCATTTGTGTGAGTTTGCATTCGCAATTGTTCATGTTCTTCTTAAATGGATACATAGTTGTGACTGAGATCCATGGAATAAATTGCAATGGTATAACCAATATAATCTATAATTCCCACATGCTAAATTTGCTTCCAGTACCCCCAATATTTCAATAATGGTAAAGTTGTCATTCAGCAATATATAAAGTGGTGTTCTTAATCATGTCATTTTAGAGGACTAAAGTATATCAAATTATTCAATCATGAGACAGAAAAGAGGACATGAGGAAATTACAACTAATACAAGGGAGCAATTGATACTCCTATTAATTAGTTTGTTTGGTTGAAAGGTGATTCAGTGATGTTTCAGCTGGGGCCAAATATATACTATTCTTCATCCTAATCTTAGGTTTTGTCAAGCAAAGGTTGCTCTCTAACTTTCTATCATCCTCGACCCTATTAGCTGTGAAGGTGTAGCCTACTGAGAATGTCTTGGAAGTTTCAAATCATTGGAGCTTATCATACACCTTGATGCATATGAAGCAAATAACTGTATAGCCACAATGTAGAAGTAGCTGGCTTTTAGATTTTTTGGTTCTTCTTTCCTTTATCATTATGCCTTCTCTCTATAGATCCTGTTTACTTAATGATTGTCCCTCATTTGGTATAGGTGCAGTTTCTTTGTATAACTCTCCAGCAGATACTCCTAGAACTGGCACCCAACCGGCAGGTATTACTGTTGACAAATCAGTGGAGTTCTCTTATGAAGAACTTGCAAAGGCTACAGATGACTTTAGCATGGCTAATAAAATTGGTGAAGGTGGTTTTGGAGCTGTTTATTATGCTGAGCTTAGAGGAGAGGTTGGTAATAACAATCGCATATAGTGATACTCAATATGTACTAGTTATGTTTTTTCTTTTTGTATTCTTCTTTTGAATACCATTATGTGCTCAAAATTCTTTGACCTAGCAATATGCGGCTTTGTTTTATTTCTTTTATTTCTACTATACATTTCACTCCGTATATTCCTTCAAGTTCAACCAACTGAGAATTATTTACGTGGGTTTATATGTTAGCTTATACTAATAGTTGCTTTCTCTTTCTAAACACGAAGTCATTGCTTGTGGATATTTAACTCTTGATCAGCTTATGTTACACATATTGCAATAAGTAAATCTATTTCAGATCAAACATTTGATGGCCAAATTCTCAACCTGTTTCTGTTGGAGGTCAACTCCATGATGAAGATTTAATTGGTTATTTAACAAAGAAATTAAGAATATTCTAATAGGAAAATATTATTCAGAGTTGGATTACACAATAAACATTAAATCTTTGGTAGAATCAATTTTTGAAAACAATGATGGCCATCCAATTCAAAGATCTCGAATGTTATATTGTTCTGCAAGTCTATAAATGCTTAGAAATTAAAAGTCATATGTTTTGGAGGGCTCTAGCCTATTCATCAAGTGTGTGAAAAAGTCAATGGCTTAAAGTGCATGATATGATGTTTTTGCTATGATTTCAGGCTCAAAACATGCTATATTTGAACTTGTGTGTTTTGAGTATGCATAGGTCAATATCAATGTTGATATATCCTATCATGTATTTTACCAACTTAACACAATTAGAACTGTCCATTTTGTCACCCACTAGATGCATAAGTAGGAAACCACCAAAGCATATGACTTTTAATTTTCAAGCATCTATAGTGGTGTAGATCATAATCAACAGTGTGACCCATCATTGGCATTTATACTGAAAATTAACATTTAGTTTTTAGTCTAATATTTTTATTCATCTAAGAAAATTTTTATTAATTTTCCCAAGCATAGAATAATGGGATTAAACATGATGACTTCACTAGGGTCAGGGTGGTCTTGTTAAGTAGGTTTGCTTATTGAGAATTTCACCAACATCATTGATTGAGTCCCATGATGGGTGATGTTATATTTTTACTGCAAATTGAGCCATTATTCACGACAAGGTTGTGATCATGTAAGATATTCACAAATTGTGACAGTGTCGCACCATGAACTAAAATATGCTAGTGCTACTTGGAGACGATACAAGAATTTGACTAGCATTGATGGCTCATGGATTGACATTATTAAGTTCTTTTACAAATTTTTCAAGCTTGGTGTTTTTTTAACATTTTTTGTTTTGTTTTTACCGTGATTACTCCTAATCATGCAGTGTTTATATCCTTTTACAATTCATTTCTAGTTCATAGTATCCCAGTGAAAAGTTTACTTGCAAAACTACATAGAATGAAATCCTAATATGGCAGAGACTAGTCTTGATCCTTTGTTTAGGAACAGCAATTAAACCTATCAGGTGAAAATTGTACTGCACATCTTGTATATATTCAGTGTCCAATGAAAGACATGTTTTACTAGTGGATAGCTCTTGTATGAAGCCTACTGAGCTGCAAACAAACTTATTGCTTTTAGCCTTTGAACTTTTATATGTCTTGATTTTTAGTTTTTTTTGGAACTGTCTCTGCTTCATCTAATCACATTTCAGAAATGCCATTAGTTTTCAGTAAATTGCATGGCATTATGATGTAACCTTTTTCTAGTGTTTTATTTCAACTCTTTTTTCTTCCTTTTCAAGATGAGGCTTTGTTTGGTTTTTAACTCATTAACACATCTTTCTTGCAGAAAGCTGCTATCAAAAAGATGGACATGCAAGCAACTCAAGAATTTCTTGCTGAACTGAAAGTTTTAACTCATGTTCATCACTTGAATCTGGTAAGGTGGCTATTTGTCTGTTAACAGTGTAGTTATTACCTGACCACATATAACATTTCTATGAAGAAGGGTAGCTATGTACTTGTCTGTTTTGACATCTTATGGTGGCCTGGTTATTTTAATTTTTTGTAGGAATGTCATTGAGAAGTTTATTGAGTGTATTTTTATAGTGCTGAATTCTATAGATGTATGAAGAAAACTTTTGAAGGAAAGTTTTCAAGTAAAGTTCGTTGGAAAATTGAACAAATTTTACTTATTCTGGCCATACAGCTAGGCTAGGACTGATCGTATATGGAAGTCCAAAATCAATGTAAATCTCCTTTACATCATGCACTCGATTAGATATTCTCTGCTTGACTATGTCTTATCCAGTATTGCATCCTTGACAGCTAGTAATTGGCTTTCCTTGTAGTCAGACCCTGTTTTCAAAGGATAAGAGATACTGTGAGAGATGGATAATCAAAGATCCAAAATCTTGTAAGGAATATAATGGAGATGAAAAATAGGTACTGAACTATTTTTCGACCAAGGAAAGATAAAAATGAGAGAAGATTTGATTTGAATAGCTGGAACGACTCCTTAACTTTATAAATTCCTGACAGGCGGAATGTGTTAATGATTACATCCAGGGTATGCCGTACCAGCCTGTACTGGCCGGTATGGGCTGGTACGAACCGGTTCGGAAAAGGACCGGTACCAGATCAGCATGGGATCCGGTATTGGAGGCTTTTCATTGAAAAACCGGCCGGTACGATTGCTGTACCGATACGGGACCGGTACGTACCGGTTCGCCACCGATATGCTGACCGGTACTGGTACGACGGACCTTGGATTAATTTATCTCTGAATGGTATTCTACAAATTATTTTGAAAATGTTGGCTACCAAATTTTAGAAATTTCTGCATATAGAGGTTGGCTTTGTGTAGAGTTCATTTATAGAGGTTGGCTCTTTGGATGCCAAAAGAAGCAAGAGGAGGTTGTTCTTTTCAAATTTGATTTTGAAGAAGCGCATGCTAAGTACTGGTTGGTAGTTCTTATCTTTACTCAAGTCTAGGGAATCGTGAAGTTGATGGATTAGATGGGTGAGTTTTATTTTCATGACTTCAAAAACTGCATGACTCCAGAGGACCCCCTTTCTCCTCTTTCATTATTTTGCTGTGGATGCCTTGTAACTTATGGTTGATAGAACTGCAGCTGGAGGTTCCTCTTCTTTTGATGGTGTATCATTATTACCCTTTGTGTAATGACTCAAGACCTCATCTGGAAGTTCCTTGTCCCTTTTTACCCAAATCTCCCCAGTACGCAACCGATGTGGGGACTGAACACCCACACACACAAGGCCTCACACATTTGCTCCATTTAAGTCTTGGTGTTCTCACTAGGATAAGGGGTCAAATCTAATCAAAACACCATGATTGGCCCTTAGTTAGCTCCAAAAGGGCCCCTGGTGCGGTGTCTATACTCCAGAGTCTACATGAGTCATGGGCTGGGTCCATGCTAAGGCCATTTGTAATGACCTAGGATCTCATGCAAAAAAGTTAGCCGTAAGGTTATTTATATTCCTTGCTCTATATAAGTACCCAAGATTTTTCCAGTGCATAAACAATGTAAGACTAAACACATTTTTGCATAGGTCCTCACACTTTGCAGTCGACATAGTTGTTTTAGCAAGTTCTTCAATCTCTTAGGAAGGGGGGTTGATATGGGTTTGTGATTCTCTAGAATTTTCTCTACAAGTTGGAGAATGTTCCATTCAAAAATATCTTGATCTCCTATTATGGTTAGAAAGCTTGTTAAAAGTGAATGATTGGCTTCCATTAATTGATGAGTGATTGCTAACATGGTGAAGTACATCCCTCACCTTGGTAGGTAGATCAATTCCAGTTAATGCTGTTTTAATTTTCCTTCTATAGTATTATTTCTTACAGATTCTTAAAGGCATACTCAAAAACTATAAAGATAAGAAGGTTTTGATGAAGGGGAAAAGGATTGGTGTGCTTGTGACTAATGGCTTTGGATAGAGTGTCTTAAGCTAAAGAGAATGGACACTTAATTATTTTGAAAATCGGAGATTTAGCCCTTCTCTGGAAATGGCTTTTGGAGATTCTTGGATTAGGAAACCTCTCATTTATGGGATTTTTAATGCTGATTGACACTTCAGAGGGAGATTGTCTAATCTGTTCTGACTGAGACCTATTACGCAGCTTTCAATGTTCTGAAGGAGGCATCTAAAGTTACCAAGTCTTAAAGTTAAAATTCCTATCAAGATTGGGAATGGCAAATTCAGTAAGTTCTGGATGAACATTTAGGGCCTGGTTGGGTAATCCAGTGGGAAAGCCCGACCAATCCAGCTGGATTTGTGGTTTGGAGAACCCATTTGGGCATGGGCCACTTTCATCTGACTCCGCCTCAGCCCATTCTGTGGGAGAAACAAAGGACCCTTGTGGATCTTTTTTCCTTTTAGTGCTAAGTTTGGCATCTCTATCTCTCTCATCATTGCAAATCCCCACTCTCTCCTTTCCTCCCTTCTTCCCTTCACCCCCCCTTCCCTGCCCCCTCTCTCTTCAGTTCCTACAAGAATACCCAAAGAGGTCCTTAGTTGGTTATTGTTCCTTTGCAACCTTATTTGTGAACATGTTTGAATTAGCTCAGAATAAGTATGTTTTGGATGAATGTAGAGAATTAGGGAGCCAAATTTTTAAAGATCACTCAAGGGAAGTCCAGTGAATCAGCATGGTCTGTTTCTCAGATTGTTGGCAAGTGTTTCACTTTCAAATCATTAAAGAGAGCTTGGAATGTTGAACAAAATGGGGTGTTCAAGATGAGATCATTATATTGAGTTATCAATGGTGGCATTCTTAGTTGTTATGCGAAATTTCATCAGATGGTTCTGTTCTTTTATGACTGAGTTTTATGTGATATGCGACCCACAGTTGTCTATTGACTGTAGATAATTTGATAAAAAAATAATAAACTGAAAGTCAAGGATGTAACTCTGTAAAAGGTTGTACCATTGAGGGAATCTATGTACTATATTTTTCTCTGTTCTCTTTGTGTTGGAGCTCTGGCTTTCCCTCAAGGCTTTTTCAGGAAGGGGAAGGGCAGACCTGGTTCTATGATTTTCTTTTGGACTTTGCGGTGAAAGATGAAAGTCAGACCTTCCTATAGAATATAGCTTGAAATGCATTTGTGATAATGACTTCTCAGTTCTCAGGATGTATGGTTGGAGAGGAATAGCCATGTCTTAATTAAGAAAGCTGAACCTGCTCTTAGGTTTTACAGAATGCATTTGATGTGCTGATTGAGCTTGCATAAGCTGATTCGTTGATTGCTAAAAGTGCTTGAATATTCCCAGAGAAGTGGGTAATGACTCCAGGTTCTGTTTCTTGTTCAGGTGGACCCCCATCTACAAGAAGTGATTGTCGACTTTGAAGCCAGTCTGCTCGTGACCTTGCTTGTTCTTAGAGTTATGTGGAAGTTCAGTTTCCTGGTGTTTTCTTTTCTTATAGAAGTGCTGGATTGATTTTGGTTGTTTCCTTGTTATTAGTTTGGTTTATGTGAATGGATGGAAGGCAATGCTGCTGTTTCTGGTTGTAGGAATCAAGGTTTTGGATCTGCAAAGAGTCATTTTAGGGGCGGCTACTGTTTTGAGCTGGGATGCTGAAACCACATCAGCTTCTCTTTGAGCTCTAGATGAGGTTGCTGCTTATTATTCATCACATTTTTTGGGCTGCTTGTATAATTACGACTATCAGGAGTCTAATGCAGGCTTTAGTGTAGGTGATTGAAGATATGTTTTGGTAGATACAAATTAAAGTGACTGTCAAGGAATCTAAGAGAGAAATGGAGTGTTATCTGCTTCAGCATTTTATTTCACCATTTTCTGATTGAGACTTGTTTGCTGAAAGATACACATATATGCTGTATTACATTATGGTACATGACACGGATTTAATGGCGTAACAACTCAATTGGATCTAGGATGAAATCAACAGATTCAAATTTCCTAGCATTTGGTTCAACTGCCTCTGCTTCCATTTGTGATGAAAGGTCAACTAGTTCTGGATTGGGGAAGGGAAGTCCACACAATGCAAGGCTAGTGGTATCAATGGAGTGAATCGGTCAAGCTAAGACCAGAAAATGTGGGTTCCTCAACCAGAAAGAGATTGTGGGGAGAGAACATCAGACAATGTCAGTCATAACGAAATCCAATCCGGTCAAGACCATATGGCATCAACATCGGGTCAAGTAGGCCATGTTCCACCCATGACCGATCGGTCAAACCATGTCTTGCTGTCTCAATAGATCTGCTTTAGATGGCTTTGATTGATTTCCACCCTTGAATCTTAGACTAAATAACTTTCCCAGTTTGTGCTGCTCCAAGGGATAGCTTTTTTTAGCCGGCTGGGGTTCTTACATTGGCTAAGAGGATGGAAAATTCCATCTCTTTTGCGGTCTTGGAGGTCGGGGGAGATAAGAGTTCGCCCACCTTATTTTGAGTGGGTGCTCACAAAGTCAAATTTGGATTATGGGACATTAATATTCAATCCGAGTTACAAAAAAAAATTATATTGTAATTAATGGGATATAATAATAAGATTATGATTATCTTAATTGAAATCTTTATGTACTTTATTATAGTATTTGAGTATCTGGCCCTGCACAAATATGATCCAGACACATATATGATATATGATTTATGTCATATATGTGTGGATATATGCGTGCATATCAGGAACGAAGAAAATGCGAATATGGTTGAATGGTAAAATTTCTCTTTTCGAAGGAGACAACACAGCTGCAATGGATCTAGTTCAGAGAAGTGCTGCTGGTGATGGAGAAACCATGTTGATGGATGCTCACAAAGGTGTAACTTTTGCCAACTCTTGAAGGAAAGGAGTTTACTTTGCAGCTTTTGGAGTTCTGTTATGATGAAGCTCCCTCTTCTCTTGTATGCTTGTGATGTCAGATTCAAATTTCCTAGCTTCTGGTTCTGCCTCCGATGGGAGGCTAGGTTTTCTTTTTATTATCTTCATTTGTGTTAATAGTTCTTTGCAGGGTTTTGAATGCTGCCATATTTTCTCAAAGTCTGTTTTGCTTCCAAGTGTCCTATATGTATTGACACATTTTACTCTAGCTTGGTGCATGAGTGTAGGTAACACTTGGATTAGGATCTTGCTACTAGATGTTGTCTATCATGAGCTAGAGACCGGTTCATATTCATACATCAATGCAGTTTATCATGGGTTATTTTGGGATTCATTTGCCTATCTTGGAGCAATGGACACAGCACCTCTTCTAAAGTAGCTTCCGTAGGATTTTATATTATATAAAGTTTCCTATGTTCAAAGTTCAAACCAGAAGAAAGGGAATTCTAAAACTTTGAAGGGTTGATGGCAGTTGCTAATTGATCTATAAATATGTTAGTTTCCTGGTTACTGGTGGATAAGTTATTTTCATATGACTTTTAACCTTTTAGGTTTTAGCCCATTGTTCTGTTTGCATGCTTTGATGTCTTTTCTATTTTTCCCTTGCTGTTCTTTTCTTGTTTCACACTGTATCATTTCCATCTGTTTCACAGTTGCCCAGTGGTATATGTTGCTTTTATTCAAGTTGGCACCTCTTTTATCCTTCTAATTTCTTTTAGTATTCTGCTGATCATGGAGAATCCTGGAGGATGTTATATATGACTATTAGTCTTTGATTTAGTTTGATTGGTCACCTATAGATAGATTGATTATTTGACGTTTTTATTGGTTGGAAGATCTTGAAAAATTAACTTTTGGAGTATTCACAGTATTTAATTTACAATTTATGGCAGGTGCGCTTAATAGGTTATTGTATTGAAGGCTCTTTATTCCTGGTATATGAATTTATTGAAAATGGTAACTTAAACCAACATTTGCGTGGGTCAGGTAAGAATGGTGGTTGTAAAAGGGAATCCTAAAATTGCTAGGCCATTGGTATTTTCAGCTAGTCTTCATGTATATAATTATTACAGCTATTATACTTTGCATATAGCTAGGGATCCTCTACCATGGACCGCCAGAGTGCAGATTGCCCTTGATTCAGCAAGAGGTCTTGAGTATATTCATGAGCATACAGTTCCGGTATACATACATCGGGATATCAAATCAGCAAACATCTTGATAGATAAGAATTTCCATGGAAAGGTTGCTTTCATCACTTCTACTTGGAAGACTAATTATTTTTACATTCAGTAATAATAATGTGCATATCTTTGCAGGTTGCAGATTTTGGTTTGACAAAACTTACTGAATTCGGAAGTACGTCACTTCCAACTCGGCTTGTTGGTACATTTGGTTACATGCCTCCAGAGTAAGACATGTACCCTGTCACTCTCTAACCCCTCCTCCCCCACTCTCAATCCTTTCATTCCACAAACATAGATGCACTTTTTTTCCTGTTCTAGTTAGTTGCTTTAAGTGGATATTAAGTGCCCCATGTGTCACCATTTCATGATCTAGCCTTGTGCCCTTCTCTTTGGGATTGTCTAATGAACCTCTTTTCTCTCAGACTCTCCATCCACACTAATAGTATTTTTCTGTTCTTATCAGTCGCATTAAGTAGATAATAAAGTTCCCCATACCATCCATGGTTAAGCCTTATGCTTCTTTATTTAGTATTGTCTATCATAATTAATGTTGAATAAATATATGCCAAATCTTCTTAACGTTTTAAGAATTATAAGTTTTCTTTGATGGACCTTTGAACTACATTATTACTTGTTGGGGCAAATGTGATGGTAGTAAGTCTGCATGTTATATTTTTCACAATGTTTGGTGGGTTGGAAACAGACCGAATATGGACCAAATATTAGTATATCCATATCAATATCCATTTTTGTTTCACGAATATGGATACAAAATGAATATTTAAAGTACGAACATAAATATGGATATAAGTTGGATTTAATATAGTCACTTATTTTCCTTAAAAGTTCATAACTGCTACAAAATAGGATTGCAAGCAAAACTCGATATCTAATATAGATTAGAGTCATTGAATAATTGTCTATTTTATATTCATATCGATTTTTCTTTAACAAATATGGGTGCTAAAATGGATATTAGCCGGATGCTCAAATTTGTATTCATATATGTATAGACTCGGATAAGGAAATGGATCTAGACAGAAATTATCTGGTTCACTTTCACCCTTAATGTTAGGCAAAAGATAGGGTTCAAGAAAACAATTTGAATGCATCATAATTTCATAAACAAGAAAGATGAGATGGATTCTAGGAAAATGAGAAATGAGCATATAAGGAGTTGTAGGTGTTGTACAACTTGACAAAATTATGGAGAATTGATTGAGATTGTACAAGCACGTATGACAAGGATCTGAGTGACCTTGAGTAAGCACGGTGCTTTAAGTTTTGTTAAATAATATAGGAAAAGAATAATATAGAAAAAGGACAAGATCTAAGGTAGCTCCAAGATTCGCCGTCTCGGTACTGGACCTTGTACTGATGCCATACTAGACAATGTCAGTATGGTACGGTACGGTATGGTACAAAATTTTTTGGTGTATCGAGCAAAGTCCGTTGAACCAATATTGAGAACCCGTACCATTTGGCGGTCGTACAGTTTGGTACTGTTTTCTTTGCAGGACCTTTCCAACGACTCTCCGCAAGGCAACTCGTCTTTGGTTCTCTGAGCTGAGGCCCAGCTTGGTTCTGTCCTTTGAGCAGCTGGGCAGACAGCTTGTAACCTACTTCGCTGCCAGTCGATGCTAGCATCGGACCTTAGACTCCTTGACATCAAGCAGGAGGGAGTCTCTAAAGGACTACATCGATCGCTTCACCTTGGCCACATGGGAGGTTCGCGATCTTGACTAGTCCATCGCCATGTCAGCGTTGAAGACTGGAGTTTGGTCCTACAAGTTCTCCATCGAGAAGAACTTTTCCGCCGACTTTGCAGAGATGCTGGTCTGGGCTTGAAAGTACGCCAAGGCTGAGAAGCCATGGCCTCCCAGTGGGAGACGACCGAGCGACCTTCCAAGATGCAGGAGCGCTCCCGACCAAGGGGTAGATCCTCCCGACGCGAGAAAGATCCTCCTTGGCCCAAGAGCCTGGCTCGCTCGAGGTCTTCCCTCCAGAAGTTTCGGATATACACTTCCCTCATACCACCCGAGCGGAGATCCTCATGGAGATTGAGGGTCACGGCTACCTCCGACCTTCATCGAGGATGCGACCGACAGAGTCGTGAAAGAGATCGAAAAAGTATTGCTGCTTCCACTAAGATCACGGTCATGATACAGAGGATTGCTACGAGCTTTGTGATAAGATCGAGGCACTTATCTGCCGAGATCGGTTGAGTTATTTTGTCCATGATCAAGCCTACAAGAGGGAGCTCGAGGAACAAAATCCAGTGCCGCGTGAGGAGTGGAACGACAACTGACCTCTCGCGGGCATCATCAACACCATCAGAGGGGAGGCGAGCAGAGGCACCTGAAGCGCCAAGCTTAGGAGGAGCTTCCTCAAAGCGTCCGTGCACAATAGAAGTCATCTCCTTTTCCGATGAAGACCGAAAGGGTGTTGAGCCCCCTTGTGATGACACTGTAACTATTTTCCTTATCATTGCAAGGTTTGATGTAAAAAGGGTTTTAATACATAATGGAAGCTCGGCTGACGCCTTATTTTGTAATGCCTTCCAAAGGATGAGTGCTCCTCTGGTCAGATTTACAGGAGATTCCGCCCCGAGAAAGTACTATGAAGTTAAACTTTCTTGTGGCCTAGGTTGGCTCGGCCTACAATACCATTCTTGGCCAACCAGGGATGAATGCCCTTCGAGCTGTGGCCTCTACCTACCACTTGCTCATGCGATCCCCCACAAGTCGAGGGGTTGGCGAACTCCGAGGAGATCAGGCAAGCAGCCAGCCGAGGTCCCGGCCCAAGCATTGCTCATTAAAGGGCTGGATGTACAGGATGAACCAAGGCAACAACGAGGTGAGCCTGGTGAGCGATCTCTCTGCACCCTCTTGAGGGATAACCGACCCGAGCAGATCGGATCTGGCATGGCAAAAGAAAATGCTCTTGGGTAGCCATGGATCCTGTATGATGATAGCTCCTCGACCTCGGGGGGCAGGGGCACGAGCCTTATACTCATCAGCCCGTGTGGAATAGCAGCAGAGCAGACCTGCTGCATAAATGACAACGCGTCCCGGCCCGAGCTTGGAGTGCTGCCGACCGTGAGCTGAAGGGGCTCCCTTGACTGTAGGACCATTCGACGCCCTACGCGACATTCGACGCCATTCGACGCCACTTTAACGACATTCGACGTCAATTCGATACCCTTCGACGACATTCAACGACATTCGACGCCATTTCAACGCCATTCGAGGCCCTTCGACACCCTTCGATGCCTTTCGACGACATTCAACACCATTTGACACCTTCTGCGACGACGCGCCCCGATTTGAGTGGGGGCGCCCTACTGAGTCAATCACGAGCCAAAGAAGGCTGCTGAAGTCGACCTCAGAGTAGAGTCACTTAGCTTGGCTCGGAAAGCTCGGCCTAAAGCCGTTAGCTTCAACGACACGAGAGGTACACCCTACTCAGCATTTGTATTTTCACAAATATTTGATTGAATTATAGGACGATCAACGACTCGGCTACTTTCTTTGCTCGAGCCAACAAACGACTCGAACTCGGAAATCGGGGGGCAATGATGGGAGGCAAAATGGATCATCCTATTTTCGGCATGAAGTCATTCAATTCTGGCCGAGCTGACCTCAGAAGGCCGACTTGAGAAGGCCAACCTCAGAAGACCAACCTCAGAAGGCCAATCTTGTCATCCACATGCTGCGCCCATGCCCTGCAGTAGCCTCACCACACCATGCTTTTCTTGCTAGCCGTGCCACGACATATTAATCAGGGACCATACGCTGCTGCCCTAGCCATGCCCTGCCACATTTACCAACGCCTTGCCGTTCACAAGAACGGCCTATGCCATGCACCTCAAGCAAGCTCTAGCTGTGCGCCATCTGGCTAAAAGCTATCTCTTCTCATGATGAGGACGGGCCATATCTCCGCCACCTGGGCACCTCTACGGGGACTATAAATATCTTTGTCAGGTAACGCCTAAGGGATTTTTGGACCAACTGAGATTGACTCTAATTTGAGCGTTGGAAGGCCCTCACCAGAACCACTGGTGAGGATTTATGCAGGTACGTCGTCGCACGGAAGGTGGCCTTTCTTTCTCCGCTCCGGTCGGCAGTTCTCCTGACTCCCTCGGCGTGGTCACCCTCGAGCCAAATTTGAACCACAACAACCTAAATACATTTCTAATTTTAATTTTTTTTAATTTCTCTATAGTTCTAGGCACATTGTATCCCCTCTTTCCTTTGCTTACCTTTTCATTG
>JAOXJJ010001179.1:6024137-6037182 GCA_025769935.1 Phoenix roebelenii | reverse complement strand
CTTTTTTTAAAAATACTTTTTAATCCAAAAATATATTTTTAATTTTCAAAAATTATATATAATTAAGAAAATTAAAAAAAAAATTGTCATCGTGTAGATTGTTCATAGATCTGCAATATATAAAAAAATCAAGCCTAAATCAAAAATTTTGGCATGATCTTTTCTTATTTTACAATTTTTAAGCTATTTTTTCAAGCCCTCCTAAAAAAAGGGAATAAGGTAGAAGAGAGGAAGCACACCTTATTTAGCCTTGAGTCTTTCTTCTGATAGCCTAAATCGATATTATTTTATTTTTGAAGCATTTGGGAAGAAGCGGCCGAGAGAGCAAATAGCTTTCAAGCCTTTCCAACAGACACCTGCTGCTTTAAAAAACATCAGGTGTAGTCTGCAGTATGAACTCGGTTTGGAACTGGGTTGACTCAGTGCGAATTGGCCGGTTCGCATCGAGTCTGCACCGAACCGACCGGTTTTGACCGGTTCAGGCACTTACTGGCCGGTTATGGTCAGTAAGGGACCGATTCGAGCGGATTCTGTGGGTTTTGGCCAGTACGGGGCTGGAACTGATCCAGTGCGAGGCACTGCCCGAACCAGGTGATTCAGCCCATTCGACGGTCGTTAGATTTATCTAATACATAATACTATTTTTTGTATTTATTTATTTATATATTTTTAATAATTTTTAAATTTAAATATATGTTTAAATATCATAAATTCAGAAAAATATGTTTTCTACTTCAGAAATTACTTTTGAATTATGTAATATGTAGTACTAACTTTTTATAATTTTTGGTACTATTTATATATTTTTAATTATTTTTCAAATTTAAAAATAATTTTTAAATATTAATATTTTAAAAAATTAATTTTAGCAGAAATATATATAGAATTCAACAATGGATGCTACATATATTTTTTAGGCCTTTGAGTATGCATCAAAGGCTACTCATTTTTAATTTTTTTTAAATTTAGGCCTAGGCCACTATGCGCATGATTGCATCAAAACTTGAATGAATGGGCATCAAATTTTGGTGGAGAGTAGCTTGCATACCCCTAAATACATTTCTGATTTTATAATTTTTTTATTTTTATTTTTTTACTTTTTAATCCAAAAATATATTTTAATTTAAAAAATTATACATAATTCAAAAATTAAGAATTTTTATGTCATCGTGTAGATCGTTTATAGATCTACAACTTATAATAAAATTAAGCCCAAATAAAAAATTTTGGAATGATCTCTCTTTATTTTGCAATTTTCGAACTGTTTTCTTATGCCCCCCAAAAAATGAGGAAATGAGATAGAGGAGAGGAACACACCTTATTTAGACTTGGATCTTCCTTCTAAAGTACTGAATCGGTATGATTTTTGACCCGGTAGAAAGAGAGCAAGGCGGAATAAGGTCCATCGCATACTAACGTTGTTGGAAAGGCCTTTTGGGCCTTTGAATGGAACTAGCCAGTTTCGGACGGTTCTGATCGATTCGAGGCCGATTCGCACCGGTAAGGTCCGGTTCGGATCTTTTTCGGCTGATACCAGTTGGTTCGGGATCAGTTCTGGCCAGTTCGGGGCTAGAACTAAATCTGCAGGCCGAACTGATCCGGTTTTCCATGGGTTCGGCTCAGTACGGGCTGAACCGGGCAGTTCGGCTTAGTTGGGCAGTCCATGGTACCGAGCATCTGTATGCCATCTGTACTGGATACTGGTACCGAACCGGTACGGTACGATATGGTACGTACTGTACCGCCCGGTATGGCATACCTTGGGTGGCACACATGGAAGTTGTGAGAAAAGGTATGGAAAAGCTTGAAATAAAGATCTCAAGTAACCATAAATAGGAATGCTTGGCAAATAAAATTAAACGCATAAATGCAATCAAATAGCTAGGATAAGGCTTGATAGTTATGTCTATGGGGGAAGATTTGACACCTGACATGGTTGTTTCCTAAATGGAAGGCTCTAGGGCTGGTAAGAAAGGGAGAAAGTATGTGGCTTCTTTATGATTCTCTTCATAATCATCCTAATCACATCATGGTGCAGCATGGTGGGTGATGTCTTTTTTTTTATGCAATAGAATGAGACATAAAAGGTAAGCATAGTGGACAATAGTGAAGTCAGTAGAGGTAAAACAGTGGTTCTCATCTCCCAATGCAAATTGTGAAATGGATTATTTCTTAAAAAATAGTGCAGTATTTTGATGAGCTAAATTAAACAGAAGGCTGTGAGAAAAATGTTTCCTGCTTATTGAGAAGGTGTTGCTACCTTTAATTCATTCCTCCTGCTCATCTTCTCACCATCTTGTGAGTTGGTATATGGAAAGCTTTATCCTTGTCCTGTTTACATGGCAATAACAAGATCTGGTGACAACTACAGTCATTTTCTGCCATGTCATAGATGAGATATATAAACTAAAAGTTTAACTTGATATTGCTTAGAGGATTGTTTTCCAAGATGTCCTCAATAGGTTTTCTGGACCGAAACCTAGAATTTAAGAAAAGTTTTATCAGCTTTTTTAATTTACATGGTTTATCCATTATTTGTGCTCTTCCAGCTCAAATATATCATTCTTTTTGTCTAGCAGTACTTCACTGGCATTTATTATTTGTATTTTCTCAAAATTTCATACAACATGTTTGCATGAAATCTGTAATCTCTTAAAGAGAATAAACATGCTTTCTCTCCTTCCAAAATCAGATATTGTAAATGCCCTTTAAATGGAAAAGATCAAGTTTTACCCCAAAAAAGTAAAAAGAACAAGAAAATAACAATAGTAGGTTTTTACTGTAAGTGAAAGAGAAGACATCCATGGAGAGAGATGGGAAGAGAGGGTCGCTAGTCACGTCCTAGGTTGTTGACCCCAAACATGTTACTATCCACTGATTCACACAGTTAGGGCAGTGGTGAAACAAGTTTTAAAAGATGGTAAAAGGTTATAATTTTGTTGTGGGGCAGTGATAGAACAAGATATAAGAGGTGAAGGGTTTTGATTTTGTTGTGTGAGAGGGGATGCTGAAAAATTCTGAGTCAGTCCGCGCTTTTTCGGAGAATCCTGCACCCATGGGCATACGGCCTGGCAGGCCTTCCCTTTCCGCCGGAGCTTCATGGGTGTTGCCCCATTCGCCAATCAGATGTTTGGATGTGAGCTATACTCCACAAGGAGCCGCACGGACGAATGGCCTTTTGCGTTGCCATTTGACCTCTTTTCCCGTGTGAGAAGGAATGCTTAGTGACAACATCTCAATTGTCACTGCCTGGCCTCTCGATGGATAGTTGCATCTTTTTAGAGAAATATCGCGTTAAAACAAACTGACTGATCATTTGAGCAAGCTGAATGAGGTATGATAGTAGTATTGTTGTATCAATCGAGAAATCCTGTCAATAGAGAACATGTTTGGGATTCCTTTTTATGTTCTTTTGGTTGTATTTACAATACTAGATACAAGAATGATCGGTCTGCTCAATATATAAAAGTGTATATACATATATACAAGAACATGGGAAAATAAGGGAAAAATATCATAGATACAACAAGTGGGAGGAGTACGACTATATCTGTTTAGAAATGCAAATTTTCATTACTCCAAGACATAGCGAAATAGCTAACCTTCATTGCCTGTTAACAATGCATTTTGGGTCATATATATGACAGTTCATGTAATAACGCATAACAAGTCCCTAGTATCTATAATGTACATCAAAAACTTCAGATTGGATCACCGTATACGTACAAAGACATGGTGCTTGATAAGCCCACTTTTGATAGCACCAGCTCACAACCTCTAAATGACATTAGGCCCACATGGAGTGGTGCTGTCATGTCAGTAAAAGGATGGGGATTTAGTGTTTTGAGAAACGTTGTTTTAGGTATTTTTTGCCACAAATTAATGGAAACTACTGTTGAAATCACTGCATGTGATGCATGTTTAAAATTAACCTTTCTGTCATATTGAATGCAGGTATGCTCAATACGGTGATGTTTCTCCTAAGGTGGATGTTTTTGCTTTCGGTGTTGTCCTTTATGAACTTATTTCTGCCAAGGAAGCAATTGTCAAGACAAATGAATTCGTTACCGAATCGAAGGGATTGGTTGCTCTGGTTATTTCTCTGTTTCTCTCTTGCTGACTAATAACAGGCTTCCTTTTCTTTCTTCTTCAGTTTCTCCAGAACTGTAGCTAAATTAAAATTTTAATGATTGTGACACCAACATCTGACCCTACATTAGGATGCTGTAACGGCATTACCCATTTGTCTGAACTCACCCTTACGCACACCTAATTGTTGTCAGTCTGCAGCCAAACATAGAACCAAGCTGCTTTTTCAAACTTCGTACCGCAGCAATGTTTCTTATTAATGTATTTTCAGCACTCTTTAACTTTTATGTATCCTGGATGTTACAGTTTGAGGATGCTCTTGATCAACCTGATCCTAAGGAAGATCTCCGAAAACTTATTGATCCGAAACTTGGTGAGAGCTACCCAATTGACTCAGTCCTCAAGGTGAGAACCACTTAGCTAGTTGTTCACCAGGTTATTTTTAGTTCTTCTGATTTAGCTGTATTTTTCTGGCTGTTTGATATACCAGATGGCTCTGCTTGCAAGGGCTTGCACGCAAGCGAATCCCCAGCTGAGGCCAAGCATGAGATCTATTGTTGTTGCATTGATGACACTATCTTCCACTGCCGAAGACTGGGACATGGGCTCCTTTTATGACGACCAAGCTCTAGTCAATCTCATGGCTGGAAGATAGTTGGCTCGCCATCTTCCTTTTGTTTATATACATCTCTCATGTTTCAATAGTAAGACTTTTGAGTCAAGATTTGTATAAATTATTTTTTTTCAGAAGACCCTAGTCGTCCGCATGCAGAATGAGTTGTATTTATGAGACGAGCATAATAATATTGGCATTTTTGTGTCATGCAAATAAAATTTACTATGAATATGGAACAATCTAACAACATAAATTTCATCTGGTATATTACTGAAACATATTTTAGTGCAGACCCTTACCCATAACTAGGCATTAAGGGCCCTTCTAGAAGTTTCCAGTGAGGAACCTATCATATAAGTTGAGGTTACAGCTTTCAATTGCTTGTCTTCTGGAAATGTTGCGAGATTTGGAACCTTCAAAAGGGGTTGCACAACAGCGTTTAATTTGTGTGGGGATGTAACCAATGGTTTGGACACCTTAAATTTTACTGTAAATATTCCTGAATTTGTGGGAGCTAATAATTGAATGAGCACAGTATTCTTATCTAAAGGACAACGGTGTTCCCTATTCTTCAGAAAAGCTTCTCCGTTCTCAGACGGCAGTATTCTTATTGAAGGACAACAGTATCGGCTCATAGACAGCATAATTTAATTCTGCCACATTTCCTAATTGACTCTAATTTTTTTTCTTCATTTTTTATGATGATTGACCTTATTTTTGTGGTTTCAACAAAGCACTCTTTTCTCCTTATAGGCGGGCAACCGGGGAGGAAACATACGGTATGTTGTTGTCACGCCGTTGACCCAGTGGCACATCCTAAGGGACATGATCACTCACCGTGCGTAATGAAAGCTCACCGTGCATGTGTGAGGCTAAGCCAATCAAAGACAGTTCGAGATTGACTAAATTTTCAAGGAACTTGATATGACCATATGCCATCCAGGAAAACCACAAATTAACGATACCACGTGCTAACAACAAATTTACAAACTAATCAATAAAACAACTCCTCAAATTCTTTTAATAAGTTCTGCAACATAATTCTAAAAAAAAAGTTTTCTGAGCAAAAACTAGAGAGTAAATTACAAAAACTCTTTTGAGGTTTATATTTATTATATGTTTGTAAAACCTATACTTATCCTAGTTAAATTAACGGTATTAGTGAGTTTGTCTACAGCATGTAAAAAGTCAAAATTGTTCTTGGATGATGAGTAAATTACAAAAACTTTCTGAGGTTAGAGATAAAATATACTTACATCCAATACTTTGAAATATCTACACTTATCCTCCTAAAGTTTATTTTTATCCAACATTAATCCATAACTTAACAAAATGTTAGCCAAATCATTAAGTTAAATAGGACCTAAATACCATATCAGTAAAAATTTAAAAAATAACCAAATTAGCCTTAAGTGATATAAGTCAAAGATCCACCGAACCGGTACTGGGATCCGTACCGGTCGACGTCCGGTACTGTTCGATACCGGTTCAGGCCAAACCGAACTAGTCGTACCGGTAGGACGTACCGGTTCATGGACAGGCACATCTTTTTTTGTAGTTCTCTCTCTCTTTTCGAACATTTTTGTAAATTTAAGTCAAATGTGATGTTTTTTTTGTTATTTTTTGATGTTTTTTAATATTTTTATGATTCTGATTGACCCTAAATGATGTATCTTATTACTTTAAAATAATATAAATCATAAAATGAATAACACAAAAAATATCCTCAAATTAAGATACAATCAATTATATACTTTTAAACTCCAACATATATACTGATATCTAAAATTGGGTCGAGTGGCGATACCGCTCGTAAATATTCGGATCATTAACATAATCAGCAGGCACATCAAACCAGCCCTCTAACCAAGCAACATTGTAATCTTATATATTTGACCCATGAGAAACATACATCGGGTTGTAAGCACTCTTGCTGAAACTCTGGCTTTGAGAGGTGTCCTCTAACTGATAATACGGTTGTGGAGGAGCCCATCCGAATATGCCGGCAACAAAATCTGACTCGTGAGATGCTCTGAGCTGCGTAGAGTAGTAGCCACCGGAAGATGTCTTAGATGTACCATATTCGCATTCGTATAGGTCATTAGCTGCCTATGGCTATAGATAATAGGATCCAGTATACGACTCGGAATATGATATGTCTATGGATCCTACTCCATGTGTGAGGTCATATGCAGCTGCATCGTGTCCTCCTAAATAACTTCGAGGAGCACGTCTTCTATATGCAATTGTATCATCGCGGGATCTACTAGATCATCCACCATGGTCCCTATCCTATGCAATATACGTAAACTGATACTCATCGGTGAGTCGGAGACCACCCTAAGGCTGTGTCTCCTGTCCTCCACTGCCTACATAACTAGTAGATCCATGACCACCGTAATTGTCATCGCTGCTACTGCAAAACTCCTCCTTAACACTTTTCATTGGAGCTGCATGTGCCTTTTTTTTCTTTTTTGGTCTCCTGGTCAGCTGCCTTCCTACCCTTCGTGCCCCTCTCTGCTTGCTATGTCGCCCTCCTGACCGAGTCAACTGGGGAGCGTAGTGGCCTTGTCCAAGCATATTTTGATCATATCTTTAAGAGAATGTCTTGGACAAGGAGTCATGTGGTGACTGGTTCCCCTGCATCCATGGTTGATCAGATGTAGGAATGCATAGAATATTGCACTTAGCCCATTGTCCTACATTGACCCTAGCCTCGTTGGCTACAAAGCTGGCCAATCATGGAGGTGATCCTGACTTGTAAAACTCTGGCTCCTATTACTAGCCCACAAACCATCCGATCATAGGATCATCATCATCATCAACGTAAGCGCGATGGATCGGATCTGTATACTTGAGCTACACTTTCTTCTGAATGCACTTTAGCCTCAACCTCAGATTGTAGTGAACATATACAAGATCGTTGAGACGCTTTTGTGTCAAACAATTCTTTTGTTTGTTGTCGATGAGGGTAAAGGTGGATCAGTTGCGCTCATCGCCACTCGAGGAGAACGTCTGGGAGAGGATCTGGATAGCTACCCACTTAAGATTTCCCACGAACAACCCAAAATGAATCTACCATTCGACTGCAAAAATATTGAAAAAAAATAGATATTATATAGTACCATATTAGTAATCATTTAACGCTATCTAAATATCCTTCTAATATGTAACATACCTAGATTCATACTTGTCTTACTCATGACAGTTTCTCGCACTCCAAAGCTATCGCTGCCCTCTCTAAATAATTTGGTCTATGAAAAAGAATCGTGTTGTACTATATTAATAATACAAGATACTAGTTTACTTACACATGTTACTTAAGTTAAGTTACCTCTTGTAGACATAAGGATGCGACTAAATTAGGCTCCATCTTGTAAATGGCATTATGTAGGACGACCAGAAGTTCGTCATGCATACCAATTCCAGTTATGTTGTACTCAAATCGAGGGTTCATGTAGTATGCTGTATATAGTGGAGACTATCTTAGTAAAGTTATAGAAGTACATGAGCAATCTAGTTTTTAATGTTCCATCTTACCTGCTAGATGTAAGTCCCTACCCATTTGGTAGTCTCACCACCACTCAATGATATCGATGTACTCCTGGGAATGTGTTGGATATGCCTCCATAATTTAAGCCTTTGTCTTCTCCATCATGCAATATAGGAAGCCCATCTAGGGGTATCTCTTGCTATCCATAATCCGAAGCACTTCATACAATGGTTTGATAGTCTTCACTATCGTAGTAGCTCGTTGCCAGAATATCTGCCTCATCACCAAGCTTTCAACACTGCTCCATTCAGTGTCGTGCTGGGAATATCTATTTTTCTGCCACTTAGGACTGACAAACATCTGATGTAGGGCTGCTTTCTTTTCAAAAAGCTATTAAATTCAATGTAGTTGGTAGCAAACCATATGACTCCTAATCTCAAAAACTCACCCCCTGCATACCTCCTTATTAGTGAAAGGACCCAGGTATGGTTATAAATATACCTGGTAATGGTTTGGGTTATCTCCACTATTTACTGTACCCTATGAATCTTCGCAATATCCATCAACATGAGGTCAATACAATGTGCGGCACATGGGATCCAAAAACTATGGAGTCGCCGCTCCATCAGGACCTCTCTGACGGCCTTATATTGTGGCCCATAATCAGTGATGATCAGCACGATATTCTTCTCTTCTACCTGATCAATCACCTTCTCTA
The DNA here is from genome assembly GCA_025769935.1 of Phoenix roebelenii. NCBI lineage: Eukaryota > Viridiplantae > Streptophyta > Magnoliopsida > Arecales > Arecaceae > Phoenix > Phoenix roebelenii. The sequence goes on along the minus strand of JAOXJJ010001179.1, from coordinate 6,028,266 downwards.
TAAGTTTGAGGATGTACATAGCATCATGCACCTAGTTAGAAGCATCAACCGACTTGTGGAAGAAAGTCTTGGTATCATAGTATGTCAAAATGTTAATGATACTTCATCTGGTAGGACCAATCTAACCATCACACATCATAGTTAGCCCATATGTGTGCCATTTGCTCTTGTAGGAGGCAATCCATTTCTCTAGCTTCTCCTTATTACTATCAAGAAGCTTATCATAGATGTCCTTCGGGCCTGAAGGATCTACGCCGGGACCAACAGCCCGTTTAATGAAAATGACAGATATGTGGTATGTATTGTCTGCCATATTCGCTGGAATGTAGCTAAAGTGGAACCAAGATCCAAAAGATTGCCACATATCCTTCTTCTTATCCTTTCTTAGCATTAAGTCAACCCTTGCTGCTTGTTGGGGAAGGAATGAGGATCTAAATCATGGATTACTGCTCCTAATGAAATCTTTCTAGATGACTTTTATTTGCTACCAAAAGCCTCCAATATAGATTCAATCCGACCACCGCCTCTACTGATGCCCTCCCTGACTGAGGAGGTCTTCTTAAACTCTGGATTTGCCTTACTACTCGCAGAACCAGAGCCTGGCTCGTAGTATGAGGGCCCAAATCGAGCTCTATGCCTGGCCACCTCCTTTTGTTGCCACTGATCATCCAGGCTCGCTTATATAGCAGCCTGGATCTATGCCTCCTAGTCATCTAGAGCAGACACCTCTTTATCAGCAGTCGAACCTCCTGTAAGTATTTGTGGCACATAGATACGTCGAGGTAACCACCAGCTAAGTGCTGCTTCTAAAAGGAAACCCTTGTAGGGTAGCATGCATCATTTTAAAAATTTTCTAGAAATCAGTGAAAGCAATTAAAAATTAAACTCTTTAATTTTTATGCATGCTTGAGATTTAAATATTTATGTAAAACATGAAATTATGATTGTATGTCTAGCATATAATTCTGAAATTTCAGCAATCCTGAAATTTCAGCAACCATGTTAAGATCTAACATTAACATCTAATGAGATCAAATCTCATACCTGATTTACTAGAAGCCTTTGATAACTCCTTGATCACGCTCTGTAGCCGCACACACGTCTAGCCTCTATAGATCATCCATGCGAAGCTCCAGGAAGATCGATGTCCGCGGGAGTGCTAGCTCGCGAGAAGGTGCTGCAATGGCTGATCTTTTCTTTCTCATGGCAATAAACCCTTTGATTGCTTGCTGAGGAAGAAGAAGGTGACGGAGGAGGAGAAGAAGGAGAAGAGATGGCAGCTAGCTTCAGAATTTTTTAGAACTCTTGAAACCCCTAAGAAGTGCACTTGAATACCCTAGGCGTGGGGGCTCTTTTATAGCCAAAGACCCCCACACCTTCATCCCTATTTGCACCAATTAATTGCCATCAAAATGGAAATCATAATCCCTATTAAGTAGGGACCATTCACGATGGACAAGAGGAGGAGGCGTGGCCATCTTAATCTGCATTTGAAACCCTAAAAAATGGTGATTCATTCCTTCCAAAAGGAAGAGCCGCACACCCCATTCCCTTGCTGTAATAACCCTATAATTTTTTTATATAAAAAAATGATAGAATAGTCCTTTAAAATTGATATAAGGGGTAAAATAGGAAGAAATCAAAAGTTAATGGCATAACAGTAGATATGTTGAAGTGGCGAGGGCAAAATGGGGATTAGTTTTTTTGATGTGACTTAATTCATGAGTTTGGCTGTGTCGGTGGAGTGAAACAGAGAAGAGAAGGGGGGAGGCAATGACAGAGAGAAGGAAAAGAAGAAGAAGAAGAAGGAGGAGGAGGAGGAAAAAGAGAGAAGAAGAGAAGGAAAAAGAGAGAAAAAGAAAAGAAAAGAGAGAAGAAGAGAAGGAGAGGGAAAGTCCGAAAGAAAAAGAAGAGAAGGGAAGGGGAGATCCCGGTTGTGTGCCGGCTAAAATAAAAAGAGAAGTGTTGGTCTCCTTTCTCTCGGTAAAAGGATCCAATCCTCCGAAGAGAAAGAGATAAATACTCATCCCTACCTAGTTTTTTTTAATAAAATTAGGCTATACAAAGGGTGGATGTAGTCTAGAGGGGTCGGATAAGGGTTGTAGAGGTGGTTAAAAGAGGAAGAATCGGATTTCGACAAGTTTTTTCGGCACTGCAGAAAAACTATGTCGAAGTTCCAACTTTGGTGAATTATTTCGGGGGCCAATCGGCCTTCGATGGTGATGCATGTTATCTCTCTGGAAACCTTTATAAGTGTAAAATATTAGGTATAAATTTCATAAAATTTAGAGTTCGAAAAGTAGATCAAAATCGGAATGAAGTAACCCACTGTCTGTCAGGATTACTGTTCATCCGAGGTGAAGAATGTGAAAAAAATGGTGTTGGGTCGACTCAAAGTAAGTCGGAGTCGACTCAGGGCTGAGTGGGGTTGACCCAGGTCTGGTAGGGTCGACTCTCTTAGGAAATTCTAGAGAATGGAAATTTTTTTGGCTCGGTGCTTGGGGTCGACTCAGGGTAAGCTGGGGTCGACCCAAGCGGGGGTCAACCCTCAAAGTTGGGGTCGACCCAAAGTTTAGTAAAATTTTGGATTAGAAGGAATTCAATCCTTTCGCAAATCTTGACCCTATAGCATTAGTACAAGATGTGTGTGGGATACTCTTGCATCATAATATATATAAAAGGAAGATTAATTGATAGGAAAAAGAGAAAAATGAAAGAATTTTAAAAAGGGGGGAGTTGAATTAATTAAAGTTTCCTATATTTATGATTTGGCTCATAGATTATGGCCCTTGATACAATACTAAATGTAATGTAAATGCATGTCATAGTTGGGCAAGAAGTTAGGGAGCAAGAAGAAGAAGCCCCCTACGGCCTACCATAAAGTTTTGGAGGCGTATCGAGGCCGTCCCGGATTGGCATGTGAGTGGGAGTTTGTACTTTGCACCATGAGCACATTCCTTATTCATTTTCATGAATGTTGCCAAGTGTGACTTGATTTCACCTGAGCTTATTGATTAATTGTTGTGGTAGATTCCTCTATGTTTTGTTCTCCATGCTTGATTATTCTGTACATGCATTTGAGGAAATATTGAGAGGAATTACGAGAGGGATAGATGAGTAATTAAATTGGTTCCGAATTGTGAAATGACTTCTTTTGTAAATTGATTTCATTTCCTCTATTTTAAAGACTTGTAGAGCCCTTCTCATGGTATATTGAGTTCCATTGTACTTCCATGATTCCTCACTCCCAACTCTAATGTTAGTTATGATTGGGTTGTGGTCGAGTTAGTGGTAGTCTTGATCATACTCCTTTTTAGTAGAGTATTGGGAGGGTGCATTATGGCATTTATGCATGGCTTGGCAGTATCTACAGGACGCCTATAGTCGATGGGGTTGGACATCGGCCTGTGTGCACATAGTAGCCTTCTGGGTGGGCGGAATCCAGTTCCTTCCTAGGGGGACACAGCCCTAGGCGTAAGATCGGCCGGTCCTGCGACTTATATATAGCTTGCCGCCGGGCAAAGTAAGACCCCGCGAGGTGCCGTTTAGTGTATAGATGTGAGATATTTCTATGGATTTCTGTTTTGGATATTAGCCAACATTTACATTATCAGTATGGTGTCTTATCCTGCATATGCATGTGACAGTAGAGAGTTGTTGTGGTTCGTCTAGGGCGTAAGACCCACCTTCCGACAGCTGTCTAGTGATGACTTCGCATATTGACATCTGATTTGTATATTTTCGTGTTATAATCTATTTGTCTTATCCTGCATATAAATGTGACAATAGAAAGTTGTTGTGGTTCGCCTGGGGCGTAAGATCCACCTCCCGATAGTTGTCTAGTGATGACTTAGCATATTGACACCCAATTTGCATATTTCAGTGTTATGATCTATTGAGCGTATTCATGATGTATCATTCATATTTATTTGATTATTCTATATATGCTTCCGATGAGTTGATTGTGATTGTGATGATTTACTTCATATTTCTTATGTTGAGTTGTGTGCATCCTGTTATTGATGATTGCTCATATGCTCTTGAGATTTCACCTCGAGCCATGATTATATCTTGTCTCATATGCATAGTACTCTCTACTCCACTCACTGAGTATTCATATACTCACTCC
>JAOXJJ010001179.1:5985236-6024037 GCA_025769935.1 Phoenix roebelenii | reverse complement strand
TTTAGTAGGCAGAAGAGCTACGCAGATGTCAGAAGGAGAGATGTGCAGTTTGGCACGGGGGATCATGTGTTCCTAAAGATCTCTCCTATGAAAGGGGTGATGAGGTTTGGAAAGAGAGGCAAGCTTAGTCTCAGATACATTGGCCCCTTTGAGATATTAGACAAGGTTGGCACTGTATCTTACAGATTAGCACTGCCTCCAAACCTCAACCATGTGCATCCAGTATTTCATATATCTATACTCCGAAAATATATGCCGGATCCATCCCATGTGCTGTCAATGCAGGAAGTTACAGTAGAGGAAGATCTTTCTTATGAAGAGCTTCCTGTAGCTATCCTTGATACTCAGATCAGGAAGCTGAGAAATAAGAAAATATGTATAATGAAGATCCAATGGCAACAGCACAATGTTGAAGAATGCACTTGGAAATCGGAGTAAAGTATGAAGAGTAAATACCCTCACCTCTTTGAGTAATCAGGTAATTTACTCTTTTAAATTCGATGACGAATTTTATATAAGGGGGAGGATGTAATAACTCTATAATTTTTTTTATATAAAAAAGGATAGAATAGTCCTTTAAAATTGATATAAAGGGTAAAATAGGAAGCAATCAAAAGTTAATGGCATAATAGTAGATATGTTGAAGTGGCAAGGGCAAAATGGGGATTATTTTTGTTTGATGTGACTTAATTCATGGGTTTGGTTGTGTCGGTGGAGTGAAACAGAGAAGAAAAGGGGGGAGTCTCAGGCGGTGACAGAGAGAAGGAAAAGAAGAAGAAGAAGAAGGAAAAAGAGAGAAGAAGAGATGGAAAAAGAGGGAAAAAGAGGGAAAAAGAGAGAAGAAGAGAAGGAGAGGGAAAGTCCGAAAGAAAAAGAAGAGAAGGAAAGGGGGGATCCCGATTGTGTGCTGGCTGAAATAAAAAGAGAAGTGTCGGTCTTCTTTCTCTTGATGCAAGAACCCAATCCTTCGAAGAGAAAGAGGTAAATACGCATCCCCACCTAGTTTTTTTAATAAAATTAGGCTATACAAAGGGTGGATGTAGTCTAGAGGGGTCGGATAAGGGTTGTAGAGGTGGTTAAAAGAGGAAGAATCGAATTTCGACAAGTTTTTTCGGCACTGCGGAAAAAATGTGTCAAAGTTCCAACTTCGGTGAATTATTTCAGAGATCAATCGGCCTCCGATGGTGATCTGTGTTATCTCTCTGGAAACCTCTATAAGTGTAGAATATTAGGTATAAATTTCATAAAATTTGGAGTTTGGAAAGTGGATCAAAATCGGAATGAAGTAACTCACTGTCAGTCCATATTACTGTTCATCCGAGGTGAAGAAGGTGAAAAAAAATGGTGTTGGGTCGACACAAAGTAAGTCGGAGTCGACTCAGGGTTGAGTGGGGTCGACCCAAGTCTGGTAGGATCGACTCTCTCAGAAAATTCCAGAGAATGGAAATTTTTTTGGCTCGGTGCTTGGGGTCGACTCAGGATAAGCTGGGGTCGACCCAAGCGGGGGTCAACCCTCAAAGTTGGGGTCGACCCAAAGTTTAGTAAAATTTTGGATTAGAAGGGATTCGATTCTTTCGCACACCTTGACCCTATAGCATTAGTACAAGTTGTGTGTGGGATACTCTTGCATCATAATACATATAAAAGGAAGATTAATTGATAGAAAAAAGAGAAAAAGGAAAGGATTTAAAAAAGAGGGGAGTTGAATCAATTAAAGTTTCCTATAATTATGATTTGGCGCATAGATTATGGCCCTTGATGCAAGACTAAATGTAATGTAAATGAATGTCATAGTTGGGCAAGAAGTTAGGGAACAAGAAGAAGAAGCCCCCTACTGCCTACCATAAAGTTTTGGAGGCGTATCGAGGCCGTGCCGGATTGGCAGGTGAGTGGAAGTTTGTACTTTGCACCATGAGCACATTCCTTATTCATTTTCATGAATATTGCCAAGTATGACTTGATTCCACCTGTTGTGGTAGATTCATCTATGTTTTGTTCTCTATGCTTGATTATTTTGTAAATGCATTTGTGGAAACATTGAGAGGAATTACGAGGGATAGATGAGTAATTAAATTGGTTCCGAATTGTGAAATGACTTCTTTTATAAATTGATTTGATTTTCTCTATTTTAAAGACTTATAGAGCCCTTCTCATGGTATATTGAGTTGCATTGTACTCCCATGATTCCTCACTCCCAACCCTGATGTTAGTTATGATTGGGTCGTGGTCGAGTGAGTGGTAGTCTTAATCATACTCCTTTTTAGTAGAGTATTGGGAGGATGCATTATGGCATTCATGCATGGCTTGGTAGTATCTACAGAACACCTATAGTCGATGGGGTTGGACATCGGCCTGTGTGCACATAGTAGCCTTCTGGGTGGGCGGAACCCAGTCCCTTCCTAGGGGGACACGGCCCTAGGTGTAGGATTGGTCGGTCCTGCGACTTATATATGGCTTGCCACCGGGCAAAGTAAGACCCCGCGAGGTACCGTTTAGTGTATAGATGTGAGATGTTTCTATGGATTTCTGGTCTGGATATTGGCCAGCATTACATTATCAGTATGGTGTCTTATCCTGCATATGCATGTGACAGTAGGAAGTTGTTGTGGTTCGCCTGAGGCGTAAGACCCACCTCCCGACAGCTGTCTAGTGATGACTTCGCATATTGACATCCGATTTGCATATTTCAGTGTTATAATCTATTTGTCTTATCCTGTATATGCATGTGACAGTAGGAAGTTGTTGTGGTTCGCCTGGAGCGTAAGACCCACCTCCCGATAGCTGTCTAGTGATGACTTTGCATATTGACACCCAATTTGCATATTTCAGTGTTATGATCTATTGAGCGTATTCATGATGTATCATTCATGTTTATTAGATTATTCTATATATGCTTCCGATGAGTTGATTGTGATTGTGATGATTTACTCCATATTTTTTATGTTGAGTTGTGTGCATCCTATTATTGATGACTGCTCATATGCTCTTGAGATTTCACCTCGAGCCATGATTATATCTTGTCTCATGTGCATAGTACTCTCTACTCCACTCATCGAGTATTCATATACTCACTCCCTAGTTTGGTGTTTTTGATTGCAGGGCTGGTGTTGTATAGAGAGGAGCAGGATTAGAAATTGCCTGCTAACTGTGTCGCTCCATAGTATAATGTAGATAGAGGTTTATACATTTTGGTGTATTATAAACCTTCGATTGTATATAGTGTATAGTTATAGTCATAGATCATGTTGTGGATATGGGTTTGACCATGGATGGAATGGAAACCTGATTTTTATATAGATGAGTTATATGCTTGTGATGATGTATTGATATATATTGTCCAGGTTCATTATGTGACAGATTATGTGATTGCTGCTCTGACAGGTAGTGTTGTTGTATGTATTGAGATAATCCTGACAGGTCACTATAGGAAAGGTGATCATTTTGTGTATGCATGATGCCAAAATTTTCAGAATTTATTGATGATTGATAGGTAGTAAGGTTCTACGTGGTGGCTGGTGGCCTTATGCCTACCCGCACCCTAGGACCGTCGCGGCGGCCCGCCGGAACGGAGCGGGGGTCATGACACTTGCGCCATGATTTCATGCCATGAGTCCCTAACATTTAGGGATTCATGGTGCCACCTTTTTAGGAAGATAAGCCCCACGCCTCCTCTGATTTCACATGCCAACTATTGGACAAAATAATGAATGGAGGCGCCATGGTTTTTGGGGATTTGACGAGGTGTCTATCTTCTCCAAGAAAGAAAGCTAGACGCCTAAAATTTAGGGATTCTTCTGCTTATCTAATTCTGAATTTTTGAACACATAATCCTTATCAAATAAGGACTTCTAATTGACTTTGATCAAGCTCAATCCAATTGGGTCAAGTCCTATTAATTGGGTCAAACCCAATCTACTTGGGTCGAACCCAATTCAATTAGGTCAAATCCTGATGTAGCCCAAATTGAATTTTATTCAATTTGGCTTAATCTAAGCCCAATCATTCAATCAAATTGAGTTTATAAGCAATTTAATCGATAATTAATCTTTCAATAATTCAATAATTATTTTATTGCAACCTTTGTTTAGGGTAATTTATCAATCGAATTGACCGATGTACCTCTAGACGATTCTTAATCGCTTGTCGGCCATTTGATCAACCTAGAAACTTCTACGTGTATGACCCCATAGGTTCGAACCTGAATCGGTAACATAAGAACAACTTTCTGTACTAATCGAAATGACCATTTAGCAATGGTACCCGACATTCGGATAGGCCGAATGATTGCAAAGTAAGATTCAAGAAATTTTGGACTATGATTACCGTATAATTCATTCTCATGACTCCAAATACATAGGATGACTCAGAGTTCACTGTCAACTCTTTTAATCAGTTCATCCAAAATGTGTTTCAACTTTACAAATCTTGTGACTCCTCATAAGGATTATCCCGGTCAAGGTTTTGCTAAATTGGACACAAGAGCATTATCTCCTATCACCAGGAGGGGTCAATCCCTTATTGACTCATACACCGACTTCACAAGTACTTGACTATACCAATAACACTTTCGTCACTGAATTAGAAATTCAGATAGTTCGGTACCAAAGTACAGTGAGTTGTTTGCTAGTCACCGTGGCGATCTCAAGTCAGAGGGATACTTATATCTATATCCACTCGGAACATCTTCTAACAGCAGAGTGTTCCGAAACTGATCATATTTAGTGAAATGTACTCCTACACTTTATCTGTGTGGCATACTAGTGTCTCTACACTCCTTGGTTAAGAGGACAACCAACAAATATGGCACATGATGACCTATACTTGATAATGTCATTGTCCTAATAATAGCATATCATTTGGTCGTAAATATGTTTAAGGACTTGTAGATAAATCCTTCTTTATTATTTATAAGAGTCCTGAGGACTTCATCACATTACATGAGTTCATAAAGATATACAAAATATGTGATGAAAAATGCCAAATAACTTTTATTATTTATTAATTCATATATATCTCAATAATCAACAGGTTGATGATTGACTTTTAGGATACAGTTTCCAACAGCTTCAACTTGGTTACCCCTCCTCCCTTGAACTCTGGGTTGTACTAATTGCATTGCCAGTAGTGCCGGTCTGAAAGAGTATTTGCCTATGCTCCTAGCTAATATCACGCTTTAGGTCCTTTTTTTCTTGATGGCACTATTCCAACACCGGGTCGATTAAGTATGCCAGTTTATCAATTATTTAAAATTAACATAATATTAATACGAGGATAATAATTTTTTAACTTCAAAAAATATATTTGATTTATCTAATACATAAATCTAATTTTTATTTATTTATTTATTTATTTTTAAAAAATTTTATTTTTATAAATTCAAAAAAATATGATTTCTACCTTAAAAATTATTTTGAATTATATAATACGTACTAGTTTTTTTATTTTTTTGTATTAATAATATATTTTAAATTTTTTTTTATATTTAAAATTAATTTTTAAATAATAACATTTAAAAAAAATTAATTTTATCTCAGATTCATGTAGAACCCAATAATAGATGCTACATATATTTTTTTAGGCCCTCGAGCATGCATAAAAGGTTACTTATTTTTTAATTATTTTTGAATTTAGGCCTAGGATACTGTGCGCACGTTCACATCAAATTGAATGAATGGACATCATTTTTTTATTTTTATTTTTTAAAAAATATCATTTTTAATCCAAGAATATATTTTTAATTTTTAAAAATTATATATAATCCAAATATTAAAAATTTTTATGTCAGCATATACATCATCCATAGATCTACAATATATAAAAAAATCTAGCCCAAATCGAAAAATTTAGCACGATCTTCTTTTATTTTGTAATTTTTAAGCTATTTTTTTAAGGTCCCTCCGAAAAAAGGACGGAACTAGATAGGAGAAAGAAAGCACCCCTTATTTAGCCTTGGCTCTTCTTTCTGATAGCCTGAATCAGTATTATTTGTAGATTTTTTGAAAAAAGAAAGCCTTAGACTGATCGTTGGGAAGGCTTTCTTGGGCCTTTCTCTTTAGTGGCATTCGATTTTTAAAGCCAACACCCACTACAGCGCCTACGCTGTGGCAATAATGGCACACTCCTTAACTTGGTGTGAATCGGTCCGAGTCGAATCGGATGGAACCATCCGCTTCTAGCCGATTCCGGCCAAAAAATTATTGGTTTTGGCCGGTACCATTGAGGTTCCAGCCTTTAGGAGGCCATTTTTCTATAGTGAACCGAATCGATTTGGCACCGGGTCGGTTTAGTTCTGCCTGAACCGGACGATACAGCCCGGTTCAGCAGATCTTCATATAACATCCACCCACGGAGAAGAAAAGTCATAAGGTGCTATGAGTCTAGAGCTTGATCTTGATGAATCATCAAAAAAGAACTATCTACTAAGAAAAAAAGCAATCTTGATCTCTTAGGCAAGTGGATGCCTCTAAAATTTTTTAGAATAGGAAACTAGTATTAAGAGTTTTGTAGCTTGAGCCAGCTTATTCATAGTCTAAGCTTGGCCATAAAACCGTAACTGATGCACCTTCCAAAAAAAAAGTTCTCACACATGTATTGATTCGGAACCTTTTGATGATAGGCTACCAGAGCTATTATAATTCTATACGTAGATATAGGAATCCTCATCCATAGCGACAATATTAAGAAATCATATCTATGATATTGGATAAGTAAAACTCAAAATCAGCAACTGATATATCGGCACCCCCAATCTCCATGACGTGGTGGGCTGAGAAGCAAGAAAAAGATCTGATTGGAAAAGATGATTATTGTCGAATGTTAGTCGAAAATTAAGGATTCTCGTTGTTGAATGCCAATTGGGAAGGAAGCTTATCGTCGATCGCTCGTTGGGAAGGAACGCTCACAGTGGGGTGGGGAAATGAGTCTACCTACTCAATCTCGAAGAGAAGAAACTCTTAAGGATAGAAGACTTCAAAGAGATCGGATAATTGGAAAAGCGAGAGTGGCCTTATTTTCTTACATGGATAAATTTAAATTTGTATAATAGATAAATGGTTTTATCAAAGCTGTCAATTTAGCTGTAGGTTTTACAAAATATTGGGTGTAAGTGTAATAAACATAAATCTTAGATGGGGTTTGTAAGGTTATTTTGGTTTTTTTTTTTTTTTTTTTTTGATATGGCACTTGGGTCCCATTAAAAGTTAACAGTTTGACTAACGTTATATTAAGTTATGGGTTAAAGTATTAGATAAAATAAAACTTTAGAGGGGTAAGCGTAGGTTTTTCATACTATTGGGTGTAAATATAATTTATTTCTAATCTCAGAGAGATTTTTGTAATTTACTCAAAACTAAATTACTGGGCTCGAGTCCACCCTAGGTCTATGACTCTTACTCTAAACTCATACCCCAAGCACTACCTATCATCTATTAAGTCTCAAGCTCCCAAAAAGAGAAGAAAACGTAGTGAGCTGAAAGCTCAGTAAGTAATGAAAACCGTGACAAGGTAGATCAAACAAGAACGATAAAAGAAGTATTTAATAAATTAGAGCTATATAAAACAAAATAATTAAGTTAACAAATATAAAATTTTTAACATAAACTTACATGTATATTTTTCAAATATCATTTTGTAAGCTGTCTTCCAAAACCAATGTTTTACAAATAATTCCAAAGTACAATTTATAAATATCATTTGAAAAATCAATTTCATAAGCAAAATATTTCCCATAAGCAATTTATGACATTTTCTGGAAATAATTTCAACTTATTAGTTTACGAGACTGTAGCCATATTATTCGTGTGACAGGCCCATTGTACCATATTTCATCCCTGTGAAGTAGATCTAGAAAACCACATTAAACCCCTACATAGTAAAACCAAATTGATCAAGTTCTAGATTTATCAAAGTGCCAATATAAACACCACTAAGAGTCCAAATGAAACTACCAGATTTTAAGTAAATTCTTTTATTATTATCTTTTAAATTACAAAGGATGGCTTCCGAGTTTACCAAATTCTCAAATCATATATAGTTATCTAAAGAGTTTCAAATATTTAACAAATACAGGTGGCTTCAAAGAAGGATCCAGAGCGCATATAGAAGTACAAGGTTTCAAGGTCTCAACCAAAGAATTAGGACAATTCCAGTATTTTTGTTATACAAGTTTAACAATCTGTCATTATGAAATACACGATTTTTCAAAGACATCCAGAGTTCCAGTATAACAATCTTCACTTGCTTAATTTAATTTACATATACATAAAGAAACATTTTTCACAAGAATAAAGGCTGAAGTTTTAGTTGAAATGCTCATACCATTGGCCAACTAGTAGTGCACCACTTTGTATCGACCAATGCATGTGCCATTAATAGAGCACCAATATGAATGCGATTCATCGCGGTACAGACCGACATGGTATGAAACACTTAGAATTTGGTGGAAATACATGCATTTATTCAAGGAAGGAGTTTTGCAGTTTATAAACTACATCTTCAAGATATTTTTGCAAACTAATTTCATAATATATTAAAATAGGAAATTAATACAAGTAAATCCAAAAAGAGTTTCCCAATTAAAATTCATGAAATATTACTAATTATCAAAAATAGAAATTCTCTTACAATGTAGCATGCTTAGATGATAAAGTGTACGTACATGCATTCAACAATTATTTCATTTTAAATAATTATATAATGCTTGGCATAAACATACTTTTAAAAACATGGAGTTGCAAGGTTATTTACCAAATACATTTAGTCCAACAAAGGGACTCTACACACAACTACAATTCTTAATACTTAATAATCATAAACAACCTACGCACCAAAATTTAGCAACTAGAACACTAAAATAAGCCTAAGCACCTCATCATGGCCCAGCAAATTCCTTTATTTACATAACCACAAAATTCCATTCGAAATATAGAAACCAGTAATTAATAAAATAGAATTTCAAAAATGATGAAACTTCATTGGAAACCTTTAACATAAATAATGTAACTAATTTATAGTTGCTTTGGTCAAATCAATCGGTCTCAATGAACATTCCTGATTTTAGAATCTTTTTTCCTATAATAAAAATAGTCCATAAATATTATAATACAATAATAAAAGTTACAATATTAGATTTCTTAGATACTGTCATTCGAAACTCACCGGAGGTGATTGGTGATAAGGCCTAGATCTAGGTTTTTTCTCAAATTTATCATAAAGCACAACATTTCACCAAACTAAAAATAAAAGAGTCAGTGTTTGCCTTAATTAGACCTCGAGCTAGATCAAGGCCTCAAAACCTACCTCTTATTGTCCAAGATGTTGGTTGACCTTTTTCCTACAAAGAAACAATAACTAGAAATTGTTCTTGGTTTACGGAATTATTAATTTGTGGCCTTCACCTGAGGAACAAACAGAGTGTAAAGAAAGAAAGGAGCATATGAGAGAGAAAGAGTGGAGAGATAGGCATCTATGTGAGAGAGACAAAAAGTGTTTTGAGAGAGGGAGAGAGCAGAGGGAGAAGAGAGAATGAGGAGGCAGAGAGGAGACGCTATGCATCTCTCAATTTGATGCCAAGAGAAAATTGCAAAAGAGAGGTTAAAAAGAGAGAGCATGGAGAAGGGGGGAGAATGGTAGAGACGAGAGAAGTGTAGAGTTTCGCTTTACGGTCCATCATATGACATTTTTCTTTTTCATTTTTATGGCTAGAAATGGACAGAGAGAAAAAGATGTTATCATGAGAGGATAGAACTCACTCTAAAAGTTAAAATTATAATATTGTTAAGTAAACATGAAACTTGTTACCTACAAAGAAAACATTCAAACATAATTTAAAATGATGATTCATTTTACTTATATTGATCAAATTGAATTAATTCTACCGCTTTATAACATTTGAATAGTAAAGTTTTTCTTGATATAAAATTGAGAAAATACAAACTTCATTTTATTCTTTTGGATATTTTCAAAACTTTACTATTTAAAATCCTTAAATGATATTAATTAGTTCTATTATCTCTATGTATGTCTTGCATCAATGATTAAATTTTGATTAAAAGCTTACATTATTTATGATTATTTTATATTAATTATAATATTAAAATCTATAGATCCATCTCACTAAAAGGGTAATAATTAAAATAAAAAGTTATGCAGATTCTATTTTCTTTGAAAAATATATTCTATTTCATCTTTTATATTCTTTCAAAATTTTAATACTTAAGAAACTAAAAGATAAAAATTTAATTTAAAATAAAGAATATATCAATTTAAATTGTATTAAATAGTAAATTTTCAGAATATTCAAAAGAATGAAGTAAAGTAGAATTATTTTTTATTTTTGTCAAAGTAAATAAGAATATATAGCAATTGTTAAATTTCTATTTTGATTATCACTTTTTATCACATAGATCTATATTCTCCACTAACTTCAAATAGTAACAAAAATATAAAATAATGATAAATTTTATAATTTTTTTAAAAAAATAAAAAATTTAATATATAATGCAAATATTAGAAGCAATCAAACTAATTAATATCTTTAATTGTTTTAGAAAGTAGATATTTAAATATATCCAAAAGAATAAAATAAAGTATGTATTTTTGTCATTTTTGGTCAAAAAGGGAAAAATCAACTATTCAAATATTATAAGTCAGCAGAAATAACTGAATTTAATTAGTATAGGTAAAATAATTCATTATTTTAATTTATTGTCAAATATTGTCTTGGTGGTAAAGATGTTATGACGGTAAAAATATTATGTAAATTTAATAACACTTTAACAGCAGTTCACTGGTGTTGTCTAATAGAGAGTAATGATAAAGACAAATATATAAAAAGAACAAAATAATTATGCAATTTGCAACATTCTAGAGGTCAATACGTAATTGAGCATTTGTGCAAGGTATATATGCAAAACTCTTTTTCTTCTTAAAATATAGGCTTTTTGCATGAATACCTTTCTAAAAGTCAAATTTACGTGAATACCCTCTTAAATTTATATTTATTTTTGTACCTCATAAAACACTATTTTTGCACAAATGCCCGTAATATAATTGTTCTTCTAACACTGTTAATAAAAACCATATTTATTTTAATTAAAAATAAAATAAAATTTTGAAATAACTTTTTTTGTCTCCATTAGGATCGTCTTATAAATATTTTTTTTGCACATTTACCAATTAAAGGTATTTTATTCATTTTAATTCAAAATCGTTAATTTTTTAATGACGTTAGATGACATGGATACATATTCAAATATAAAAAGAAAAAAAAGGTGGAATAACAAAATAAGTATTTTACGAGGATATATATACAAATATCAATTTGAAAAGAGTATTCACGCAAAATTCGATATTTAGATTTTTTTTTTACATGAATACCCTCCCAAATATCGTATTTTGCATGAATATCCTTCCAAATTGATATTTGCATGTATACCATAATAAAACACTTGTTTTGCTATTCTACTTTTTTTTTTATTCTTATTTTTGCATATGTACTCATGCTATCTAACGCCGTTAAAAAATTAACGGTTTCAAATTAAAATGACTAAAACATCCTTACTAGGTAGACGTGCAAATAGAGACATTTGTAAGGGTATACAAGCAAATGGCAACTTTACAAGAATATTCATGCAATTTTGCATATTTAGAAGGATATATATGCAAAAAAGAATCCTAATAGATGTAAAGAATTTAAATATATTAATTAATGTGATAGCTTTCATAACTCTGTATTTATTACTTAATAGCGTAGCTTTTAGAATTTTGTATTTATTACTTAATAGCCGCTAGGAAAATGAACACCATGGGAGAGGCTTGATATGTAGAAATTTGAACTCCATGTAATTTGGATTTATGAGAGGGTGACAACTGTCTTATTGATTGGATCATCATTATCTTAATGTTTTGTTCCACTTCATATGAATCTATGGAATCTCTGTCGCACTCTGCACATTTAGTCACCATTATCCTTGTCAGCATTCCTTTGACCTGATGAATCAGGCATTTGAATATCTACATGAAAATTCTTTGCAGAAGATAAATATGGAAAATAACCTGCGCCCAATGGATGTGCTTCTGACTTCTGGAACTAAATACCAGGGCCTGATAGTCGTTCTACATTTTCACAATTGAAGCTGCTAGAAGGTTCACATTCAGAAGGAACTTTTGATTCGGATCTCCTTTGGATCAAATCTGCAGTAGGATTTAATTTCGGAACAGGAAAAAGGTCGAACAGTTTGTCTTCATGCAAAATGTTGCAGTCAAGGGATGCGGTATTTGTTTCTGTAGAACTTTTGGGACACGAAGGGGCAAAAGAAGCCACATTAGCTGGTCTGCGTTCATTCTTGAACAAGGAAATGCAATTTGGTTCCAAAATTCCCTGAAGGGAAGAGGCCTTTTCTGAGCAATAACCTGCTTGCAAACTCAATTGATTTGATATGCTTTTATAGTTCTCCATTCCTGCCGGATTCCTTGCTCCAGAAGCTCTACCAAGGCTTGTATAAATCATTTCATCTTCCAAAACTTTCTCTAAATTATACTTCTTATCAAAGCTCATATGAAGCTCATCCAAGTGGCTTATCTTGCAATCTTTCAGTTTCATTTGGTCAGATTTTAAGTCATTACTTCTTTCTTCCCTCACTGCAAATAACATGATGTTAATGGCAGAAGGAGGCTTTCCTTTCTTTTGTTTCTTTTGTTTTGTTTTCCTTTGTTTTTGCAAAAATCATGCCAAAATGAAATTTTAACTTTGCAAATCAGAATTTTATGATCGCAAATCTTGAATAACCTGCAGCTGATAAACTTGACTCTTCACTGTAAGTTCAAGTAAATTAAAGAAATAGGATTAGAATCTGAAAGCGGATGTACAAGGAAGGAAAAATCAAAAGTCCAAAACCTCACCTCAACAAACTCATGCTATCCTTTGAGTCTTCTGTTTTCAAAAAAGACCAAGCAGGTGGATCAAACATGCTGTCCAGATTCAATCTCTCTTTAAGTACAGAGTATTTTCGGAGAGAGGGACTTTGGAAGCTGGGAGGACTGTTGATTATGGAAACGGGGAGGAAGGAGATCGCGAGCCACGAGCTGGATCGCGATCACTGTGAAGAAGGAGATCCCAATCCCGCGATCACCGTGAAGAGTGGCTTGCGATCCGCGATCACCGTGAAGATTGGCTTGCGATCCGCAATCCCGCGATCGCTATGAAGAGCGGCTCGCAATTGCGATCGCCCGCAGGATCGCGATCGCTATGAAAAGCGGCTCGCAATCCGCGATCCCGCGATCACTGTGAAGAAAGGCTCGGGATCGCGAGCCCCTGCGGGCTCGCGATCACGGTCCCAGCAGGGGCTCGCGATCATGGTCCCAATAGCAGAAAAAGGAGATGGACAATAACATAATTTCAAATTTTTATTTTATTTTTAATTAATATAAATCGGATTTTTTTAAACAGTGTTAAAACTACCGTAATATTAGGGCATTTGTATAATAATAGTGTTTTGTCAGGATATCCATACAAATATAAATTTTAAGATGGTATTACCGTAAATTTGAATATGGTATTACCGTAAATTTGAATATTTAGGAAAACATTTATAAAAAAAAAAATCAAAAAAAAACCTAAAATATATTATCATCATGCTTAGTTTTGCTTCAAAAGGGTTTGGATCCTTCGCAGTAGAGGATCCCGACTCAGGAACGTAGCCGTCGACGTCGACTGGGTCTGGTTGGTGGAGCTCCAGGCTACACCCGGAGGCCAAGCCTTTGTAAAACCCTCTCTATGGGAAAGAAGGGCAAGGAGCGAGCCAAGGAGCGACGGGCTCAGCGTCTCCAAGAGATCTTCGAGCTCCGCAAAATACCCTACCCCCCTCTGCGAAGGTACTGTACGCTCACCCGAATCCCCTCATCGCCCACAAACCTTTTGATGAAATGCCTCTACGGCTCGCAACCAGTGCTCTCCCTTTATTTGCCTGTCTCCGTTCTATTGTAGATGGTGGTCGTCCGAGACGGTCGCCGTCGTGACGGGGGCCAACCGGGGAATCGGGTACGAGATCGCTCGGCAGCTCGCGGGCCACGGGCTGTGCGTCATTCTCGCCTCAAGAGCCGCTGATCGAGGTCACAAAGCTGCGGATGGGTTACGGGAACAGGGTCTCAATGTGGACTCACACCAACTGGATGTCATGGATGCCGCCTCCGTTGAATCGTTTGTGAAATGGGTTGTTCTCAAGTACGGCGGTCTTGATATCCTGGTGAGATGCTTAACATCTGATGGGTTATTAAGCATGATGACTTGTGCAAGAAAACCCTTGAAATCTTATTCTTTTTGCTTTTACCAAGGATAGGAATTAAAGATACATTAGTATATTTCATGTAAAGAATGCCTTGTAACATCTTAAAATCATGTTCTTTCTTTTGTTGTGGTCAAATTCGTTTGTTTATAGATTAAAGTCGAAGTTGATTGATTGCATGGTTTAAGCTTATTTTGGTTTAGGCATTTCAAGCAATTTATGGCTTAAAATCAGGTTCTTTCTTTTGTTTTGGTCAAATTGGTTTATTTATAGCTAATTTCAGTTTCGGCCGTTCAAGCAATTTGGTTTTCCAACTAGTAGATGGGATGCTGTAGCATTTGTTGAAGGAAAAGACAAAATGGAGTTGTTTCTAACTAGTGAAATCAATGGTTGTCCTGTCAATTCAGGACTTCTCATGATCCAATCTATTCATTCACTTAACCTCAATACCCAGTCCATCCCATCTTGACTGGACTAGACACAATGTTTAATAACCAATTCTACTACAATTCTCTATCCCTTACATACTTCATGAAGTGTTTCTAGGGAGAACTAGACAACTAATGTCAAAGCGAGAAACCAACCGTAAAAGACCTAAGCAATTTGACATCGATGACCTGCCATCTGACTCACAAAAACTCTAACCTCATGACCTGAATTAGGTCAGAGCTCCAACTAATACCTGATGCATTTAAAACACGGGGTCAAAAAGTTAGACTTGCACCCATGTAGGGGCCAAAAATTGATTCAAGCTGCTTGTGAAAAGCCCATGATCAGCTTGAATCGAACGTCAATCAAAATCAAATGTAAACACAAAACAGCAGGCTTGATTGGGGTTTCTTGTCTCGATATCAATTTCAAGCCACCCCGGAGCACCAACTTGATAAGGTTGACCCAAGTGGTAAAGATATATTAGCAAATATTGTACTTTCTTACTTATGGTTTTAATTGGTCTCAAGTAATATATTAATAAACAAGGCTTCAAATTTCAAGTTTACAAACCTAGTTTGAATTGAGTTTAATTGTGGTTGATTCAAGCTTGGTCTGAGTCTAGTTTACTTTGAGGGCATCAAACCACATGCTAGGTTAGAACTCAATCAGATATGATATGAGCTGCATTCCAAGCTCAAAATTATCGTCAAGCAAGCTTGATGCGATATTTTTCAAGATCAGCTCAATTACTGCCCTTTGCCCAAACAAGGTAGATATTGGTGGATTTTGGTTAATTTTCCTCATCCATGTGTTAAATAATCATGTTATTTCTTTATGGAAAGGAGAAGGTAGGAGTGGCTACGAGGTGTGTAGTGTATAACTCACAAATATCAATGAAACAAAAGAGGAAAAAGAAGTGCTTAAACACTACTTGGTTGTTTCTGTGAAGATCCTTTAATGGAAAACAAAGTGGACAATGCTCATCTTAATATGTCCTTCGATCTGCTGCTGCAAAAAAAAATTTATTGGATGGGACTCAAAGGTTGGTAAAGAGCTAAGCACATAAATATCAAATCTTCAGAGCATATAATGTTTTATCGTATGGATTTTGGTTCAAGTATAGCCATTGATAAGGAGTATGACATGGAGATAGGACTAAGGTGATGAAAATGGGGAAGGTTGAACAATCTCAAACTACCCAGTTTGGGGCATATCGACTTGTACTAGTTAGTTATCAGATTGGTTTCGGTGTTTAGCTCGATAAAGTCCAAGAACTAGCTTGAACCAACCCGATCTAAGCGAAACCATCCGGTTCTACTCGGTTCTGGGCAACTTGGGGCCTATACCACCCTCAATTATAAATGGGGAGGTAGAGAAAGCCTTCTCTGTCTCATTCTTTTCTTTTTTGATTTTTAGGGAGAAGGGGAGGAGAACTTTGAATTTTCACCGGTTAGGATCAAGATTTTTTGCTTCTTGAGGTATAATCCCTTCCCTCATTCTCATTTTCATAACAAAAATTAGCAAAAAATATGGAAAATGAAAGTAGCTCATGCCAAAATACAAAATTTTGGCATGATACCTAGGCATGTTGTAGATCTAAGGATGATCTGCACAATACCAAAAGAATCATAACTTTTCACTCATCATATAATTTTTTAGATTAAAAATATATTTTTAGATTAAAAATAATACTAAATAAATATTATTCAAAAAATTTCTATAAAATTAGTAACATGCTTGGGGTATTCATGCTACCTGATATTTCTTGTTGATAGCAATTTATTTAAAATTTGGCATGATTATGGCTATGTAAGCCTAAGCTGGAATTCAAATAAATTTAAAAGGTAAGACCCTTGGGCTGAAAAAATATGTAGTACCTTTGGAAGGGTTCTAAATTAATATGAATTTAAATTAATTTTCCATATATTTTATAATTAAAAATATTTAAAAATTATAAAAATTATGAAAAAATAGTATTATGTATAAAGAATGTAAAACTATTTTCTAAAGTAATTTAGCCATTTTTTCGCATTACAATGTAAATTATCTATTGCTAAATAATTAACTTAGCAATCATTAATTTAACTAAGAATATGTGGTGCATGTTCATCAAACTTGTAGTAATGGATCTAGAAAGGAAGAAAAATCGGGAGCATGTTATAGATTGAGGTCCCAGTTTGATGATTTCAATCTATCACCATTAGAGGTGCAAGTGGTGCGATGCGGAGTGAAAGAGAGAGGGGTAACGTGATTGAAGCAAAATATAGCTAACGATTACCCTGATATGGCTGCTTGTAAGAAATATCCATAGGAGGTCTGTCAAATGTTAAGAAAGCACTTTGCCGATTGTAGAATGATCAAGCAAAAAAAATGCTGACAAAAGAGCAAAATCGAGCATCGAGTCGCCGAGCCACCCTTATATCGCTCGCCATGTGGATTGACAGTGATGTGTGATGGTTGAACCGGTTCTACCAGGTGAAGCATTCTCAACTTCTTGATATATTGTGATACAAAGATTTTCTTCCACAAGTCGGTTGATACTTTCGATCAAGTGCACGACACTGCGTATATCCTTAAATTGATGGAGATGATTGATCATGTAGGAGAGAAGAATGTCATGTAGGTTATCACTTATAATGGGCCACAATATAAGACCGTCGGAGAGATCTTGATGAAGCGGAGACCACATATTTTCTGGACTCAATGTGCTGTACATTGTATCAACCTCATGTTGATAGATATTGCGAAGATTCATAAAGTGCAACATACAGTAGAGACAACATCTCTAGATATATTTACAATCATACATGGGTCCTTTCACTAATGAAAAGGTATGTAGAGGAAGAGATTTTGAGATCAGAAGTCATATGGTTTGCTACCAAAAACATTGTATTTGATCACATTCTTGAGAAGAAAGTAGTCCTACGTCAGAGTTTGTCAGTCCCGAGTGGCAGAAAAGTAGATTTGCTAGGGTCAGCATTGAAGAGAGCATTGTCAAGGATTTAATGATGAGTCAGACATTCTGGCAGCGGGCCACTATAATAGTGAAGGCTATCAGATCATTGTATGAAGTACTTCAGACCGTGGATAGCGAGAGGTACCACCAAATGGGCTTCTTGTATTATATATTGGAGAGGGCAAAGATTTAGATCAAGGAGGCAGATCTGATGTATATCTAGAAGTACATCAACATCATTAAGTGGTGGTTGGACTACCAGATGGATAGGAACTTGCATCTAGTAGGTAAGCAAGAACATTGAAAATTAGACTACTTCTGTATTTATACAATTTTACTAAGATAATAACGAACTCTATCTACAGTATACTACTTGAACCCTCGGTTTCGGTACATCGTAGCTAGAATTGATATAGAAACGAATTTCTAATCACTCTACATAATGTGATTTATAAGATGGAGTCTGATCCAGAAGTCGTGGTCTTATGTCTAAAAGAGATAAGTTAACTTACATAACATGTGTAAGTTAACTGGTATTTTTAATTATTATAATATGGTTCTTTTTCGCAGATGGTTACTAATATGATACTATCATATACATAATTTTTTTAAATATTTTTGCAGCTGAATGGTTGATTCATTTTAGTTTATCCGCAAAAAATCTTAAGCAGCTAACTATCCGAATCCTCTTCCAGAAGGTATCCTCGAGTGGCTGTGAGCGCAACTGGTCCACTTTCGCCCTCATCCACAACAAGCAGAGGAACCGTTTGATCCAAAAGCACCTCAGCGACTTTGTATATGTTCAGTACAATTTGAGGTTGAGGTTGAGGTTGAGGTTGAAGTGCATTCAAAAGGAAGTGAAGCTAAAGTATACCGATTTGATCCATAGTACTCTCGTTGATAATATGAATGATCCTATGATCGGATGGCTTGTGGGCCAGCAACAGGAGTCGAAACTTGATGAGCGAGGATTGCTTCCATGACCGACCAGTTTCGTAGCCAGCGAGGCTAGAGTCGATGCAGGGCAATAGGCAAAAGCAATATTCCATGCATCCTTTCAAGTTTTCAGCCATAGCCACAAAAAAATCGATCATCACATGACTTTTTGTTCGAGACATCCTCTCAGAGATATGATCGAGATATGCTTAAATGAGGCCATTACGCTATCCGGAGGACGACATACATCCTTTCAACATAGCCAGGTAGAGAGGGGCACGAATGATAAGCAGAAAAAGAGTAGCACGAAGGGTAAGCAGACAACTAGTGGTACGAAGGGTAAGAGGACAACTGCCTAGCACACCAAAAAAGAAAAATAAAAGGCACCTACAGCTCCAATGAAGAGTGTAGAGGAGCCAATTCACTCAGATTTAGAAACCAAGAGCAACAGTTTTAGCGATAATGGATCTGCTGGTTAGGAAGAGAGTGGAGGACATGAGACCATCATTTATGAGAGTCGTAGAGTGGTCTTCGATTCACCAGTGAGTCCTAGTTTACGCATGTTACATGGGATAATGACCATAGTGTACAATTTGGTAAAGCTTGCGAGGATCCGATTGCATATAGAAGATGAACTTCTGGAGGTCATTCAGGAGGATACAATGCAGTTGCAGATGATCTCGCATGTGGAGTAGGATCCATAGATGTATCAAGTCTTAAATCGTATACTGGATCCTATTACCCGCAGCCGTAGGTAGTCTGTGATCCATACGGATATAGATATGGATATGGTGCGTTTGAGGCATCTTCTAATGGCTAGTATCCTACATAGACTGGAGTATTTTTCTGGTCGGATTTTGTTGCCGGCTTATTTGGATAGGCCTCTTCATAGCCATTTTATCAACTAGTTTATCAGTAAGAGGAGGCCTCTCAAAGCAGAGCTTCAACAAGAGATCTGAGAGTGCTTATAACCCAGAGCGCATTCCTTATGGGATGAACATACAAGACTACAATGTTGCTTGGTTAGAGGGGTGAGCTAATGTGCCTCCTGACTATGGTAATGATTCGAATTTCTATGAGAGCCATCACCATTCGACGAAATTTTAGATATCGTATATATATCGTACTTTAAATATATATAATTGATTGTATTATTTTATATTTTTTGTCTTACTAGATTTGAACATATTTCATGTTGCTTCTTGTAGCATGCAACTTCTTACTAATTATTTTATATTTTGTATCATTTTAAAATAACAAGATGCATCATTTAGGTTAAATCGGAATCATAGAAACATAAAAAAATATCAAAAAAATATCAAACTAGATTTAAAATCATTGAAAAAGTTCAAAAAGATTGATTATCAATTAAATCAACTTGAAAAACTCTAAAAAAATTAGGTGTGCCAGTACGGAATCGGCACGCCTAAGCGTACCGTGTGTCGACACGGTACCGGTTCAGTACCGTACTGATCCGTCCACTAATCGGTATGGTCCCGGTACCGTTCGATGGATTCTGGTTAGGAGGAAACTGATCATCATTGCAAGCCTCTATGTCTTAGACATCCTCTTAGAGATTTTGATAGAGTTACTGAGAAAAGGCGATGATGGTATTCGATCTAATCAGGGAGAGAGGAACGGTCAGGGTGGTGGACACAATCGAGCCACCCAGCATAGCTAGGAAGGCATAGGAATCTAGGGCAAGAAGATAGTTCCTCAAAGCAGCAAGAAGGGGAAGGAAAGAGAATTGTTGATCTGTTTGCAAGCGTGGATGCTTTTTTTTATTTTGAGTTTGTTAATGGAATTCCGTAGGAATCAAACACAAGCAAAGAAGAATTATAAATTAGTCGCTTCCCTTCTAGATTCAAGTCAACAAAAAGAGGAGCTAGTACATTCTGATTCTGAGACCAATAAGCCTTTAGATGACTAGTTACCCAGATCATCTCACGATATAAGCGGTGATGATGATGATGATAGTTCAAGTGATAATGCATTTGGTGGCTAGGGAGTTTCCAATGGACGTGGCATATGTCCGTGCAACTTATAATCCTATGGTCTTGGTTGATTCACCAATGAGTTATAAGTCACTCATGTCACATAGGAGAAGGAACATAGCACATGACCTAGAGCCCGTGAAGATATGATTGCATATATGAGATGGGCTCTTTGAGGTGGTTTGGGACATGATGCTACTGCTGCAAGTGATTTAGCATGCAGAGTAAGGTCCTTGGACATATCTGGATTTGAATTATATATCGGTTTCTGTTTTGCACATTCATGCTATGACCTATATGGATATCTCATATCTAAGACATCATATTCGAGCGGCTATGATCCTCCAGTTAGGTTATGGGTCAGATTTTGCTACCTTGATCTTCCCTCGGATGGGAGGGCTGACCCAATATTAGATATGGGATCATTATGAGGGTGGCTATTCAGGAGGATCAAATTATGGGATGGAGGGATAGACACATTATCTGAAGTTAAAGTCAGATTCCAAGCCCAAACTACGATCAAAACCCCAACATCTATGAGCAACATAGACACTCCATAAGAAATTAGTTATGGTATGTGTTTTGTACTTCAAATTAATTTGATAATATATTTTCAATTACATATACTCATGCATTCTCTGTGCCAATTATATTACGATTGCATTTTTTAATCATATAGTCTATCAAGACTAATATAACATATGAAAAAATTAAAATATCATTCAAATCGTAATTAAGGCAACCACAATCATTAAAATAATCCTTCAAAATATCAAAATATCATTAAAACTATAAAATTAATCCTTAAAAAGTAGTTGAAAAAACAAAAACTAAAAAAGTGTATAGGTACCGAATCAGTACACTGTAGCATAGCATGTGTTGATACAGTACATATTGGTATTATACAATACCATTCACCAACCGATACGGTGATTGGTACTGGTTCGGCAATGCTTGAATGATAGTATGCTCTTATATTGAGGTATAGTGTAGATATGGTTGTGGATTAAAAAGATAGGGAGGGGAGTAAGGATGCTAAGCTTAACTTGCAATAGCTTGAGAAGCAATTAATCATAATCATAATCATCTAACCTTTTTCAAACTATTTGGGGTCGGCTTTGGATCCTCATTTGCCAAATATTCCTTTATAGGGCTAGCTCTAATATTATTCTAACCAAGGTTTGTCGTACCAGTTAGTATCATATCATACTGGACGTACCATATTGTACTGGTACCAAACTGGTACACAGTCTCATACCATATTGACATTCGGTAAGTCTTGCCGTCTCGTACTGTACCGCATACCGATACTGTAATAGGATGGTACTAATACAGAGTCTAATACCGAGATGGTAAACGTTGATTCTTACCTCCATTGATGCATTCGTGTCCATCCTTGCAACTTCTATTCATGTAGTTTAGGTCTACCTCTTATCTTTTTAATGATCATTTATAAACTAAAGTACTTCTCCTTAAGGGGTCTCCTCATGTCTTTGTTGTACATGTTCATACCATCTCAAACAATTTTTCAGTACATTCTTCTTAATTTATGCAATTCATAACTCCTATAGCTCTATTAATCGTGTAACATCTTAATATTCTTATTTCTGCCACACAATTTGTTTTTATGTATTTTCTTTATTGGCAATATGGGCCATAACATTACAGGTCTTACTATTGTTCTCTAAAACTTTTTCCTTAAGTCTCCAAGTTTGCACCTATCATATGGTATTCTAAATGCACCTCTCCACTTCATCCAACTAGCTATAATTCTATTACATATATCATCATCAATCTTTCTATTTTTTGTATAGTAGATCCTAAATGATGAAACTAGTTACCATATGGTTTCTTGTGTCCATTAATCTAAATTGATCTTGCAGTTCATTTCCATTCTTATTAAATTTACGTTCAAAGTTCGCCGTGCCAGTACCGGAGCCCGTACAGGTCGGCTGACGGTACGGTTCAGTATGCCCCAATGTTGTTCCTTGCCGGGCCCATATCAGCATAGCAGTGAGGGCGAGGGACGGAGAGGGAGAACGGGAGTGAGGAAAAGAGAGAGAGGGGGGAAGGGAGAGGGAGGGGGATGGCCACTGGAGGCCTCCGAAGGGCGTCAAAGGAGCACCAAAGGGTGCCTAGGGCCAGAGCAAGGGCTCTGTCCTCTGGATCCCTGTTTCGTTCGAAATAGGGGTTATCGGGGGCCTTTTTTTATTTTGAAAATTTTAAGTGAAGTCGACATTCACTTAAAATTTTCAAAATATAAAATGGGGCCCAAATTTTAATGAAGTCGGCAAACCTCTTGCTGACTTAAAATTTTCAAAATAAAAAAAAGAGCCCCAACGAAATAGAGGTCCAGAGGGCAGAGCACTTGCTTCGTCCCTCCGGCAGCGCTCCCTCTCCCTCTTCCTTCGTTCCCCTTTCCCTCTCTCTTTTCCTATCTTTCCTTCTCACTCTTTCCCTCCTGCTGGTTTACCGTTTTGAATGCCAAAACTGTCGCGATCCACTGCCGGTACGGCTCGGTAAGTCCTGAACCAAGCGGTTTAGGATGGTTCCACAATTCTTGTTTTTGTTTCAAAGCTTTATTCTGCTAATTTTTAAAGCTTTATCCTCTAAAATTTTCCTTTATAGTTTCGATTTAGTATTTATTCTATTTTTTTTCATTAATTAATACTATATTGTCGACAAATATATGCGCTATAGTACATCTTCCTGAATATTAGATGAGTTCATCCATAGTTAATACAAAAAAGATATGGGCTTACTACTAATTGTTGATGTAGCCTATTGTGATTGGGAAAAGACTTGTAACACCAAAATAATCCTTATCAGTAGTTAAATGCCCCTACTATGCATGTCCTCAATTATTTCAAAATACCATTATGTATACACCTTTTTTTTAAAACCCATGATATCACTTTTTTGGTACCCTATCATCAACTTTCTCTAAATCAATAAAGATCATATGTAGACTTTTCATTTTCTTCATATTTCTCTTTATTCAGTGAAAGACATGAAGATTATTTAGGGTGCTTTACTAGTTTTATTAAGGATAAAAATATTAAGTATACATGTAGAACTTGAGTATCTAAGGTAAAGGAGGCTATCAAAAAAGATAAAGATAGAAAAAGAGGTTAGACCCGATTGAATCACCATTTGAGGTTTGGATGTTTTTAGGTGATTTAGGAGTAACTTGGTCGACTAATTTGTTTAATAAGATTTTAAAGATCAAGAAAGCATCTCATGAATGAAGGAAAAGTACTATAATTCTTGATTTATAAGAATAAAGGTGATATTTAAAATTGTTCTTCTATCGTGGTATTAAACTCGTTAAGCTATAATATGAAATCTTGGGAGAGAACGATCGAGGATAGATTAAGGTGTTAGAAAGATATTAGAGAAGCAATTTGATCTTATGCCAAGAAGATCAATTATAGAAGTTATTTTTCTCCTTAGAAGGTTAGTGGATAAATATAGAGAAAAGATACAAGATCTTCCTATAGTTTTTATTGATTTAGAGAAAATATATAATTTGTCCCTATAGAAGTTTTATGGAGGGTCTTAGAAAAGAAAGGTGCTTCTGTTACATATACTATTGTGATTAAGGATGTGTATAATGGAGTTGTTACTAGTGTGAGAACTACTGGTGGTAATACTAGTAAGTTTTTAATCACAATAGGTCTACACTAAGGATATGGTCTAAACACTTACCTTTGTATGCTAGTCATGGAAGAGCTTACTAGGCATATCGAGTATGATATTCCTTGGCGCATGTTATTTCTGGATGACAGTTTTAGGAGATGAAATTAAGGTTGGAGTTAAAAGTAAGTTAGAATTATGGAGTGCATTAGAATCTAAAGGTTTTAAGGTTAAGTAGGATCAAGATAGAATACATAGGATGTAGTTTTAGTAAAATTAGAAATAGAGATAAAGGTAGAGTAAAAATTGAGAATCATGAAGTTTCTAAAAATGACCATTTTCAATATTTAGGATCGATCATTCATAAAGAAGAGGATATTGAAGAGATGCTATCCATATGATTAAAGCAAGTTGGATAAAATGGAGAAGTGTAACTGCAATATTATGTGATTGTGGATACTTTCTAAGTTGAAGGAAAAATTTATAGGATGATCATATAACTAGGGATGCTTTATGGTACAGAATGTTGGAAAATTGAAAAAAATATGTGCACAAGATAAGTATGGCCCAAATGAGAGTGCTAAGACGGATGTGTGGTAATAAAAGAAAAAAAATAGAATAAAAAATGAAGTCATTCATAAAAAGGTAGAGGTAGTACTAATTGTGGGCAAATTGAGAAAAGGATTACGGTTTGGACATGAATAACAAAGGTTGATGGATGCACCTATATGAAGGAACAATTTGATATATAAAGAAGGAAAGACGGGTAGCAGTATACCAAAATCACATGGAATGAAATGGTAAGAAATAACTTGATATCTCTACTTCATTTAGAAAGTGTGGCTCTAAATAGAGTGGAATCGAGAAAAAGGATTCATGCAAACAACTCCAACTAGTTTGTGATTAAGGCTTAGTTGAGTTGAATTGAGTTAAGCATTAAGAGATTCAACTCTCAATTTATGGCAAAGGGCTATACCCAAGTCTGTGGTATTGATTAGAATGAGACTTTCTCTCATGTGGCTAAGTTGCATTCTGTTCTTGCAATCTTATCAATGCTGTTAATTTAGATTATCCTCTCTTTCAGCTGGATGCCAAAAATGCATTTTTACATGGAGTTATATTGGCAGAAATTTGCATGGAGCAACCTTCCAGGGTTTGTTGCTCATGGGGAGTATGGTAGTGTTCGCCAATTGAAGAAGGTGATCTATGGCTTAAAGCAGTCTCTTTCCAAGCATGATTTCATAAATTTTGCGATGGTGTGATGGCCTATGGATTCCAGGGGTGTTATGCTGATCATTCTGTTTTTGTACAAAAAAAGACATATAGTGTTGTTGTTCTTTGCATATATGCCGACATTGTTTCTATGAAAGATTACCTAAAGGGGGTCTCTCGATTCACTATTTACTTGGGATTGGAGTTGGTCGTTCTAATGCTGGTTTGTATTTGTCTTAGTGAATATATGTCACTGTTTTAATTTCTGAGGTAGGAACATTAGGGGCTAAGCTAGCTGATACACCAAAAGATTCAAATGTGAAGTTGTTGCCAGAAGAACACGACTTGCTTGAAAGTCCACATTGATATTCAAGACTTGTAGGGAAGCTATTCTATTTGAATATTACTCGACCAGATATAACATATGTCATAAGTGTGGTCAGCTAATTTATGCATGCTCCCTGGAACTTCTCATTGGGAAGCTGCATGTCAAATTCTATTTTGTCTTAAATGTGCTCCTAGAAAAGGATTGATTTACAAGAGGCATGGTCACTTAATTATTACAGGTAATTCATATGCAGATTGTGCAAGATCGATAAATGTTACAGGTTATTCACATGTCATACCAAGATCAAGTGTTTAAGTTGAATATAGAGCAAAGGTTCATACTGCATGTGAATTGATTTGGACAAAGAACCTATTACTCAAGTTAGGCTTTCTTGTGAGGATGTTCTGTGTCAATCAAGCAGCAATTTTCATTGCCGGTAATCTAGGGTTCCATGAAAGAACATTTCATGAAACCTTATGTGAAATTTGAAAACCAGTGGGAGATCTTTCTACTAAAGCACTTGGGCCGCATAAATTTCTGATCTTGTGTTCCAATCTAGGTACGAATGACATCTATGCTCCAGCTTGGGGGGAGTGTTAGACTTATATTTGTGGACATGTAATTAGGGTTGACCGGTTATTTTATATGCTTATGCTGAACTGGACTTTTAGTCAAGGGTATTTTTGTCACTGTAAATTTCTGTAGATGCCCTAACTTAATAATATAAATATATTGAGAATTATGTTCGGCCAGATTAATGTATCCCGTATGCCTGTCTCACTTCTATCCTTCTTCTTTCTGTTTCTTCTTTCTTCCTCTCTTGTTCTATACTACAAGAATTCATCTGCTGAAAACTATAATCAGCAAGATTGCAAGTCTCTAAAGTTCGTGATCTTGGAGATCGGATCTAGATCTATTGCATATATCTAGATCTAGATCCAACATTTTTTGTGATTTACTCAAGCATGTAGTGTTGGGAAGCAAACCACAAAGAGAACAAAGTCAAACCAAAAGCAGGCATATGAATTTTACCTAGAAAACTCTTAATAGGGGAAACCACTGGGCAACCAGAAACAATTCACAGACAACAGGGTTTTGCAACTTCACCTCTTAGACCAATCAATCCTGACCCAGGGATCACTACTGATGTATGCAACCTATAAACAATATCATCCACACAAACTATTGGGGAGGATAACGAGAAAATAAAGAGATTAAGTCAAGATCGAGCAACTGGATGCAAAACCATGTGCCCAGCCTGAAACTCGGTCCCATGCCTGGGACAGGACTTGGAGCCGAGATTGGAATGCCTGAGTAGAGGATTTTCTTCACTCTATTCTCTCTCTCCCCCCCTCTCTTTTCACCTTTTGTTTTCCCCTGCTTTCTTTTCCAGTTTCCCTCTCCTGTCCTTCATGTCAGTCCCTTTTTTGGGGCTTTTTATATCCCCAAACTGCTACCTTCTCTCTTCGATTGGACTTAGAAACAAGTGAGTGGCACAGTGGGTAGGGTTTGGCAACCGGACAGAGCCCCCTCAAGAGGCTGGCCCTATACCAAACCCAATATGTAGCTTTTGTGTCTATATGCATGGTGAGATATGTATAGAAGTTAAGAGGGTGAAAGAGTTGCTTTGCCGTTCTCTTCTGGTGGGAAAAAGAAAGCACTAACATTAGTCTCTTGATTGTTCCTTTGACTTATTTGCTCAAGCGATATTCTCCAAATGATCCCACTGTTTGTAGTATAGAGGGTTAGATGAAACAATATTACTCAATTAGGCTAAAACTTGGCTTGATTAGCTCATGCTCCTGGGAGTTGACAACTGATGTCAAGTGTCGCAGATTGTGGTGGTGATCCAAACATGGACCAAATGGAACAATGCAATTTCTTGGGGATTAGAGAGTTGACTAGTGATGGCAAGAAAAAGATCTAGGTAGAGGCAAATTTGTAGGCAGGGAACAATGATCAAGAGAAGCGGGTTTGAGGATTTTTAATGGGATTGATTACTTGAGAGAAGATAAAAATTAGGTCCAGCCTTGTGTCTGTCTTCTTCCCATTTCTGTTAAGTTGCTGATCTCAACCATTGGCATTGATCTAGTGGCTGAGATAACAACTAAGATAAATCAAACTTTATCAAGTTAATGATCTCACTCACATAACCTCTGAAAACCAAGAAAAATGATACCATTGCAATGTAATAGATCTGACGATATATATATATAAAATTAAATATATCTATATTACATAATATTTATATTATTTTACATATTTGGGCTATATCAAGCTGAATACAGGCGAGCTAGGCCCGCCTCAAGTTCAGCTTGTTTCAAGCCCACAATCATTTCCTATTTGGCTCGTTTGCTAATTGAACAAGCTCATTACATGCTGCATTTCAAGACAAACGCAAGCTGCTCCTGAACAACTAGTTTGTTTGATAGCCCAAATTGTATGTTGGCTTCTGCAAGGCTCTTTGCATGTTGAAGCTTTCAAAAAATCTTTTGACAAAGTGGATATGAACTAAAGTCTCAATGGGATTTGAGGACATTCATGATGCAATTAATAGCATACATCAGGATCTTGTAGGAATTGTAAGGAAAGGTGAAATATTTATTAATAATATTTATGAATTAATGGCTCTGTTAAGCATGAAACCAAGCATCAGTAAAAGACTTCTACTTATAAAATGAAACATGTGCTTTTGGCAAAATTCTTTTATTATGAATACAATATTTAGTTATAACTTTTTGACCCAGATGTGAACATTTTGATCATCAGAAATGCTTTGGAAAGGAGTACATGAAGGAAAAATTAGAAACAAAACGGTCTCTACTTTGATCCTCAAGACATCTAATCGAGTAGAAATGTAGGACAGAAAGCTTATTTGGAATTACGTTTTGCTTAAGTATTTTCTTAAATACTTTTTATTCAATGCTATGTCTCATATATTTATATGTCGCAATAACTTAAGAGTAAGAAGATAAAGTGACATGAATATGTTTACGCATAACTCCTAGGCTATTTCATGAATTTCTTTTAGAGTTTTTGGATGGGACTTCTGCTTGAGCTCTTTAGGAGTAGTCCATGTCACTTGTGCCTAATTTGGGAGACTTGGGGAATGAGCACTCTAAGATGGTAGAGCATTCACTCATGCCTTTATTTATGGGAAAGAGATCCAGATAACTCCATATCATGGGATAGGGTTGTCGGCTGCTTTGAAACTAGTGTCTGTGAGCTACCAATGAGGTTTAGAGAATCTTATTCACATGCTTATGGGAACCGGTATGTTGGCAGAATCAATTACTTTGGAGGTATGCAGAGATTTGAGGCTAATCTTTGAATATTCTTGCTTTCCGTTCTTTTTTGTCACTCTATTCTCTTGTTTTACCCCTTGTTGCACCTGTATCACATTTCACTGTTTCTTGCTGTTACGTATTAATTAGATAAGGCATAAGTCACTACATTGTGTATGGTATTCTTGATTCTTCATAGATACTCCATCTAGCAAGACGAGGCATTTCTTGGAAGGAGTCTCCTAATTGCAGAATAACAATGAATTTGAATAATAAGGGACTTAAAGTAGTTGATTATCAAAGGACAAAGATACATAGAGGTTTCAGGATTTTCGCAAGTAAACTCTCTTCTTGGGAAGATCGGAGGGAGGTTTTCATGAAATTTGGAGAAAAGTAGTACAAGCTTTCAGGTTCTCCCATGTAATATGCTCTTGAACTTAATTCCAACTGGTGCTTTTTTTGGAATTTAGGTCGTTTTCGTGTAGATCAAATAAGGATTGAGTTGTCACTTTGATTTGCATCACTGGTAGAGTGTGAGTAATCCATACAGACCGACCCTAGGGCTTGTGATGTAACTTATGAGAAAGAATTTGACAAACAGTTAAAGTCAAAATATGATTCAAGTAGTGTGATAACAATGTAAAGCACTTCCACCGGGTTAAACCCACTTCTGAGGGTTCCCCGGGATGTTCTTTTGGTCTACATGCTCTTCGTATGAAAACAATAGGAAATTGTTATAATTCAACAATGTAACAATTTGGCTAATCCTTCTCTTATATTTAAAGAACTTCACACAATTTATGAAGACTATATTTCAATTTTGTGTGTTGTTCTTTTGAATATATATGACTTTTTAAAGCAAGGTTCGTTGAAGCAGTATTGAGAGTTGTATCGGTATGGTACCAGTAAGTACGATACCGTACCATGGCGTACTGGGACCAAGGAAAGGGAGAGTGAGAGGGGGAAAGGAAGGAGAGGGAGGGAGAGAGAGAGAGACCAAGGCTTTCGGACTCACCTCTGAAAGAGAGAGAGAGAGACTGAGGCTAAGGCATCTGATGATGGCTTTGCAAAGGGACAAAGACTGGAGGAGGCAAGAGAGGGAGAGAGGAAGCAAGGGATTCAAGAGCTTTGAGAACTCTGAATTCGGCAACAGGGATGAGATAGAGAGAGAGAGAGAGAGAGTGGGATTCACTTGCCCAGGATGTCATCATCATCATCGTACTTCATCGTTGTTAATGGGGACCAAGGGCTTCGAACAAGCTCAACCAGGATTGAGGGCTTCGAATAGGATAAACTCTTTGAACAAGGCCTTTATAATTTACATGTTGACTAGCTAAACTGTGCCGGTAACCAACCGGTCTAGTTCGGTATGCCTCGAGCCAGCCTGTTCGGCATGGTTCAACTTAGCCCAATCCAGAATATCAAGTGACAATTTTACTTTTCATGGTCTTATAATAGGCAAATATACTGAAAAGTGATGAAAGTTTTAAAGATGTACTAGTAATTAGGTGCTAGCTGCCTGAGTAAGTCGCTCTTTATTTCTTAGGATATACGGTTGGCCTAGTAATGATCTCCATGACATTTCTAGATAACTTGATGTTCCTATCTTTCTCCATTATGATGGAAATATTGCAGTCTTGCATCATAACATGCTCAACCATGTTGCAGGTAAACAATGCAGGTGTCAACTTTAATGTAGGCTCAGATAATTCGGTTGAATTTGCTGAAAAGGTAATTGCGACAAACTATTATGGCACAAAACGGATGATTGAAACCATGATCCCAATAATGAAACATTCTGCTTTTGGTGCTCGCATATTGAATGTGAGCTCAAGACTTGGTCGTGTGAATGGCAGACGAAATGTAAGTTGGTGAAAACTGTGTTTTCTTTCCCTCTTTCTCCACTCCTTATCTCCTTTTTTTAAAAAAAATTAAATAAAAAGAATCCGTATCTTAGTTGCACACAATTTTCACTGTTTTATGCTTGTAAGTTGTAACCTAAAAAATCAGAAGATGGAAATAAATTTACCTTGTTGATACTATTATGTATGTTTTTTAAATGGTAGCTATATGAAGTCGTATGACATATTTTACTATTTGGCAGAGATTGGGTGACGCTAACTTGAGAGAGCAACTGTTGAGAGATGAGTGCTTGTCTGAGGAACTGATTGATGGTATGGTTGTGAAATTTATCGAACAAGTTAAGCAGGGAAGTTGGGCATCAAAGGGATGGCCTCAAATGTTCACTGATTATTCAATATCTAAGCTGGCTGTCAATGCTTACACTAGACTGATGGTAGGGAGGTTTTCCAGTAGGCCAGAAGGTCAGAAGATCTACATCAATTGTTATTGTCCGGGCTGGGTGAAGACTGCCATGACAGCTTGGGAAGGCAACATTTCATCTGAGGAAGGTGCAGATACTGGAGTCTGGGTTGTTCTGCTACCCAGTCAACCAGACATTACAGGAAAGTTTTTCGCTGAGAGGCGTGAGATAAGCTTTTAAACTACGCACCTCAGCCAAGTAATCTATTCATTTTGTTATGGTCTTTGGTCCCAGGGCTTGCTAACTTATTCAGTGGTCTTAAATTAGCCCAAGAAAACTTTATGAAGACCAAAAATGCAGAAGATTCCAGTTTTATCATGGATAGTGCAATTGCAAAAATCCCATTGAAGGGGCATAAGAAAAAGGGTCATGCTTTTTCTTGAAGTCTTCACTGATGATGATCACTGGTTGAATGACATTGAGCTTAGCTCATTCACAGCAAGGATTTGTAATGCAAAGATGAGTCTGAAGTTCAGCAGCTTGAATGTTTCGTACTCCATAGAGCGGGGAATGATGTTCCAGCTTGATAGTTTAGCGATGCTGTTTTAGTACCATCTTGGAGTTTGGAGTGTCTCATCCTTGACAACCAAAGAGTATCAGCAGGGTGCACTCTTTAAGAGCAGACTAGCATCTAGGAGGAAGTTGTAAGGTAATGCCTTCTACTTTCTGTATACTATAAAGGATTATGCATATGATCATGTAATTAACGGTGCAATGCACTTCACTGGAATTCCAAAATGTCTGTCCGTGTTGCTTTTATCATTACTGTTCCTGTCACATTTCTCTCACTTGAAATTCTATGAATATTCTAATTTTTGAAGACATCAACAATTGTATCATTCTTCATGACGTAGATCACTTCACATGGCCTAATAAGCATCCTGCATTAATCAGGATAATCTGTCACAAATTGGAGTTGTGACTATGGCATTTGAGCAGCGGCTATCCTTGGAAATCCATGGCTGAGAACCTTGAAATAAAGGAAGCCCAATTAACTGTTTATTTTGTTGATTAGATGTGTTGACTGAGATCTATGATGCGCGACTATAAGGGTTTTGATAGCAGTGAAGGGCTCGGGATCCCATGTGTTCCTGGGGACTCTTAAGAATAAGAATTACATGCTCTTACACTTATTCTATTAAATTTGTCCTCTGCATATGGGATATGTATCCTACTGATCCAGTACGATTAACCACTTAATCAGGGCTACGAGTTCTTGGATCTGATGCTTTTTAATCTGTCTTCTTTATGTAAGATAACTGGGAAAAAATTCAGCAACTTTGGTCAAGCTCTAAGCTCATTGGGGCATAAAATTTTTTCACTGTATTTGTTTTAACATATTCATAAAATGCTGCTTGCACAAATATTTCCATTAAGCTATCCACAAGGACATTTAGAAATAGTAATTATCTTTCGGCTTATCAAATGAGCATTCGCCCCTCAGCAAACAAACATATTGATTAGCAGTGTCAACAGAATGCCTCTAGACTATTAGTATTGAGCATTATTAATCACAATACTCAATTTTTGACTTCAAATTGACTCCACTGTTCAAGGCTCCTTTGAGACCAAGATCTCAATCTTGCTGGTGTTGTCTAATCTTAGCCGTTAGGGCTCATTTGCCATAAAACAAATGGCCATGACTGCAAAAGATTAAACTCGTTGGCCATGGCAATTTTATAATCATATATGGTTGGATATTCGCCTCATATGCCTAAAAATTTGTGCATATCAATGAGCTTTCCAAGAACATGGCTTACAGTGAATAGGATGGTGACCATGAGCACACCTTAAAAATGAAGACTGAATGATGCCTCGAGACAAACCTTACGATTGGATGAGATAATGGTCTTTGGACACCCACCTCAGAGCTGCTAGTAAATGTTGCCATTACTTATCTCTGTCAGACTGTCTAGAAATTAGAGAAGTCTTCCAGCTCAGAAGCCTGTGGAGATGAAATAGGATAGGAGGCTTACAAATGACTGGGAATAATTGTGTTTTAGCAGCCAGAATCTCCTATTTGGGATGCCACACATGTTTGGAGAACTCTTTGCAATAGCATCCACACTCGCTTCGTGATCACTTCTTTGGAATCATACATTCACAGTCCTTTACAGATTCCCCATACAGAATTATAAGATTGGTATCTGGCAGGATCCACAGATATGGTTATG
Source organism: Phoenix roebelenii (assembly GCA_025769935.1). Classification (NCBI taxonomy): domain Eukaryota; kingdom Viridiplantae; phylum Streptophyta; class Magnoliopsida; order Arecales; family Arecaceae; genus Phoenix; species Phoenix roebelenii. The sequence goes on along the minus strand of JAOXJJ010001179.1, from coordinate 5,990,480 downwards.
GACTAAAGTTGTTCAGAAAAAAAAGTGCCCAAACGATAAAAGGAATACTCGTAGAGTAACTATCCCAGCATGCTTAAGTTTAAATTGTGAATCTTTTTTTAATTGCTTGTAAGACCACTGAAGTTTGCTTGTACTAGACATATTGGATCTACCTTTTTTATCCTCTACCCTACAGCCCTTTTGTTTGGTATTTCAAATGGGGATGCTGGTAACCTCAACCGTATCATTTGAATCTCAACGGAGATTTAGGCGCTAAGCCAGTTTTATAACCAGGTTCTCTCTCTTTTGCCACAGGTATATTATTATTCAGATTAATCTCATCAAACCAATTAAAGTTGCAAAATATCCTGCGACCGTAGCCTGGCTACCTTGGTTTTTTGTTCTTCTTCTTGTACCTTAACGTTTTTCTTCTTCTTCTTTTTCTTCTTCTTCTTCTTTCTGTGGGTTCAGTAGGCTTCTCAGCTAATCTTTTCCCATTTCTGCAACAACATTTTCTCCAATATGAGAACTGAACTTAGGTTGCTAACAAGTTAGGCTACTTAATTTAAAAGGCAAATTTTGACCTGCAATATGGTTAATAATGATTCAGCTACTACCCTCCCCACTCCCCCACCCACCTCACCGCCCAAACAAATTCACACACAAAAAAAAAACGAGGCTAGCCATTAGTTTTCAACAACTAATTTTCCTTCAGGAGATTTGTTGAACATAAGAGTTTAGATTAGGTTGGTTGCTATGTGGCTCAAATTCAGGCGTGTTGATTAAAATTTTATGATTATAACAATTTAAAAATAAGTGATTATAGATCTAAGTTTGAAATGAAAATATTCAGATTCAATAAGATCAGGCCTTGTCAGATTGTTTCAAATATGTTATAATTGTTTCCTTCTTTTTTCAAGAAAAGGATGGAATGCATTTGATTAACAGATAATGAAATGAGATAAAGGATAAATCAATCAAAATAAAAAGATAAGAAGTGAGCCACATTACAAGGTACTTTAGTGGCAATCAGAAGAGCCCAACACGATCAGATACTCTTTATTTCTTCAATTGATAAAGCCTCCATTTTAGGTTCAAGCAAAATATTCATGAGTTTCTTTCTTTTCAAACTTTTCTGACCATATCTTTAGATTCTATCCAAACTTCACGAACTTTCCTAATGGCAGCTACAATCATGTCTGGACCAGATCTGATTTTTCTTTATGCTTTAGTTATCCAAGAACACAAGCAAAGCAATGATCCAGGCCACTCATTCCATTTGATTTTGGATCCAAAAAATTTCGATTTTCCCTGAAATGGCGCTCAAAGAAATAGATCATTCATTGCTTACTCCAATGGTTCTTACAAGCTTGGAGTAGACTAGGATCTCATCAAGTTGCCTGTCAACAGATTTTCGGAGCAAACTAGTGAAGGATATGGACTTTTTCCCGCATAAGATTTTCCAAACAATAGGTAGTTCATGCACCAACTTACCATTGAAGTTTTTCATAATTTGTATATTGGGAGTTATCATATGGTTACACCTCTCTGCTTAGCAACCAAAGATATCGAGTGCAATTCTTTGATGGTACATTCCCATAAAACTTAGACTCAAATGATTGTAGTACAAGTGGATCTTCCACTTCTCTCTCTCTAAAAAAAAGAAAAAAAAAAGAAAAAAAATCTTTATTAGGTGGACAAAGAATTTCTTGTAAATTGGTATATTCTGCAATATCTTCATATAAGTTCAATTAAATGAGAGGTTCCAACTGTGAGCCTCATCCAACAAATCAAAGAGACTCTTTAGTGGATTTTTGTCCACCATCAAATCCAAAAAAGACAAGGAAATAATACAAATAGAGGCATATCTACAAGCCATCTACCAAACCAAAATTCGATTACCTTTTGAGCAGAAAAGAAAAGCTATGTAGAACTTTCTCTGACTTTAGAACACCATTCCAGAAGCAAGAAACACCTTGAGGTGGGTTGCAATGAAATGGCAATCTTCTTCTTTTATGCATATTTTGAAGCCAATATTTCTGCTTAAGTTCAGAATAATTAATGAATTTCCACCACCATTTCCCCAAAACAGCAATATTCAAATATCTGACCACCTTGATGCTTTGGTTTGCAAACTTGTTTCCAATTAATTAAACAAGAACAACCATATACTAAAGGTAGAGCCTTTCCAAAACAATAATCTTTGGACTTTATCAATTTTGTTAACAACGTAATCAGTCAACCAGAAAACAGATATATAACAAATTGGTAGATTTGGCAAAACAGAGTTAATCATAATGGTTTCCCACCAATTGATAGAACTTTAGAGGTCCATTCACAAAACATTTTTTTTCAACCTTATCTATCAAAGAAATGAATCTACTACTAAAGGATTGGTCTTAGAGGTAAGCCCAAATATTTAATAAGGACCAACTACTTGCAATTCAAGTGATTTACTCGAAATGAGCTCAAATCTCTTTCTATTCCAAAGTAGATTAATCCAATTTTTTTCATAATTAATGCTGATGCTAGATATTAATTCAAAAAGATACACTATCCATTTGAAATTACAAATAGGTCTTAACTTGGCATCTAGAAAAATAATTGTCAACAAAAATTTCCATGGAAGTAACCTATGATATGAAGAAGGATCAATACTAGCTAAGACCAAAAAAACAAATTTTGGTATTAAGTAAAGTTTTAGGTAAAGCATCAGCCACCAAAACAAATAAAAGTGGAGAGAGGGGATCACATTGACTAGGTGGGAATCCAAGAAAGGAGGAGAGAGTCAATCAGTATGTATTTGTGGTTTCTTTAGAGCACCTTAAAAAGGGTGGAGTCCTAACATTTATAGGAGAGCTAAAGCTCATCACCAACTATGAGCCATCCTATACTCTTCTCGCATTTAATCTAGAAGCCAATATAGATGTTAATCTATCTAGGTCATATCCAAACCAAGTTGATGTGTAAGAAGAATTACTATACAGTTTTATAATGATCCCTCCATGGAGATAATTCAGTGAATTATTCGACCAAAAGAAAACCGAGGATAAAAGAAGATTTTCCATAATTTGGAGAATATTATTACTATGGTGCTTATAGTTTTATATATTTTACATAAATATCTTTTGAGATTTAAGTAGTATTTGGCCTATCTAGTTTTTGGTTTTCTATATCCAGCTTTTTAAAGTTAAAACTTTTTTCTATTTTTTAAACAACTAAAAGTCAAAACCTATTTGTATTTAGCGGCAATTGTAGTGGTAGAGGCGGTGGTGGCCAGTGACAAGCTACAACGGTGATAAAGAGGTATGGGACAGACGATGATGATGAGGTATGGTAGGAGTAGTGGCAATAAAAATAGTGGTGGTGATTGCAAGTGGTCTTAATTTTTGAAAACCTTGAACACTAGATTTTTCGTTTTTACAATTTCTAGAAATTGATAAAGAGTTTGCACAAGCTAAAAACAAAAACTTACAATATCAAATAACACTCGACTTCAGTTTAAATAAAAATTTGAAACTACGACCTTGCCAAACATGGCCTTAGTTATCAATAATTTTTCCATTTAAAATGGAGTTTCTTAACATTGAAGGCATGTGACAAATTTAAATCAGTGTCAAACCTTTATACTTTGCCTACATATCTAGAAGGTCAAAGTCAACCATGTGACTTTAGTTAGCGATATATAGGAAATCACCACTTTCTCATTTGAAAACTAAACAAACTTTACTAGTGGGATAATTTTTCTCTTGGTTGTATCAACTAATCTTCCAAATAAACAAGCGAATATCTTGAGCTTAATGATTAATAACAAATTCATCCAGAAATATTGCCATATGATATGGATATATGAAAAGATTTGTTAAGCATTGACTTGAAGGGGCTAGTTTTACATTTTACTTTCAATTGTATCAACCCATCTTCTGGACCAAGAGGGAGGGTGAATTGGATTTTCAAAAAGATGTAAATAATGTAGTGAAATTGAATCCTTTGCAGATGAAGGATGATTTCAGCAAGTAAGCAATAAGTAAGCATGTAAGAAACTAAAGAAAAAAAAATAAGCAAGGAAGACACATGAAGTTTATAATGGTTCGGTGCCAATCCTATACCTATATCCACTTTTAAGATCTCTTGAAAATTTTACTATAATATATATCTTAGATTATAGCTCAGTTATTTTCAAGTTCACAACCAAACCCACTTGATTGTCCCAGGTCAATAAGCCAAAATCTTTACTGATTGTTTTTCGAGTTCTCAATCAACCTAGTTCAAACCTTGGGTAGGCTAGGTCCAAATTCATGCTTAATGCAAAATAAAACAAATGGTATATTATTTTATATAATTTGAAGGGAAATTTGGTTAAATAGATAACTATGAAAAAGCTAAAAAAATGTGCTAATGTGGATTTCTACTACTAATATTGTGGAAAAGAGCTATAAATACTTCTAAAGAGAGGGCATAACAATGGCCCAGGTTGGGATTAGAGTTGCAAGCAACTCTTTATAGTAAGAAAAAGATGAAAAATTAAAAGAAAAGGCTGGATAAAGACGGTCAATGAAACCCAAGCCTAAAAGTAAGGCTTGAAGGTTTTGTTGAGGTAGCTTTGAAGGTGAGGCATATTCCCTTTAGTCTTATATATATATATAAAGGCCTAGCCCTATACCTCCTTATGCAAAAGAGCTTAGGGCATGCATAAAATGTGCTTATTGCTTAGGTGCATGGTGGCCAAGATCTAAATCCAAAAATCTAGTCACCCGGCAATAGGGTTTCGATGTGTTAGGACTCTAGGGGTCTTGGACCCTCTCCACCCACCCAAATATATTAAACATAAAAAGAAAGAAGAAGAAGACCTATATGCTGCTCAACAAAGATGCAAAAATTAAGTTGAAAACAATAAAGGGAGAAACAAATCTGATCATCATAAATGAGTAAGAAACTTCATTCAAACTAAGTCAATTACATGCTATTGATAGAGATCACAAGATGAACATGGGGAAAACACAAGAAGAAAGGGAAAGGGAACTTCTCTGGTGTAGATCGGCAAGATTTGGCTCACTTTCTCTCTTTGGAGGAGACCTTTTAGGGATCTCCCTTAGCTTGGACTTCTTTTTGCTCTAGGCCTTCTTGTTACCCAAGATGCAACCCAAGAGGGGGGAGGGGTGAATTGGGTTTTAAGTAATAATTGCATATTAAAACTTAATGAGTAACTAAATAAGATTGTTGCAAGCAGATTAATTAAATTACTAGTAGTAGTGAGTGGAGAGG
>JAOXJJ010001179.1:5959752-5984234 GCA_025769935.1 Phoenix roebelenii | reverse complement strand
ATTCAAGTTCTAATTGGATTAGGACTTGCATAAAATCCAATTTGGTTCACACTATGATCTAAGCCTAATTGGATTAAATAAATCCAATTTGGCTTAGGAGGGACACCTAATCCTCCTTAGGTTAACCAAGAAGGAGGGGCGTGCGCCCCTCCTCCTTTTCTTCTTTGGTGCGGCAAGACAAGAGGGGCCGACGCCCCTCTTTGGAAAATAGTTTGGAGCTCCTAAAAGGTATGAGCTCCACATGCTATTTAAGAGGATCAAAGGGGCAGCACTTAGGGCAATGGAAACCCTCTCCTCCTCAGCCGTACGCCCCTCCCTCCTCTTAGTCTTCAGCCGCAAGCAAAGGAAGCAAAGGAAAGGTGTTGGCGGCCTCCTTCCTCCTCCCTTCCTTCTTCCAACACAAGGGAAAGAAAAGGCTGCATCTAGCCTTAGGTTCTTCTTCAAGATCCCTCCTTCTTCTTCCTCCTCCCAAGCACATTCAAGAGTAGAAAGAAAGAGAGGAGATCAGCCATCAAAACATATCTCTGCAAGGGAGCTAGCACCCCAGGAAGATTGGAGCGTTTGGATTGGTCCTCTGCTTCGTGTGGATACCCGTAGAGACCGGACGCGTGTGCGGCTTCAAGCGAGCCTTCTTCCAAAACCACGATAATCAGTTTGCGGTGATCATCTACCCGCATAAGGTGAAGATTTGATCTTCCTAATATTTTTAAAAGTTTTTAATCCTTATCTGTCTATGAACGATTTTTGAATAACGTTCATGAGATGAAAGATTGATCCCGCGCATGCCACTTCCGCTGCATCTGAAATTTTTTTAATTTTCTGCGGCATGGACGGGTTCTAACATGTATTTAGCTGATCTCGAGTACTTGAGACTATTCAGCTATAGTTTATCTTAGCTTCTCAATTTTATTCAGCCAATCTTAGAAATTTATATGTTCGGCCTAATTTGGTCTGTCTCGACAACTTCAGGTAGGCACTTCAAAAAATAAGCAACAAAAAAGGTATGCATAAATATAAAACTTTTTTATCTCATTAAACTAACGTGTGATCAGAATAGGTCAAAGACCAAGCTAGGTAGCTACAAAAGATAGGCACCTCGAGCTAGCTGAGCTCTAGTCGATGAATTCGGAAAGATCGGCCAGCTTAAGAAGCCACCCTTCACCTCGTTTTGCGTCTTCGCGGTGGCACAAAGAAGCGAAAAAGGGAGGAATGTAAGGAGCCTATTGCTTGGGGCTCGATGGCTCCTTGTCTTCCCTGTCGCTTCTCTGCACCTTGATTTCATCATCGCCATCTACAATAGGGTCGATGCTACTGAGTTGGTCCAAGAGAAGAGCTTCGACATTTGACTTCAACATTCATCAAAGCTCTTCATGAAAGACTTGACCGCGGTTAGAGAAAGCCATGCGAGATAGCTTGATGCCTTGAACTTCTCTATCCCTCGAGAGCTTTCTTCTTGGCTTGGGCAATCCGAAACTGGGCATCCTACAACTCCTCCTCCACCACAGCTATTCGGAGCAACGCCACCTAGGTCCAACCCTTCTCAACGGCCATCCAACTTTTGAGAGACCCAACTTTGGCCTCTATCTCAGCAGTCTTCTCCCTAGCCTTCCATAAAATAAGTAGAAGCATCTCTACTTGATTCTAAAGATGTCGTTCCATGGAGAGTCCATCCTGCAAAAAAAAAAGGCAAAAGAATTAATAGGAAGGCCAACTTGCTAGAAAAAAAGAAAGAAAAAAAACGATGGGAGCACCACCCAAGTTCACTTTTATAACAACTTAAAGGGTGAGACTTTTATAACAATTTAAAGGGTGGGCTTTATGGAAGCTTTCCTTATGGCAGCAAAAAGAGTTTTTGGAACTTCCTCAGATGTGGCATGTTTGCAGAAGCATTTCTACCTTCTAATAAGGCTTGGAATGGCCTAGATCGATCTGATTGGTCATCGTTTCATTCAGATTGACAGATGCGTATTGCATTTCGACTGCTCCAAATTGTCAACAATATCTCAAAAGATAGAGCGTTTGAACTTGTCCCGCGCGAAAGCACCACTCAGGAGTTACTAACCTCCTTAAAGTGGCACAAATTATGATAAAGCAGTTACTTCCTTCGCTCAAATGAGAGCGACACTTTGGACTTGGAAGTGGGGGGCCACTGTTGTGGCAATTAACAACCAGAATGATGTGGCATATAAGAATTCATATAGCTTACAACCCATGCGGTGATTCCGGCACACCTGGGGTTCCCCCAAGGCATCTTTGCCCGACGTCCTTGGATAAACATGGAAAGTAGGCCGAGTAAAATAGAAACATCTGATATACAGACCGACACCTCCCAACTCGACTCCACGACCTCGGCCATGACGAAGAAGGCTCCTCCTCTATGGGAAAGCGACACCTCCCAACTCGACTCCACGACCTCGGCCATGACGAAGAAGGCTCCTCCTCTATGGGAAAGCAACTTGGCTTTCCACTCCCTCAAATGGTACGCCCACGTGTCAGGTTGTTACGACACATTCTCAAGGTTATTACACCATTTTAGTAGTTTGTTACGGTGCGACTCCAAGTTTATTAGGATGTGATTCTTGAAGATTTAGAACTTCAGCTATAAATAGGTCCAAATACCCTCAACAAAAAGGAGGTAATAATTTGAACCTAGGGTGGCTCTATTCCTCCTTTCTTCTTTTTTTTCTTTCTTTCTTCCTTTGTTTTTCATTGAAGAAACTTTACTAACTTAAGCATCAAAGAGCTCAACCGAAGCTAATCCAGCAAGCCTTAACCTTTTGTTTGTTGTCTCGCAAGCTTACGGAGGTGATCTACATCTTGGTTTCAGAACCGGCAGCAACAAGTATAATCAACTTTGAAAAATTTGGTTTTTGGAAAGCAACATAGGCATTAGTAAATCATGAATGAGGAAATATTTGTTTTATTTTTTGTTGGTAGTTGTTTTATGTTTTGCGTTAGGTATGTTACATTAGATCCTATGACCTTTGGATTGCTTTAGTATAAAAATGTTAGGGTTTCTTAAGTAAAGAAAAGGTCATAAGCTGTCGTCTCTTCCTCAAAGGCCTGCAGCCAGATTTACGAGTTTTGCATTCTCTATACATGTACGGCTAAACAATTTAATAAATTTTGAATTCCAACAAGTTCTGGTTGTTCCCAGCACAATGCCCTGGTGTTTGTAATAATAAGATACTACGCAAGATTTTTTATTTTACTGAAAACATAAAATGGTTGGATAAAAGTCAACTCTAACTTTATCAGCATTCTAGCTCATTAGGAGTTATTACTTCATTAAAGAAGCCAACAAAATGCGTAAATGCATGCATACCAGTTATATTCAGTACAGTGGAATATCTTGGATCTTTATTTATATTGAATTTTGGATGGATCCACCTGACCCAACTCTTTCTGAGGTTTTAAATCCCTCGACCTCGCAAAACGGAGAAAAGTTTTCCTCGCAGTTTTAATTTATTCATGTGGACTTTGGTAAGTTTCTTAGTCATTTTTTAATACGTGAATAGCCCTAGGAATGGCCGGTGCCTTGTTGATGTCAGCAAGCTAGTTCTGAGATGCTGTCATGGACGCAGGCCTAGCCCAATCATACTACTTGCTTTCAGCTGGACCCATTTCAGAGATGAGCATTGTCAAAGGAAGTCCGTTCCAGCCTGTATAATCTTGTTTACAAATACAGAGATAGGTTATCAATCATCACTCTAGAAGACTTTAGACTTGTCATCATATTTTAGTGATAAGGAAGGAACTTTGGATGACTGCTCTTGGATTCTCTTTTGATGTTGGGTGGAGGATGAGATGACCAATTTATAGTTGGTACATTTTCTTTTCTTTTCTTTTCTTTTAAAAAAATGGTGTAATTTTCTAAAGATTATGGGTAGTGCCATTTTGAGCCCATCAACAGATGTTTGTACCTCCTCTAACGAATGATTTATCTAGTTGATCTTCACCAAAAAAAAAAAAAATGAAAGAAAGAACATACCGGATGCAACACCGCTAATCTAAGCGAACTTGGAGAAGGACCCACATCATGAGTGTCAAATCCTCATCGATCGCTTTAACCGGTCAACCTGTCATTTGGAATATGTTCCTAGTTTGGTGAACCTCTCAGTCAAAGGCTCCGTCGGAATTCAGGATGAACGGCCGTGCTCTAGCGTTAGCTAACAAAATAGCGCCCTACGAAAGGCAGAACTTCAAGCACTGCTTTTAGCACTTTGACATCATCTCCGTCTAATATAAAAAAATCCACCGAAAAGGATAGCTCTCTAAAAGAACTCCCATCCACATCCTAGCTGCTTTAATTCAACTGAAGTATTGTTGCATCCCATTTTTTATATTAAAAGATGTTCAGATACCACCAATTGACACTGTTTGACTTTTATGGATGTTCATGAGCATGGACTGCAAGGTGATCTTCCGGAGCTTAAATGTGAGGGCCTAATTCATTGACCGGCCCGCATTTGATTTGGGCTTGTGGGCTGGCCTGTAAAGACTAGCCCAGCCTTTCACGTACACCGCACGTGACAAATCGAGAGAGGAGGACTCCAACTGGGAGTCTCCTTCCTATCCAATTCTGATTGCAATCACAATCGTAGTAGTGTTCCAAGCCAATTCGAACACCAAAAAGCTTGAATTTTTGCCTAATTAAAATTCTCCATCACCCCTTTTTAAAATCCATCAAGGAATAGGGCTAGAGTTCTCCCAATTTTAAGCTTCCTTCTCAAAGTTCTTCCGACGATTTTCACCAGAAAGAGTCGTCGGGAACCCTCACCAGACTGAGATATGAGTTCTTCATCTTCTCCTTTCTTTCTTTCTTAGAGTTTTGGGCCTTCGTTTCCTTGGATTCGAGTCCGCAATTGTTGGAGCTTCATCCGAAATAGAATACCCCTGTATCTGCCATGATTAGCCACCGTTGGCCGCCAGGTTTGGCCAGGGTTGCGGCCCCCTGAGGCTGCCATCGGGTGGGCAGTTGGGCCACCATGGCTGTTACCTATTGCCAACGAGAGGAAAGAAAGAAGAGAGACAGAAAAAAAAATTCTTCCCTCTTCTCTATTTTCTCTCTCTTTCTCTCTCCTCACTTTACTTCCTCTTTCTAAAAAATCTACGAAATCTAGTATTGTTATAAATAATGCACATCAAAACCTAGATCATTCATGGGCTGGGCTTCTCTTTTCGAAGCCCAATTGAACAAATATATCCATTAAATCTTGATACAGCTGTATTGCACCATTTCCCCATGCCTACTACCAAAACAAAAAGAGTCAAGGGACGGTAGAGAAGAATACAAGGACGGATCAACCTTTTTCCTATTTTAATCCCTCGAAAATTAGCGATTGTTTGCATGAGAAGCAAAAAAAATAGAGGGGTTGGGCGGAACTACTCATCGTCAATTAGAAAGGTAGCCGTTATTTCTTTTCTCTTCTACGTTAATTTGTACGGTAGACATAGCTGTGACAACCACCCTCCAGCTCTCAATGCAAAACATTCTCTCCCTCTATCCAAACCACCATCCCACGCCAACCTTTCCTTTTTCTTTTTCCTTTTGATTTTTGTCCTTGTTGCCTCTGTTATAATTTTATCAATTGAGATGAAAAAGATGAGATTTTTCCTTACCAGACTTCAAAAAGATTAAATTTTTCTTTCTACTGCCCATAGTTTAAGAGGCCAGAGGTCAGTTGGGGTGGGGGATATGGGGAAGAGGAAGAGACAGAAGGGAAATATATTCACAGAAGACTCCAACTTGCACATAACCCCTTTTGAATGCTTTACAGCGCATAAAATAAACCCCCTTTTCTCTCATTCCTTCCGCCTTTTCTTTTTTTTTCAATCTCTATTCAGCTCTTCCGATCCCCACTTTTGTTAATTGTTTTTTTGTTGATGGGCACCACATTCTTGAGTTTATCGCTGTCAATGGGCTTTTCGTGGCTTCTCTTTTGATGGGCTGGTGTGTTTAGGCCTTGTGAAGAAGAAAACAGTCTCCTTTTATGCTTTGATTTCACCTGGTGTGGGCTTGGTAGTGAAGCGAGGGAGAAGGAAAGGAGAAGAAGAAGAAGGGGAGGAAGAAGAAGGGGAAGGGAAAGAAACAAGAAAAGAGTCTTATACCGAGTTGGCGCTGCGTCACCGTCTGTCGGCATTGTCGGCACTCAGATGATGATTGGAAACGTGGGGGATTCAAATAAATTATTGTGGGATTTTTAAGTACAGATGAGATGCCTACGGCTTACCTGGCCGGTCGGCTATAGCGAACACCAGCAACTTGAGGAAGCGATCAAAGGGCTGGGATTCAGCGACGACCACTTGGGGCATATCCTCAACTGGCCTTGGTGAATTGGGCATATAGAGTGCTGTTCTGGGGGTGGTTTTGCAATTTCTGGTTTGGTTTCTACATTTGAGTAATATCTTTGTTCCAATGTGGACAAAAAGATTTACTTTTGGTGCGCTAGCAATATGTGATTTAATCAGGATGATAAACGAATGAAGCGATGTCGCCAGCTGCAGACTTTTAGTTTGAGAAGGTTTCAGGTACTGAATTTTATAATCTGTCAGTAAATTTTAATTTGCTTCGTGTTTTATGATTTTATTAATATAATATCCAAGTTTTTAACGGGGCAAACTAAGATGGATTAATGTGGTAGGAAAAAATTGGATGCCCATCCATTTAATCGGTGGGACTCTATGGAGACTGAGTCTGGAAAATGTACCTTCTGTGGATCTTAATTCTACTCATATTGGCAAGGATATTTGGACCTTAACATGTAATGAAATTGCAGTCTAAGAACTTGGTTCATAGATATTCGAAAGCTTTTTATAAGCTCAACAAGTTCTATCAAAAATTTATTATAAATTACTTGTAATTTTGCATTGGATCTCAAGCTGCTCCATTTATTATAATGTGCTATCCTTCTGTATTCTGGATTTGAATGATTTATGGAGACATGTTTCGATGTCAATTGCTTTATTTCTTGCTACTATACAACTATGATGCCCATGATGACATAGACTTTTGTTCGACTGATAAAGCTACTGTCATATTTACCACAAATATTTTCATTTAAATTTTCATCATGGCATACCTTCACAATGTTGCCTAATGTCATCAAAAAAGGTGACAGCTTGCCTAATCTTAGTCACCTGAAAAAATAAATAAGTGATCCATGATTATATCTTTGGCATGAAATATGCTGGATTTGTCAAAAGAATCATCATGAGAATTATTGCTGACAACAAGTACATAATTCTATAAATTTAAAAATATTGATTTCCATCTTTTATCTACTAATTTTTTTACTGCTTTGGTTTTAATATATATAACTGACAAAGACCAGTTCAGTATCTTATGTACTTTAGAGCTTCTAGCAGTTTTGTTTATACTAGTATGAGACTTACTGACTTCACAAAATGATTTTCTGTCTTGTCTAAATATAAGTGGCTATTGAGTTCACTGATAGAAATGTGGTGATTTACACCTCCCCACCCCCACAAAAAAAAGAGAAAGTCAAAATGCTGATTTTAATTGCTTCCAGTTCATTGTTTCTCTTGGTTTCAGTTATAATTCATTTTGGCATTGGCATTCTAGGTTCAATGTATAGGGAGGCAGATTTCCCAGCCACCATTCAACTGTACTGAGGTGGACCCCATACCAAATGTTAGGGATTCTTGCAGCAGCTGTTGGAGGTGCTGCAGGAGCCATGGCATTGGTAGGGATAGTGATCATTTTTGTATGGTACTGCTTATTGCGTAAGAGGAGTGTTTCGAGAACCTCACAGACCAATTCATCAGAACCATCTCTACAAGGTGCTAGTTGTTGATCCAAGAGTATCTCTTTTTCTTAATATATATATATATATTAAGCTCAGGCTTCTGCTGCAAAGAAAATGATGCCAGACTGCCATTCTGCTCCCTTGGACTTTTTGCAGGACAAAATATTGAATTGTCTTTCAGTGGAGGTGTCTCTTACCCACCAGGCTTGCAAGAAGCAAGATGCTTTACTCTGGAGGAATTGAATGTGGCTACAAAGAATTTCAGCAATATCAATCTGATTGGTTATGGAATGTTTGGAGAAGTCTACAAGGGCTTGCTTCATGATGGAATGATTGTAGCTATTAAAAGAAGGCCATCTGCTCCACGTCAGGAATTCGTTGAAGAGGTAATAATAGCTTTTGTCATAAATGATTGATGACAGTGCATTGAGTGCCTGCATGCAGACGCATTGCATGGCCACTTTAGTTGCCAAATTGTATAGACAATATAGACCATCAAATACTAAATATATGATACTTTTTTATATGTGGGATCCAGGATTTCTTTCAAGTTTATTAATTTCTCATTATTCTTTTATCCAAGTAAACTTAATAAAAAAATTTCATTTTAATCTACATTTTTTTATCTTAACTTATTCCGAACCTGGCTAGCATATCCAGTAAGTAACTTAGTGGTTAATTTTCATGTTAAATAACTTGATAGCAATGTTTGGCAACATGCTGCATGGGTGAGCGCTGACCAGGCACATGAGAGCATGACAAGAAAGGATGCCTCTGTCTCCTTCTGTTTGTTAATTTCCTATTTCTTTTTTCTCATTTCATATTTAAAGAAGCAGTTTATAGTTATTCTGACCAAGTTTTCTTTTAGGTACATTACTTGTCAACTATTCGGCATAGGAATCTTGTGAGCCTTTTGGGTTACTGCCGGGAAAATGATACGCACATGCTTATCTATGAGTATGTACCAAATGGCAGTGTTTCCACTCACTTATATGGTGACCTACGCTTCACTTGCACTTATTGTATATTTCCAATCTAAAATAGGGGCATATCAGTTAGAAATCCCTTTGCGTTTATTGTGTAGGTTCCGGTCAGGTGGTAAGTGCAAGGCTAGAATTCAAGCACAGGCTCTTGATAGCCCATGGGGCTGCTAAAGGTGATCATTTGCAAAATGACTGAGTATTGGTGGTTCCTGATATTGGTTTATTCCTAGTGAAGTAGAATAGTGTTCAACTCTACGTAGTTGCTAAATTTTTAAACCTCATATGTACTATTTTCAGCAGTTCCTTGTGGAGTATAAGTGTCTTTAAGCAATACAGTTCCAGGACCTGAATTTTTGTTCCTTTCTGTTGGTCAGGTCTGGGTTTCCTGCATTCTATGAATCATCCTCTTGTACATATGAACTTCAAAACAGAAAATGTTCTTGTAGATGAGGACTTCATACCAAAAGTTTCAGATGCTGGGCTCCAAAGCTTACATGATAGAATTGATGATGCTGGTCCATCTTATCGAATGACAACAGATGATCCTTTCCTCGATCCTGAGTACCCACTTACCTTCCTGGAACTCTTAAAAACTGAAATTACTGCTATATTGAATAGAAAAAAAATCACACAAAAGAATAGTAATCATTTATTATATTATTTTGACTGTGTACTGTTAATAACTGAATTCTTTATCACATCGAAGGAAAAAATGTGATACAATCTTTAGTCTTGGCAAATATATCCTCTCTTGAAATTAATTAGACTGTATTATCTCATATTATCTGTGTAGGGTGAAGGAATCTGGAAGATTTTCTGTAATGAGTGATGTATATAGTTTCGGAGTGTTTCTTATGGAGTTAGTAAGTGGATGGGAAGCAAGATCTGACCAACGCATCATTGAATTGGTACTTACTACTTAGCATTCTTCACCATATACTAGTTCTGTTAAACATAAGCTATTTCATCGGATATGAATGAAACTGCAATTCAGTCATGTGATTAATCTAGAAAATGAAGATGATGAAGAATGTGCTTACCATTTAAATATTCATTGCTCTTGGGAATCAGAATTTGAGTATCAGTCATATATTTCATTTTACTATACATGTTGTTGTTGTTGTTGGATTTCTGATAGTCTTTTATTATAGTATAGCTTTCAAGTAGTATTTAGCAAGAATATGCAATCTAGAAAGCAATATACACCTCCGGTTGGTTCTTTAACATGTTATTTACCTTAAAACTCTTTCTACAAATTTAAGTTTGTTTTGTCGGTATGATTGTTCTTTGTATGGTTTGTAATGGGATGCTGTCAAAGATGATGTTATCAGCTGAAGAGTCATTTTGCTAATATCACCCCAAACTTAGATGCTTATTCTTCAATCTTCATTATGTTAAACTTTTTCCTCCTTCCTTATCTATGAAAAGATCAACATTTCTTGCAAAACCAAACAATCGGCCTGCTCACCATATATGATGGTTGCTAAGATATGTTGGTTAAAGGTCAAAAATATAGACACGGGAAAATGTAATTTCTTGGGGACTAGACCTCAAATAATGAAAATCTATGGTATTTACACGCTCAACAATAAACTGCAATTTTACTCCGTTATATTAAAATCTTTGTGTAGTATGATTAAATTCTCTACCACAGAGAAAATCATGCTTTTTAAAAGTTATAATCTGACCCAAAAGCTAAGATAAATTTAAGCAATTACATAGATATATGCATGCACACATGCATGCATACATAATACATACATACATAAATATATTATGTTCAGGTTCAAGCAAAACCCAACCAGAGTAAACCCAAAAACCCTGCTACTGCCAGAGTCATTATATTTTCTGATGAGTAATGTTATGTACCCTAGGCTGGCATATTTCCAATTTGTCTCAGAATTCCTTTCTTTCTTTTGCTTTCCCTGGACAGCTGTGATGTATAATGCAGTTCATGGATATAAATTATGCTGTATACCATCTCACATCTGCCAGTTCAAATGAACAAAGCTTATTTTCAGCATATTATTTCCATGTTAAATCAAAAACTTGAGGTATAATTTTTAAGAGTTAGAAACTAAATAAAACCGTAAATTGCATAGAATCTTCTTATGCCCTGCTTGGTATTTTATTCTTGTTTCTTTTTTTAAAAAAATAGAAACATGGAATCTAATGCAGAAAACATGTTTGGTTGCACTATTTTTATTTTTTATTTTTTAAATAACTTTCATTATTTCTAGAAAAAGTGAAAGTAAAAAATTTTCACTTCCACTTTTTTAGAAGTGGGTTTTCACCCCCCTCTCATGCCTATGCCCAACCTCCCAATCTTAGCTCTGCCCTTCTGCCTCCTCGAGACCTTCGCCGCCCTCCTCCTTGCCATTGCCCGCCTCTCTAGTGACTTCCTCCACCGCTTTTCCACCATCCTCCTCAGACCTGCCACCTCTTCCATCAATCCGTTTATTCATTCCTTATTTACATCTTCCACCATTGTTCGCCCATTCTTTAATTCCCAATGTCCATTTGTTCATTTTTGGCATTTGTCTTCCATTGTCTTCGATCCATTCATTCTCTAGGGAGTGGTGACGTCTGTCCGTTCCTGGCATCCGTCGGTCCGATCGAGTGGGCCCCATTTTTTTGTTCAGAAGTCTCTCATCACATTGTCCCTACTTGCTCTGTCGCTCACTCCCCACCCTCTCGATGGTTGCTCAGTTCCATGCTTCTAACTTCTGCCATGGCCTTTTGTTTTTGTTATTAAAAAAAGAGAGAGAGGAAACCAAACATATTTTTTATTGTAAGAAATCTGAAAAAAATGAAAAACAGATTTCTTGTTTCCAATTTTTTTAAAAAAGAAAAGTAGAAACAATACCAAATGCAGCCTTAGTCATCAAAAAGTCGTCAAAAAGTGCTTGAAAACCAAGCAAGCACATGACTACACCATTTGTAAATGACTAAACCAATAGATTGCTTGTACTTAGCAAAGGAGTCATGTTACCCTAGGACTTTGATGTTCATACCAGAGAATTGTTTTATCATCCATTGTTCGGGAAGGAGTTTTATATCTTGGAAGAAGAGCACATGCATGGGAATTGATGTTTGCAACAGTAATATGTTGCAACAGTTTTTTGACTATGGTCAACCATAAACAAAATATTTCCAAAGGCTTTTTGTTCATTAAGATCCTACATCTTTAGAACATCATAAATGTGTTGACATCTTGGAAACTGTATCACAAGTAAAATGATTACCTGGATCTTTATCAACCTCATGACAATCCTCTTTACGCTGTCTAATTTTTAAGAACAATACTGTACATTGCTCATCAATAAGTTATTGAAAAATAGCTTATTATCTTGCACTGCTTTAGATATTTTTGTCATGATTGATGCTTGACCCTTGATCTAATACCAATTGACTAATGTATGCCATGTTAACTTATAATTGGAATGAACTGAAGTGATAAGAAAATAACTGATACATTGAAAGCAAGTCTTGAAGACTATATGGAATGAATATAAAATTCAATAAATGGCATATTTGCCTTATACAAAGCAAGATAACTTAAGGGAAAAAGTGAGTATCAAGAATAGAAAACTGCAGAACTTGTCTTGAGATCTAATTGTATTATAGATTGGTGTCTTGACTGGATAGGGGAGGGGGAGAACGAATTGACATTCTGCTTGTAATAGGAAAATTGTAATGAGAGATAATCAGTGTTAAAACTTTATACAAGTAGATATTAATATTTCCATATTTAGGAAAGATGATCGTGCTAAATAGATATCTAGGTAACTTTTTCTTAAAATTAACGTTATTTCTGGTAGGAAAGTTGATAAAGTTCTTTGAAGACTGACAAGAGCATCTTTGTCAAGAACTTTGACACCTTCTAAACTAATGTTCTTTATTTCAAAGTTCAATCATTTTTTTGGAGCTAATATGGTAATTGGTGGATGTAGAATTTATGCTGTTTGTTTACTTGACACATGATATCAGAAGTAACTTGATGCTGAGTAGGAGAAAAGGAGTAAAACAAGAACTAGTAAAAGTTATTCTCTTTCCTTGAAGGAATCTTCCAAAAAGAAGGAGATGAATGCCACCTACCCTTTAGGAATCCACCAAGAAGGCTAAGAAATGATGCTTAGAAGAAATCCATCTTCTAAGATGAGAAGGCAAGCATGTCTTCATCAACCCAGTTGACCCAATCCACCTATAAACTATATAAGCAAATACATGCAAATGTTGTAGCTACAATACTTTTTGAAGGGATAACATATGAATTCGGAAAGTATAACAAAAGAGACTACCCAAAAGTCAAATGTGGAATTTAAATTAACCAGCCATATTTAATACCATTATCACTAGAAGATGGAAAGGTCTCTTGTAAACATTTTACTATATTTAAACTGAGCTGTCCCATTATGATTGCCAACATACTCTCTTACTTGTGAGCATCTGAGAAGAGAAATCTACAAACAAAAGAAAACCAACTCTTTTTTGTGTCTAATGCATTCACACAACAAATAAAACCCAGAAAGGATGAAAACAAAACTGACTACCTCACCTCTCTAATGCTATCAATTGGGAAAGAAAGTGTGATAGAAACAATCTTAAGAAATTGCGACTTCCATATCCCAAGAAATTAGCATCTCACCTAACTCTTCTTCATTAGCATTATCCAGATGTGGTACTGATTCACATGATGCCTACATCCCTAGTGTTTTAGGTAACACTACTCTAAATGAAAAGATGATAATCATCCAATCCATGAATTCAGGATCCAATTAGTACAGCTCGTAACTTCTGATATGTATCACTAGTGCTAGCTTGTACTGCCTATTGTCAACACAAGGTGCTGGTAGCATCAACCAATACCCTATCTCAATCATGGTATGCTGAACCGGCCCGTACCGGCTGGTTCAGCTTGTACCGTACCGGTTCGATTCTTGACCGGTACGGTTTTGCAGTGAAAAACGGTTCTGACCCTATTTGGGCCGGAACTGAATGGTACGGAGCCTGTATCGGCCGATACCGGCTGGTACAAAAGCGAACCGGACGACACTGAACCTATTCCATCCGGTTCGGCCGGTGCGAACCGGCACCCGCATTTACTGGAGCCAATGCCACAGAGTGGCATTAAAGCCACTCTGTGACATGAGCACGCGTAGGGTAGCGCGCTGCCCATAGTGAACAGGGCGCGTAAAAACGCATCTAGCGCAGGGAAAGGCGTGCCCGCATGGGGAAACGCGCTCGCTTGCGGAAAAGCGTGGAAAAATGCGCTCGCGTGCGGGGCAAACCCATCCTGTGCTTTGGCATCTAATGCCACTCTGTGGCATTTAACGCACCGCGTGCGCGTTCTCGCGCACGCTTTTCCGCACTTTGGGCCGGTTTGATACCGGTTCGAATCGGTACCGTATCGGTCCAGTAGGTGACCGATACGCCTACTGGTGCTGGTACGGCATACCTTGATCTCAATACATGGGTGCACATGATATATAAATACCAACTAGTGACCAATATTGGCATGTATCTCAATATATTAAACCATGAAGTAGCCTCATCAAATGTGCATCCGTCATGCCAAACAAGGTTTTGAAACTCGATTCTGATTTTGGTGGTTTTAGCAGTTTTGCTTCAAGTTTCGCAGCTTCGATCAAGAAAAAATCTAAAAAAGAAGTAGAAAGTAAGAAAAAAATTAACGAAAATAAATTTTCATCATTTGGTTGTGTTTTAAGTTATTTAAGTTCATAACTTATATAGTTTGGGCAGTTTCAAGCTGAAGTTAGAATATAAGCAACTCATTTCTTATCATCTTATTGTGATTTAAGCTATTTTGGGTAGTTTCGAGTTGAAACTAAACTGTGTTGAATGTTAATGCGTTAGACATATCACATAAATGTCCTAATCTCTGAAGTAAAATACCATATCAATCAATCAAGCATGAAACAACAATAAAGATACACAGGAGTATAAAATAGATTAGGTTTACTTATTTAATACCATATATAATTGCGATATGGGTCGTGCAAACAATATTTGTCATCATGATCATGATCACGATAGGTGGGAACACCAATAGCAAGGTTTGGATTATTGCTATCAAGGGTGATAGCATTTTTCCCAGGAACAATACAATACCAACCTGTTTTGTATCAACTCTTGGGATGGTGGTGAGTATCCATACAATACTAGCATGCAAATTTAAGATGTTATTTTTTGGTTTTATTTTTTGTTTTCTATTCTTTTGGGGGTTTTGTTATGTAATATGATTACGTCCAAGGTACGCGAAACCGACCGAACCGATGTACCGGTGAAGATCGGTACCGGTTCGGGAAAAAAAAAGAAAAAATGCGCGGACGCGCGCGTCCGTGTTATGCTGCAGAATGGCATTAATGCCACTCTACCGTATTAAAAGCGGCCACGTGGGGCAGCGCGTGGGCTCGCTGCCCCGCACAGAGAGCCCGGGCGAAGAATCGTGCGCGCGCGATTCCCCGCGCGGGGACCGCGATTCCTACCGCGTGGAACGCACACGGGCACGAGTTGGAGGACCCGTTTCCCCACTTGCGTCCGCATCCTTGTGACCTCTCTTTTTTTTTCTTTTCTTTTTTTCCTCCTCTTTTTCTTCCTGAGCTCCTCCTCTCTTCTTCCCTCTCTCCTCCTCTCTCCTCCTCTCTTTTCCCCTTCTCCTGCGAGCAAAGGAGCTCTTCTTTCCCGCGAGGTGCTCGGGAGGAACAAAGAGGCCCGGTAGCGCGAGAGGTCTTCTTTTCCTCTCTCCTTCTCTCTTTCCCTCTCTTCCTCCCTTCTTCCCCACAAGTACCGGTGCAAACCGGTGCGGTTCACACCAGTACAAGCCCAAACCGGTGCGGTTCGATCGGTACCGAGCTTGTACTAGCAAACCGCATCGATTCGCACTAGTATGGGCAAGGAACCGTTCGGTTCTGACCTCAAAGGAGGCCGTTGTACTGTTCTGTACCGGTGAAGGTCGGTACCGCTGTACCGTACCGATGGAGGCCGGCACCGCTGTACCGTATTGGTGGAGGCTGGTACGGATACGGTACAGGCTGAACCGGTCGGTTCCGACGGGTTCAACAGACCATGATTATGCCAATCCTATTTTTATTTTTTTCTTGATGTAGGATATGAATTTAATTAAAGTTCATCTAGTTGCCTATGATATTGATGTGATTGGTATTTTTTGTCTTGTAGTACAATCAACTATGGCAGTGAATTGCTTTTGGTACAAAGGAGTAAATTTTGTTTCCTATTCCCTATTACTCATGGTCAAAATTTAGGTCGATAGATGCAAGTTCAAAGATTCGTGGTGGGAAACTTTGACAACTGACTAGTTGATATTTACTGATCAAAAGTCCTATGGATTTTCTATTAGAGTCGACATTAGGTTTGGGTTGAATAATGAATTTTTGTTTTCATTATTGAGTTGAATAATGAATGTTTTCTTTCATTATTGAGCTAAATAATTCTATTTTTAGTTTGGTCTTGTACCTGTTAATGCTCGATCGATTGTTTTTTATGCTTTGCTTTGGGTTAGCCAATATCACCCTTCGCATTTTCTAAAAAATTTGTTGTCTTGATTGAGACGGGCTTCCCACCAGCCTTGGTATCTGCTTGTATTGGTGGAAACTATTAGGATGGTGTTGGAAATCAAGAGGATTCACACTCACAAATTATTCTATGGAAGAAAAGTGGAGAAGGTTTTAGGCACACATGAATAACTTGTATTCCACTCACTTCAAAAAACAACTAGAGTACATAGATATTTATAGGCGTCATTAGATGGTCTTTTAACCTTCCTAATTGAATTGGTCATTATACCATTCATAACCTCAAATAAATCTCAAATAACTTCCTCTAAATAAATCCCTTATAACTCCATGTAACTTCCACATGACTAAAAACCTAAAAGACATGTAACTCCTCACCATGCAATTACAAAAAATAAAACCATAAGTTACCAATATTAAAAAACAAGTTTAATAACCAACACCCCCCCTTAAACTTGGTTTTGCAACTCCAAGCAAACTCTTTAACTTGCAAAAAGTTTCACTCTTGAGGGGCTTAGTGAAAATATCGGCAATTTGATCTTGAGACTTCATGTACTTGAGCTTCACTTCCTTCTTAGCCATACATTCTCTAATAAAATGATACTTTGTATCGATATGCTTGCTTCGCTCATGAAACACCGGATTCTTGGCTAATGCTATTGCTGATTTGTTGTCCACAAAAATCTCCGTTGGTTCTTCTTGTAATATATGAAGCTCCTTCAACAAATACCTTAGCCAAATGGCTTGACAAACACAACTTGAGATGGCAACATACTCCGCTTCACAAATAGAAAATATAACAATAGGTTGCTTTTTTGAAGATCATGTAAAAGCCGTACTTTTCATAAAGAAAATATATCATGTCGTACTTTTTCTTTCATCCACATCTCCGGCCCAATCACTATTACTATATCCAACAAGTGTGAAGTTATCAACAAATGAATAGAATAGGCCATAATTAAGGGTAGCTTGGATGTAGCGGAGAATTCTCTTGGCCACCTTCAAATGGGATGAAGTAGGAGCTTCCATATACCGACTAACAAGTCCAACCCCAAACAGAATATCCGGCCTTGTACAAGTTAAATATCTTAAACTTCCAACAAAACTTTTGAAGATTGTAGGATCTACCTTTTCTCCATCTTCATATCTTGATAATTTGACTCCACATTCCACGGGAGTGCTCACCGGGTTGCTATCATCCATCTTGAACCTTTTGAGAACTTCTTTAGCATAACCTTCTTGAGAGATAAAAATTCCATCTTCCATTTGCTTCACTTCAATTCCAAGGTAATAAGCCATAAGGCCAATGTCCGTCATCTCAAACTCTTGAGACATAGCTTGCTTGAATTCTTCAAACATAATAGAATTATTGCCGGTAAAAATTAAGTCATCTACATACAAGCAAACCACAAAAATATCTCCATTATCATTGACCTTTGTGTAAAGGGCATGCTCATAAGGACATTTGGTGAATTTGTTGTCTTGGAAATACTTGTCAATTTTGGTATTCCAGGCTCTTGGTGCTTGCTTCATGCCATACAAGGCTTTCTTTAATTTCAAAACTTTGTCTTCTTACCCTTTCACAATATATCCCAAAGGTTGTTTCACATAAACCTCTTCAAGAAAACCATTCAAAAAAGCGGACTTCACATCCATTTGATGGATTCTCCAATTGTTTTGTGCCGCCAAAGAAATAATTAATCTAATAGTTTCCAAACGAGCAACGGGTGCAAATACCTCATCATAGTCGATCTCAGGCCTTTGGTTGTATCCCTTGACAACAAGTCTTGCCTTATGCCTCTCGACTTCTTCTCTTGAATTCTTCTTTGCCTTGTACACCCATTTGACTCCGATTGCCTTTTGCCCTTCCGGAAGAGTGGTGAGCTCCCAAGTTTCATTCTTCTCTATGGCTTTGATTTCTTCATTCATAGCATCTCTCCACTTCTTGTCTTGAGTTGCTTCTTCAAAGCTTAGAGGTTCACTACCAGCAAAAAGACAAAAAAGTGTTAAATCACTTAATCTTTCCGTTACCTTATCCGTGGCATCATATATGTCTTGAAGACTCCTTGTGCCTCTTGGTCCTTCACTTGAACTTGCCTCACTTGATGATAGAGATGATTGCACTTGAGCAGGTGATGGAGGTGTTGAAGGTGGAGAAGGGGGCTCCTCTTCAAATAAAGAAAAAAAGGCATACTCTTCTTTTGGAGAATTCCAATCCCATGAACTTGCTTCGTCAAATTCAACATCTCTACTAGTGATGATCTTGTGACTTCTTGGATTGTACAACTTGTAACCTTTGGACCTTGCATCATAACCGATGAAGACCAATTTTTCACTCTTGACATCTAGCTTAGAGCGCTTTTCATCCGGCACATATGCATAGGCTATGCTTCCAAAAACACGCAAATGAGACACTTGGTTTTCTTCCACTCCGTGCTTCTTGTGGTGTTTGATTTGGCACACTCTTGGTGGGACACCAGTTGGATAAGTACATTGCACAATTAACGGCTTCGGCCCAAAAATCTTTGGGCATATTCTTGCTTTTTAACATACTCCGAACCAAGGTTCGTCGGACCGACCATACCGGCGTACCAATGAGCACCGACATCGGTACGATTCCGGTTCGGTACCGGCTTGGAGCCGGTACCGAACCGGATGCGCGCGCGAACATAAAAAAAAAACAAAACAAAAAAATGCGTTAAATGCCTTAATGCCCCCATGCGGGCTGGTAGCCCGTGTGGGCATGGTGCCCTGCGCGGGGAACCGTGCTTGGGCGCGATTTCCTGCTAGGGACTCACGTGCGGGCGTGGTTCCTGCGAGGGGAATCGCGCGCGGGCGCCCGTTCTTCTGTCGCGCGTCCGCATGCGATTCCCAAAAAAACAAAAAAAAATGCACGGACGCATGTGGACCCGTCAAATGCCGCCACGCAGGCTGGCAGCCCGCATGGGCACTGTGCCTCGCGCGGGGAACCGCGCTCAGGTGCGATTTTCTGCTGGGGAATCGCGCGTGGGCGCGGTTCCTACCCAGGGAATCGCGTGCGGCTGCGCGTTTTTCGCTCGCACGTCCGCGCACGTTTCCCAGAACAACAAAAAAAATGCGTCCGCGTGGACGCGTTAAATGCCGCCCACGTGGGCTCCAGCCGCGTGGGTGCTCTTCTCCGCATGCGGGCGCTCTTCCCCGCGCGCCCACGCTCGGGGAAAGAGTGGCTTGGATCGGTGCTCGGTTCGCACCGGTACCAGCTTGTACCGGTGCGAACCGGCCTGAACTGGCCCGGTTCAAGTCGATCCAATTACGGAACCAAGCGGTTCCGACCCAAATCGGTGCGAACCGGCCCGGTTCAAGCCGGTCCAATTATAGAACCAAGCGATTCCGACCAAGTTTGGGTTGGAACCATTTTTATACGCTGTACTGTACCGGTGCCCGTCGGCACTGATTCGGTACAAGCTGAACCGACCGGTACAGGTCGGTTCAGTAGACCCTGCTCCGAACCATGTTAAGGATGGTTCTATTTTTTCTCTCTGCAACCCCATTTTGTTGCGGCGATCTTGGAACCGTTAAAGGTTGGTGAATTCCATTTTCTTCACAAAAATTTTTGAAAGCATTTGATGTGAACTCACCTCCTCCATCGGATCGTATAGCCTTTATATCAAAACTACTTTGTTTCTCAACAAGTACCTTGAATCTTTTAAATGCTTCAAACACCTCCTATTTTTCTTTAAGAAAATACACCTGAGTTTTTCGGCTAAAGTCATCAATAAATAAGAGAAAGTACTTGTTCTTACTAAAAGATGGTGGATTGAATGGACCACAAACATCCGAATGAACAAGTTATAGTGGTTCCCTTGCTCTTGTGCTAGCTTCTTTTGGAAAACTTTTTCTTGATTGCTTGCCAAAGAGACATCCTTCACAAAGTTGATTTGGGTGGTCAATAAAGGGCAACCCATCACCATATCCTTCTTGGCCAATAATTCTAGCCCATCAAAATTCAAGTGTCCAAGCCTCAAGTGCCAAAGCCAATTTGGAGCTTCAACACAAGCCTTCAAGCATTTAACATCGGTTTGAAGGTTGAGCAAAAACATGCGGTTTCTTGTCATTTTAACTTTGGCCACCAAACTTCCCTTTTAATCTCTTATCGAAAGACTAAGATCTTTCATTTGAATATCAAAGCCTTTCTCTAAGAGTTGTCCTAAGCTCAAAATATTATTTTTCATGCTTGGGACATAGAAAACATTAGCAATAAATTGATGATCACTATTTTTCAAGCGAATCAAAATTGTACCTTTTCCCTTGATCGATACTTTGGAAGAATCTCCAAAAACCACATTACCGCTTGCAGTTTCATCCAACTCCACAAATTTGCTTTTGTCACCGCACATGTGGTTGCTAGCCGCATTGTCAAGATACCATAAATCATGATCTCCATTTTCTTCTCCTTTGCATGCCAACAACAAAGTTTGCTCCGTCTTTTCATTTTTAACATAGTTAGCTTCTTCTTCGGCATTTTGAGGACTTCTACACTCCGAAGCAAAATGACCATATTTTTGATAATTATAGCAAAAAATTCGAGATTTATCATACCTCCCTCCATTTGATCTCGAATTGTTTCCTCTTCCACGTCTTCTTGTTTGATACCATTCTTGCTTCTTTTCTTCTTTGTTGGATGATCCACGACCACCTCTTCCTCTACCACGTCCACGACCTCTTTCACCTTTCCAACTATGATCTTCTTTTTCTTTCAAAGAGATTTTTGTTTGTAACATTTGCTTTAAAGTCTCTTGCTTCTTGACAACTTTCTCTTCATGAGCTTGTAGTGACCCCATGTGTTGATCGATTGTCATGGAGTCTAGATCTTTGGACTCTTCGATGGCTACAATAATAAAATTGAACTTGGGATCCAATGAACGAAGGATTTTTTCAATAACCCTCGTATTACTCATATTTTCGCCGTACCTTCTTAGTTGATTTACGACGGTCAACACCCTTGAAGAGTAATCCGAGATTGATTCGGATTCTTTCATATGTAAGGCTTCAAATTCACCACGCAAAGATTGAAGACGAATTTTCTTGACTTTGTCAACTCCTTGATAGGAGTTTTGGAGAATCTTCCAAGTTTGCTTCGAAGAAGTTGCATTAGCAACTCGTTGTAGCATGGCATCATCCAAATATTGATGGATGATCATGATGGCCTTCCGATCCTTCTTTCTTGTGGCTTGTAAGGACTTCTTTTGAGCTGGAGTCAAGGAATCTTCATTCTTCGATTCCGTGTAGCCTTTGTCAACGATCTCCCACAAATCTTGAGATCCCAAGATTGCCTTCATAGTTATCCTTGGTGAACCGCGGCATTAGAAACGGAAGCATTCCATTTGCTATCGCTCTTTCTCACAAGAAAAGTCTGGGCTCTGATACCACTTTGTTGGAAATCAAGAGGATTCACGCTCACAAATTATTCTATGGAAGAAAAGCGGAGAGAATTTTAGGCACACATGAATAACTTGTATTCCACTCACTTCAAAAAACAACTAGAGTACATAGATATTTATAGGCATCATTAGATGGTCTTTTAACCTTTCTAATTGAATTGGTCATTACATCATTCATAACCCCAAATAAATCTCAAATAACTCCCTCTAAATAAATCCCTTATAACTCCATGTAACTCCCACATGACTAAAAATCCAAAAGACATGTAACTCCTCACCATGCAATTACAAAAAATAAAACCATAAGTTACCAATATTAAAAAACAAGTTTAATAACCAACAGATGGCTGGTTTGTCCCATTTCTATGATTTAAAAAGTTAAAGAAATTGTTTTCCAGATGGGAATGCACTTTGTACCAGCCTTATTGGTCAATATTGACCAGGATGGGTAATACATCCCAATTTCACTTGTATTGGCGAGCCAGCATGGGCCCGAGTGACCGTTTTCATGCCATAATGATATGGTACCACCAATGGTACTGTATCATTTCTGCAATATTTAAATTCTTGTCTAATAAAGATAGGTTAACAATGAGATAGGTTACCCAAATGCTAGGTATCAAATGTTTCATTTGTTGTATGCAAAAAATGTTATTTTTGTGAAATATGAACAATATTTAGTTGTTTACAAAGTATTTATGAAGCACATAATAAAGGCTATTAGAAACTGTGGCCATCAAAAATTACATTTGTTGTATATCACTCTTAACTGAAGAAAAAGGGAAATCCATCAAAAATTAGTAATGTATATATGAGACCCTGGAACTGGGCCCGGTCCATTTGACCGGCCCAGTCCCAAACCTTGGCCTCACGTGCGTAGAGGCAACGGGATGGATTCCTTCCATCCTGAAGAAGAAGAAAGCCCTGTTTTTAGGGCTTCCTCTCCTCCTTGAGACCACCGAGATAGAGCCGCCAAGCCCGGACTTCCTTCTGGTTTGGAGGCTCTTCCTTCTCCGGGTTACCGCCGAAAGAGAAAGAGAGAGAGGGTCGTTGGGTAGTTTTCTTCTTCCTTGCCGCCGGAGAGGAAGAGAGGCGCCGGTCTTCATCGGGACTGAGGTAAGAGTCCCTCGCCTTCTCCTCTTTTGATGCTTGGCCATGACGTGTTGTGGGTTGGAGCCGGCCAATCGCCGGATTTAGGTCCAAAACGGCTTGCTCTAGCTGTCGGCGTGTTCGCCGCCACCAGTCGCCGGGGGTGGCCGGGCTTGCTCCACCACCTCCTGCCGCTGTCAAAGCCGGCCACCGCGGCCGCCCTTGGGTTTGATCGAGAGGAAAGAAGAGGGGGCGGCGGGGGGTCATGGATCCCCTATTTCGCCGAAGGAGAAGAGGGGAGTCGGAAGAGAAAAGAAGAAAGAAGAAAAAGAAACGAAGGAAAAAGAAAAGAGAAAAGAAGAAAGAAGAAAAAGAAAAAAAAAGAGAAAAGAAAAGGAAAATAATTTAATAATAATAAAGAAAGAGGGTGGTTTATGGGTATGAAACCAAACTCGGGGTGCTAGACACTTCTGCAGGTCTAGCCATGGGAGGATATTAAAATTTAAGTTTTTGTATACATATATTGTGATGAATTTTAAAAGAAGAATATGATTTTTGAATATTAGGTTCTACGAGGGATTTGCGGAATTAATTGAATTTGTTGTGGATCGCGCTCGCAAGATAAGTTATGTAACCTTTTTCTAGATTTATCGGCAAACTATATATATGTTTTACGAATCGAATTATTCGTGATTTTGAATTTGATGAATGGATTATATGTATATTTTTAGAATATTGTACGACTCTGATTGAACGTATTTGCTTCTGATTTGAATTGTATTTAATTGCTCTGACATTTTACTTTTCGGCTTGGAACACTGAACATAATGTAAGAAAATATGATGACTTGAAATAGATTCAGACTTGCAGTCGGGCTATGTTGAGAACCTTGCCAATGGGGGCTAATACATTGGTACCGCAAGAAGAATAGTCGGTGATATGACCTTGTCATAGGGAACATGTGGTCATAGTTCCTGGTTCTTGAGTTGAATATGATAAATTGAAAGAAATTAAGATGTGAACGATATTTGGTTTTGACACTGTATGTTTTTATAATTGAAATATGACAGAAAACTAAGTGAACTTCGACCTAGCTATGTTGAGGATCCCGCCAATGGGGGCAGATACGTTAGCAATTGACTGTCCTAAAGGACTCACCGCAAGAAGATTAGGTTGTGTTGATGATCCTGCCACAGGGAACATGTGGTCATAGTTCAGGATCGACAAGATGAATTGAACATATGAAAGAATCTCGAAACTGTGAAAAGAATCTTAAGAATTTAAGAAATATTTGACTTATATCTTGGAACTGCATATATATTTATTTGTTACATATTATTGCTTGATTTATCTAGTTAGAGTGTTCATTACTTACTGGGCTGTTTAGCTCATTATACAATTTCTTGTTGTTTTACAGATTTTGAGAACTAGTCTATTGGGGTTCCAAAAATAGAAGAGCGACTAGAAGGATTGTGGCACAAGTTATCTTAGATTAGGGCTATTTAAGTTGATCTGTTATCTTGGACATTTATTATGATTGGTGGACATTGCAAGGTTTTGTTATTTTAAGAACTAGGTTTCTGCATGTTGGTAATTTATTGTTCCGCTGCGTATTTTGAACTATGAGACCTTATGACTTGAGTTAGTCGATGGAATAAGATTGCA
>JAOXJJ010001179.1:5934437-5959652 GCA_025769935.1 Phoenix roebelenii | reverse complement strand
CTTCCAAAACCACGAACTTCAGTTTGCGGTGATCATCTACCCGCACAAGGTGAAGATCTGATCTTCCTAAAGTTTTTAAAAGTTTTTAATTCTTATCTATCTACAAACGGTTTTGAATAACGTTCATACGATGAATGATTGATCCCGCGCATGCCTCTTCCGCTGCATCTGAATTTTTTTAAATTTTCTGCGGCATGGGCGAGTTCTAACAATAATAGCAAACATGAACACAGCTTTTTAAAAAAAGCAATTGTTGCCATTTTCGGTTAGTTTTTGCCAAAATTGGCCAAAATCACCAAAATTGGACCAAAATCGCTCATCTTAAACTATCCAAAATTGCTGATATTGACCAAAACTTCGTTGAGAAATTGGAATGTTTTTTTTCTTAGCTAAAATAACCCTATGCTTGAACCAATTTTAGGATAGATGCATGAGACATATTAATGTTATGCTTCCTCAGTTGACAAGAACTCATCCTTGAGTCCTTTTTTTACGTTGCGGCAATGTTATCAAATTGCTGACTAAGGTACGCCATACTATTCGGTTCCGGCCCAAATAGGGTTGAAATCGTTTCTCACTGCAAAATCGTACCGGTCCGGGACCGGACCAGTACGGCACGTACTGAACGGGCCGGCACGGGACCGGACCAGTACGGCACGTGCTGAACGGGCCGGCACGAGCTGGTTCAGCATACCATGATGATGAGGCAAGGCCAAATGGCGAACAATCCTATATGTCCTATATGGGTGCCTAGATGCTTGGGGGGTCTCCTAGGGGGAAAAGACATCCAAGCTTTTAGTATGCATACATTCATATATGTTATCATGGAACCTATTTTTCATACTTCAAAAGTCTAGAATCAAATATAACAACCAACAGGCTACATAACATAGCAAGGTAGCCACCACCTAGGAAGCAGCAAAAGGAGGAAGGTAGAAGTAGTAGCTAGCAGGATTTGGGGTTATAGCTAACGATCAAGGAGGAGGAAGCAAGCAAAACAGAAGGGAAAAGAAAGTGGAATGGCTAAATGAAGATGTAAAAGTAGAAGAAAAAGCGGAAGGATAGGAGAATAAAATGAAGATTGGTCTAAACAAATATATATCCATATATACACACATTATAAGGACCATTCCTTGGAGCAATGGTAAAGGCTTGGGCTGACAAATGCAATGGCATGGATTTGAGTCCTAGGACAGCCACTTTGTGTAAAAAAATGCCAAATATTAGGTCTGTCCCCATTTTGCCCCTCCTAGGATCCTGGATTGCTGAGAACATAACTGGTTAATGGTGTATACATGCACACACACAAATTGGCACTAGTGCTAGCTGCTACAGTGGCCGATGCCACCTGTCATTGTTGTTGACTTATTGATTATGGTTGCCACTAAGTTCGCCTTATTTTTTGTTGCTCTCGTGCAAAAATCCCATATGGGGCTCAAATGGGGACAGAAAATGAGGAAGGAAACTCTTAATGAATTAAGGTCTAGTGGGCTTGGCTTATGCAGCTGGTAAATTAAACACTTAGGCAGCTGATTTTAACAAGACCGCCTTAAGGATTGAAGAATTTGATGAAGTAATCGTGCAAACAATTTCTACTACATTTTTTATTCTTTCTTCTTCTTGAGGCACTCAGCTATCATTTTCTTCTGCATTCAAGGTTCGTAATGTTCTTACACCTTTCGATGCATATTTTAATTAGTTGCTAATCATTTGGGATATTGGATTTCATTCATCTAGTTTGTATAGGGTCACAAGGATTTTTTAAGTCTTGAATCAAAATGAAACTTTGGCAAATGGTGAGATGTTTGCCATCATAATATTGTCCCAACTTAGAAATAATCACAAGATACTTGTGAACAAACTTGCATCTATTGGCTGTAAAGCAATCCATGTAATATTCTAGTGAGGACATGTGCAAGCATGTGTTTAGTCCCACG
The DNA here is from genome assembly GCA_025769935.1 of Phoenix roebelenii. Classification (NCBI taxonomy): domain Eukaryota; kingdom Viridiplantae; phylum Streptophyta; class Magnoliopsida; order Arecales; family Arecaceae; genus Phoenix; species Phoenix roebelenii. The sequence continues at coordinate 5,957,715 of JAOXJJ010001179.1, read as the reverse complement.
TTGGCTATGCACTAAGTAGATCTTGGGTACTCATGTAGAACCAATGAACCCAGATAGTATCTTTTGGCTAGCCTTTTTGGATGAGGCCCTAGGTTGTTATAAATGGTATCAGAGCTGACCAGGCCTATGGCCCATATAGACTAGAGAACACTACATAATAGGTTTAGATTGGATTTGTGGTATATATGATTAGATTTGAATGGATTTGGAGCCTTAATCTAGTGAAGACACCAGAGCTTAACGGGGGGAGTATGTGAGGACCTATGCGGGCGTGTGTTTGGTCCCACATGGCTATGCACTGGATAGATCTTTGGTGCTTATATTGGACCAAAAAATCCAAATAATACCTTCTGACTAGCCTTTTTGGGTGAGGTCTTGGTTTGTTACAATTTTACTTGATGCTTATTGTGTTAAAATATGAAAATGGTATCCTAGTTTGGTTCTTTATCATGGATAGGAGGTTCAGTCCAATCTAAGATATTTTCTTCTTCACAACCATTTAATGAGAGGCTACTTCTAATCATTGCTTGGGATGTCATGCCTGGAAATGTGAAAAGTATCATTATGTCTCAAAGATCTATAGTGTCTATGATGCCTGTGCAGAAGTTGCATTTGTTTTCTTGCAATGGCCAATTTGATGTCATGAAAGTTGTAGTACATGATGGCCTATACTTTGATATTGATTGATGTTAGAAGCAAGTTGATTGAGTTGGAGAAAAGTAAAACAAGAAATAGCAAAAGTCAATCTCTTTTCTTTATGGAGTTCACTATTTTTTTTGTTTAAAAAGAAAAAGATGGGAATGCCACCTGCCGTGAAGAATCTACAAAGAAGGCTAGGAAAAAGGTCACTAGAAGAAACTTCTTCTAAGAAGAGAAAAACAGTATTTCTTCATTCATTCACTCAATTAACCCACCCATTGCACTGCTACACTATTTGTAAGAAAATACATTCAGACATTAACTATGCAAACACTTTCCAAGGAGGCAACATATGAAGCGAGAAGTCATAACAAGTTTTCAAGAGAGAGACCACGATATATCAAAATATGGAGTTGAACTTAACCACCCATATTATCAAAATATGCCACCTGCCGTGAAGAATCTACAAAGAAGGCTAGGAAAAAGGTCACTAGAAGAAACTTCTTCTAAGAAGAGAAAAACAGTATTTCTTCATTCATTCACTCAATTAACCCACCCATTGCACTGCTACACTATTTGTAAGAAAATACATTCAGACATTAACTATGCAAACACTTTCCAAGGAGGCAACATATGAAGCGAGAAGTCATAACAAGTTTTCAAGAGAGAGACCACCATATATCCAAATATGGAGTTGAACTTAACCACCCATATTTAATGCTCACATATAGTCAATCAAATATGGAAATGTCTCTCCAAAATACTAGAATCCTCCATCATAAGTGCCACATTATGGGGAATTGAGATGATATTTTGGGTAGATAAACATTCTTTGGCTTAAACTGATTTTGGGACTAGGTGCATGGGTGCTTCAATTTCAGGATAAGTCTTTGCAACAATCTTAAGGAGAGGCCATGCAAACTTAATGGTGTTTGTAATGTGCTCTACTGATGCTAAGCAGTCACTCTATACTATTTATTTACAATGGCCAATTAGATTTGGGGTGGTGATGAGGAGATTTTGGCATTCTATGGGTGCTGTTGGATTCATACTTCTTTGCTGAAGCAGAATCTTGGAATGGAAATAGAGATGACCAACTTCTTTCAGTTCACAGACTAGTCAGCAGTCCAAAATAGAGAAGTGGTTGTCATTTCTTTGTTAAATAGACTACACTATGTGCTGGGATATGCCAGGATGGTGGAATTCTAGGTAAAGGTGGTTTGGAGTTTGGGGTGTTATTTGGCCATGCTTGTGTAGTGAATTTTTTATTTTAGTTGTTTGAGGTTGGTTGATGTATTCATACAGAGCATGCCTTGTTATTTATTTGGTGAAGCTATATCTAGATATATTTTCTGGAAAAAGAAGTCTAATAACATAAACTTTTCTAGCCGACTAAAAGGTTTCTTTTTGGTAAATATAAGGACCATTTTTTAAAAGTCAACTACGACCAGAAAAATGATCCTTCTCTACATATTGTATTTCAGTACTGATCACATGACATTTCCATGGTCCTGCAGAACTTATACACTTCTCTTTGACCTTAGACCTTTTTATTTATCTAATTTTTCAGCTACCTTACATCTGCAGGGCAGCTTGGGAGTTAATTCTACCCAATGTCTAGTCCTCAACCACCACCCCAGAATTCTTGGTATCTTTAGCATGAGAAGTAGATCTCTTGCTAAGTCAGCTTCTTATAAGACCAGGCCTTGGTTTTATGTGTTTATATGCATGAAAAGTTTTATTCAGCTAGCAATATAGTATCAAACTGTGAACTCAGCTCATGTGGCAGTTTAATTCAGTTTGGTTGTCTATTTCTATAGTGCAGACTTGAAATTTTGGATTCTGAAACTGCAGTTTTCTTGATAAACAATCATTTGGTTCTGAAGGCACAAAACTATCAGGAGCCACATAATATTTCTACCCTTGTCGATCAAAGAATGGGCAGCAGTTTTACCTCTGAAGGCATGAATGAGTTCTTGAGGCTAATAGCTTGGTGTTTGAACCCATCTAGCAAGAGACGTCCACCCATGAATTATGTGGAGTTGGAACTTGACCGGATACATGAGAAAGAAATGAGCCTGACCACCATAATGCCTGAAGGTGGTACTACTGTGACTCTTGGAAGCCAGCTGTTTACTGCAACATAACTGAGAGGATCTCCGGTTCTTCCTGAAGTGTATATCAGATCTTTGAGCTTGGTTTTGGAATTGTAAAATGGATCATCAGCCTGCAAGTGTATAGAAAGAATAGCTGTATAATTCCTTTAGTTTTTTTCACCATAAATGTTAGTCATGTTGCACAAAAACTGTTTTTGTTGTTATACCCATTTATATGATTGATGTTGGTGTTTATTCAAAATTCATGTATGTTTATTATGTATGTGGACAGGTTTATCATCGTCTAAATCTAATGAAATTCTATTTTGGTTACTTTTAATAGTTTTTTAGTCTCTCTTTTCTACATTTTGTTAGTCACTCTTTTCTACATCACTATCTCCTATGATGTCTAGTTTGCCGTCCATAGTATCATATGAATGGCTGCCCTTAGTTTTTATTTCTTTAGAAGAAAATTTCAGTCTTTGCTGGCATCTTGAGTTAATCTTTTGATTACTTCTTTAAGATGCACTAGTCTCAGGTAAAAATCAACCTGAAAGCATAGCTCATTCTTTTTGGTTATTAACATCAGGCTGTAAGTGAATTGCTTTCTTGTATTCTCTTGTGTTTCCTGTCTATCTACAATTATTGTGACTTTCTTCCTTTCAGGTACTTAAGATGTCATCAAGGCACTTCAAGCAATCAGAGAAGTATGTCCCAACTCTCTAGCATATCCGTTTATCTATTTCTATGGTTACTGATAGTTATGTTTTTTTTTATACACATGCATGTACATTATTCTCTCATTCATTAGCTGTCTTTTTTCAAGTAGAATTATATCTAACACTGTCAAATTGTTGAATTAAGAATTTCTGACAGAATCCCCACTTCGAAAACAAAAAAGAGATGGATTTACGAAATTCCTATATCTCAAAATAAAAAGAGAAAAGCAGAGAGAAATATTTGGTGAGTGGAAGTCTCCTTATGCTTTCGTTTGGAGGCGCTCGCATCCTATCATTCTTCTACTTATCCCTGGATCCTAATTTTTTTTATATACATTATAAAGGATTTGTATTAGGAAATGACATTTAAATAAATCTAAACTGACATCTTTTGTCGGAAATCTTTTTCTCATGTTTTAGATTTAATGAGGTTACCCATCTTCAATTTCTTTTTGTGTGTATAAAAGCCTTCACTCAATATCTAAATTTCTGAAGCTCCAGTTTTAGTGACCATAACTGGATTTTGTTCCAAATATGTTTGAAAATTGAAACCAAAATAATTTATAAATCTGTTTCCTTACAACGTTGTAATCTAGAAAAGCTTTGTTAGTGATATTGTTTGATTCCTTGAACATGTAATTTACACCCCCGGAGGGTTGTTAACTAATCACCTAGTATGTTTATTTCGGTTGCAACTACAGTTTGTGTGAGTTCCTTTGGAACAAGTTCCTAGGAAGTACGACCCGCCTGCAAATGCTTGTTATAGTTTAGCTTTTCTGTAATATCAAAATTTTACACTTCAAACATTTGTTTGCATTTATTTTCTTTTCTTTGATTTTATTTTTGAGTGCAAAGGTTGCCTGAAACGGATGGTGAGGTAAAGTGGCATGGCTTGTATGCCATTGGTAGGTGACTTTTTTTAATATTTCTTTTTAGAAGGTAGGTTGATGGAAGTTATTGATTGTTTTGAGATATATAAGTTGGGGGACTTTATAACTCTTTAAAAGTTGCTTAGCTTTTGAGTGCATGACTTCCAACTTGAGTTGCATGCTTTGAACATAATATGAGAACTACTTCGAGTGTTCACTGTTCAAACATTATAATTCGTTAGCCAATCTGTAGGTTGATTTCCCTAACTATGATTTGCAACTTTCAGTATCACTGAAATTTAAATAAAAAATGCCCGCTTGGCATGCATCTTGGAGCTGTTTATACTTTCTGCATCTTTTTCGATGGATTTAACTTTAGAACCATGTAGAACTTTAGAATTAGACCTCACTTTTTATTCTTTAAACCAGATGATGAATACAAAGTCCTCTTCGATTCAAAGCTCAAAAGCTCGAATGAGCCTCCTAAAGTTGAGATCAGAAACAACTTCATGTCTTGCCCTCTTGGATTGACTTTGTTTCCACATTGTTTGTCGCTGCGATAGGATGGTGCCTGCCACAATTACGAGTGATTAAGCGGTGCACCCGGTTCCAATGTCATAATGTAATTTGTTTCTCCTTTTCCATCACCATCTTCGTGTTGGAGAGAGCATCATTACCATTTTACATGTAGAATTTGGAAGTATGATTGTATGTGATCAATGAGATGATCAGTGTGGTGAGATCAACAACAACGAAAATTTGGCTCAACTTTGTCATCAAAGACAAACAAAACGTTTTAATTGGATACAATCTCCACTAAAAATCCCAATGTATGAGGTGAGGAGAGCAAATTGAACAAAATTAAGGCCACCAAAATGTACTTCAGCAAATTTAGATTTAATTTTTAAAGACTCAAACGCAACTCAAACTTGATTGAATTTGAATATGGCCAGACTAGGGTTGATAATGGGTATGATAAAAACTGACCGCATCTGTTTCCATAGCTGTATTGGATTCGGATAGCAATTCTGAAATCCAATCGAATCCTCATCCAAATTTAGAAAAGTTCTCTGAAATGAACTGTATAACCACCAATTTGAACCAGATAATTATGTTTGAATACGAAACCTCAACCATCAGCCTACAACATCAATCTCAATCTAATATGAGTTGTTTATTTTATTTATTCATATGAACTCAAGTGTTTATGGCATATTTTTCCTAATGATGACATCCAAAAGGCGCAAGCATATCTAGCTACGTGGCAAGGCCGGGATGAGATAATGATGGAGAGGTTTCTAGCCAACCATCCTCAATTAACTAAGATGATAACTTAGAGGCTAAAGCCTTAACACCCTCTTGATTCCTTCTAGGAAAATAGATCAAGTAATCCTGAGTATAGTTCAACACGGGACATAAAAAGCCCCATGAGCTGGATCAGACAAGCATGGGTTAGGATAGGTTGGATGGTTGTCAAGGATAGGCTGAATGAAAATCAACTGCCATGAATTTGAGACCGATCAAATACGATGAACCATGGAATTTCTTTATCAGCCTAGCAGGAGGGTCATGACAAGGTATAAGATCTATAGTTTCCAGAACGTGGGGAGTAGAGAGTGGTTAGAGCAGTTTCAAAGGAGTGGAGATTGGAGGTGAACGTAGGTCGACACTAAAAATGAGCAGTTACAATAACTTTGACAATGTTATGCATAAATAGTAGGATGTAACGTTGAGGAAAGGACCTTTTCACCTATCAAACATCTATCATTGATTTTATCTTTATCTTCATCTTTATCCTTGCATTTATCCTTAATTTACTTATTTTAATTAACCTAGTTTATCCATAGTTCTAGGAGTAGAATCATAGCTCCGGCTATAGCCTATCTCCTCTTTGGAGTATCCGGTATTATAGTAGTGAATGTTCTTGAAGTTTGAGACATCAGGACCGACGGTACCAACCCTTTACACCCTCTTCTTTTCAGTTTGTGATACTAGCGGTTTGCCCAAGCACTTGTATGAACTATTAGAAACGTGCATACTGTTTTCCACCAGTGGAGAATCCAATAGCGAGCATCAGATAACTAAATAATCATTTGATGTATATTGTAATATTTTATATTTCAATCATTATTTTTTCTAAAAAATAAATTCTTTTCACTATGATAAAAAAAATAAATATATTTTATTTTATTCTTTATGATATTTTGAAAGCTTTGTTATTTAAAGTATTCCAAATATTAATAACTTCTATGTATTCTTAATTAATATATAATTTTTCTTACAAGCTCTCTACCAGTAGATAATCTATGATTATTTTCATTTATGTTAGAATTAAAAAGTAATAATCTATAAAAAATATTAATATTTTTATATTATATTTTATTTTACATAATTTTTGATTTTTAATATATTAGAATAAATCCTATTAGACCAATGTGCTGAACCCTTGGCCAGGTCGGCCTTTGTGTGAGTTTAATAACTATGCCTTAGACCTTTAGTGACCTGTATGTTGCATGTAATTTGTATAGTGCATTTTATCTCCATCCTATATTAATATATAGTTAGTGTTACTTTTCATTATTGAATCTACTAAAAATTCAATTTATACAACAATATGATAGAAAAATATGGATATAAACTAATAACAAACTTGTATACATATCCATTCAAACAAATATGGATATGCCTAGTGTTTGATTCATATCCATATTCATTTAGAACAAATATAGATACTTTTCTTTTTTTGGTACAATGACAGCTCACACGCTACGAGTATAGGTGCAGCCAATAAAATCAGATATAGATACTAATTTGTTAACTATTTAATATCTCTATCTGTATCCATAAAGGTACGAGACCTAAGCCATGTTCCCATGACATGCCCTCATATGTGGAGAGGGCATTTGGTTCCATCATAAATCTCAAAATCTATGATCTTAAATTTTAAGAAAAGCATAGCATTAGGGAAGAGATATCAACTCGCAGATATGAACTCATCATTTTGTTTTATAGTCCTTTGGGCGTTGGATTTTGTCACGCAATTGAAAATACTAATTATGAAGGGCTGGACTGGGGCTGATGTAATCAGAGAAATGGTGAACATTGAATTGGTTAAGGAATGGGAGCACAGTAAGCAATATGATGTGGCATTAATATTGATAGAAAGGTTGGTTAGGTTTATGAGCTACTGCAAAGCAAAAGGATAATAAGCTCCAAGTGTTTGGTATAGGGCGTACAAGTGCTAGCCAAGGTTTTCCTATAATTCCTCTACATCATTAATTGTGTGATAGGGTAACGGAAGGGGTTTGGTGTAAGGTTGTGATTGAGAATGATGATGGTTTGGTTAGGATTAGGGATGATTGTGTGTGAATTATGACTAGTCATTGGAAGCTAGAGTATTGGTTATGTTTGTGGATATATTACTAGCCACACCATTGAGATATCATTGCATTGGATCATAGTCAATATGGGTAGAAGGTAGAACAGACGGGCATTAAAATATGTGAGGAGAGATTGTCGATCCATGGTAGAGGAGATTAAAGGGCAACATGTTCAGATTCCATGTTTTGAACCAAGCAAGCTCAGAATCGGATTAAGATCGAGTTTTGTTTTTTCCATAATGGTAACCAGAACTCTAAAAGGCCTAGAATGATTCAAATCTATATGGATTTCAACAAATAGCAATAATGTGACTTATAGTCGTGCTGGTTATAGCATATATAAAAATCATGTTAAGCCTGAGCAATCACAATAGTCAATCATAGATCAAAGAACCCAATTGAGACTCTATAGAGCACTTGATCAATAAGCAACAAATCCAAGCCATAAATCAAGCTTGACAAAGTCACCCCATGTTCAGCGTGGGTACTGTAGCTAACTAGCATGACTATTAGTCACACCAAATACTGTAGGGAGAAAGGCTAAGCCAAATCTATTCTAACTTGGGCCCACCAAGATGGGGCTAGACTTGTTTGCTAATACAGCATGATTGTTAATCGTGTTGGTTAATAGAGGATCTTTTTATTCTTATGCAAAAACCTACAAGTTCGGCATGTCCTAGAGCTTAGTGATGCTTTAGGGGTGTGGTAAACTATATGAGCATGGTTTTATCTTAAGGTAGGAAAAAAGGTTTGATGCTTTTAATGCCATTGTTTGGTTATGGAAACACAAGAGTACGCCTACTCATCTCAAGGGTTTAGGGTAGAAGATAGGACTGCAAGGGATGATACATTAGCCTATGATTTGTTTTGCTTTTAGAGTTTTAAATGTCCAAATAAACAAGCAAGAAGGCTAGCAATCAAGTAAACTAAGAATTAAAGCATGAAGTCATGACTATCAAGTAATCGTCTACTCTAAACATATAAACATAAATATGCATAGCTATATAAATATGCTACGAATCTAAGCTATCATGATAATGCCATAATGCTACTAAATATGGTATGCAAGGCATGTATAAACTAAGCATGGCATGTAACGCCTATATCATATGACATGTATCAACAAAGCAGAATATGTATCATGGCATATTTCAACAAAACTAAGCATGAAATGTCTCAAGTAAACTAAGTATGCAACTATAAAGCTAAACAATAGTAATATAGGGAAGCTAAATACTAGACTAACCTAGACATGGAGATCTGTTATTAAGCATGGTAGAAACAAATAAGGCATCTCAAAGCAAAGCATGTAGAGTCTATTTCGAGTATGCATTCAATCCTAATCTATGAGAGGGACTTGAGACCTATCTCTCAACACTTATTTCCTCTTTTCTCCTCCTTCTTGAATGTTCTTTTCGACCTTCAATAAAAAATAGAAAAAAGTTAGCACAGAAGGACACCAAGAGAAGTAAAAAGAGGTACTGCTACTATAAGCTATAAATAAAGAAGCAAAAGCCTTAATCTACAAATGAAAGGAAAACCTAGAGTATCCTCTAGGCTTAGATGCAAGATTTTTCTCATGGAGTCACCCTTTTGTTCATGGCTCTCCTATATCACCGGCTTGTTATTTCTCAAGCAACCATGTGATACTTAGAAGCTTTGCTTGCCCACAGACACTTTTGGTTCAGCCTACCAATTTAGTATTACAAGCTAGACCTCTTAGAAAGAAAGAAGGGTTTGAGAGAGAGAGTTTGGGAGAATGGAGAGTAATATTCTACTAGAAAACTCTTAGAAGCTTCTTACTCAGTGATTTTGGCTAAATAAGACCTCTCACTTCCCTTATAGTATCAATTATATACAATGAATGGTTAGAATTATATACAATTGTCACAAAACTAATGGTTAGGATAATTCTAGATCCGTCTCTAGAACATTCCCACCTCCTTCCATAAAAGCCTAGAAACATTCTACAAATATCTAGCTTTTTTGTCAATTCCACTGGCTTCTAGAGAAATCCATAAGCCTCCAAAACTTTAATTATTTGGAGTCCCTTTCATATGATTAAGAGACAAATTTGTGTACGAAGTATTTGATGAAATTATCAGTCTGTGATACTTAGGATCTAGGGTTTGATTTAGAGTCGCCACCTAGATAAGTTGCTAAAAATCTATCAACGAGATTAGGCTTATACATAAGGATCTAGTTTAATGATATGAGAGTCTGTGAGAAGATCCCTATCACCCATTCAATAAGGAGATCTTAAAATATAATAGATCTTGTAAACTATATTGTATGCATGGCCAGAGTAGAAAAAAGATAAAAGAAAAGAGGAAGAGAAGGGGAGGAAGAGGATAGAAGTATGTAGAAGCTCGGGTGTAGATGCCTAGTGCTCCTTCGATGCTCCTTCTTCCTTCCTTTTTCAAATAGCGAGCGGAGGATAAAATTTTGGTAGGGAGAGGACAAGGAAGGTGGTGAGAGAGATGACTAGGTTTTGGAGAAGCTCAAAAGAAGTAAAGTTTATTTAGGGTTTTTTTTGGTAAATTGGATAATATTATGCAAGTCTTGTACAGATACATCCATAAGAATCAGCATACAAAATATTCAAAAATTGTATTGGAGGTACTGCTGTAGAAGTCTACAAAGTATTTCCTATTTGATTAGCTATATAAGCTCCAACCCAATCAATTGTGCTATTTACTTTCCTATCAATATGTGTTGCCTAAAAAGAGAGTGGGGTAGCAAGCACTTGCCTCCAATTCTTTACTAATGGATGGTAACCAGCCTCCCAGTTGACAAATCTAAGAGCGACCTCACAACCATCAAAGAATCCCCTCTAGAATGATACATAGGGCTATTAAAATTTTTATGACATATACCAAACCTTCCCATGCTTCTCACAGTTCCATCATTAGGAATGTAGTATCAAAAAATCGAACTCCACCCATAGCTATTAATAAATATGTAGAGTTTCTTATGACAATATGATCAGGCATAAGCACTTATATTTTGAACATTGCCATCGAAATTAATCTTGAGGAAAAGAGGGGAGGTGGCTCCTAAAAAAAATGAATCACCTGGGGAAGCACAGAATTTGCAATATGGGGAGCTACAGATTTCTCCTAATATCAAAGATCCTTCTATAGTAATAACTTAAATATATGCTTAAGCCTAGATGCATGCCTTCATAATAATCAATCTGGTGCTTTGAAGCATATTTGCATTTGTTTTAAGCTAATCAAATATGGTAAGCTATATAACATATAAGAATACTCCCATACCTTCATCCATTTCTTAAAGAAATCCCTTAATGACCTATAGAAAATCATCCAGATAGAGGGAAGGAATAATAGATGAATTTGGAAGGGGGCTTGCCTCTATACTTGGATTTTCAACCTGCAGTACAAAATAATATGAGAAGTGGATTCCTCAATGTTAGGACAAAAATTGCAACGGGTTGAAATATAAAGACTTTGCCGGTGCAAGATGGTTTAACAAAGTAGTCAATCCTATGCTACTTTCCACATGAATAGAGAAATTTGTGGATTTTCCCATCCTAGCCTAATTCTAAAGAATTTCTTGTTTTATGGACTTTTTCTTATAGAAGGACTTGGAGAGAGGAGAGGGGGTATTTATAGGAAAAGATGAGAGATCCTAAGGCTAGGATTTAATGAGTAAAGTTTTCTTAAATCCTAAGACTAGGAGAGAGGAATTGAGTGGCTTAATCTTATTAGCTAAGAGGTTTGAGGAAAGATTTGTGAGGTGGTACAAATAGAGGTTTGAGATGCTAGGAGAGTGTCTTTCCTTGGGTTATGTTTCTTTGGAGGGTCAGGACTTCATAGAGAGGAGACGGATTAGGTTAAGGGCTATAATTCAATCCAAGGGCTCTGTACACTGCGATGAACCCAGTTAGGATCATTGTATGATGACCAGATCCAAAATGAAGGATAGTCATTATATCATAACCATTAGGTTTCAAGATTATATTCGTCCATGTGGTGGTTTATGGATTAAGTTTCCTAGTGATATAGGTGATCATATGTTAACTAATCGCACTCGAAATTTTAGACCCGTAGATTGAGTCCAAGTCTTGTTATACTTAGCACAACCCGCTCATGTTACCAGTCAACAAATTTCATGCACCCTTGCCTTTTGAAATATCAATTTCTTGTTAGCCGAGTTTACAAAAATTATCCATGCTTCTTTGGAAGAAAATTGATATTCCAATCATCTTGCAGAAAACCAAATAATTGTTTTGTAATGATTTTCCAAATTGGTTTTGAGATCTAGCTTGGTCTTAAGACGTGGGAAAAATTATCCTGACGTAGTAACCTGACTCATCTTACCTTATTTAGGCTAGGAATAGGTTAGGAATTTTTCAATTTTGGTTTTTTTGACCCAAATTTTGAATAGGTTTAATTTGGGTCAGAGCTTTAACCGAACTCAAGTCATATCTCTATTAGATTGAGACTACATATATTAGATTAAATTATGAACAATCTTACTTGTCATGATTGACTAATCCTTTTTTGATATAAAAAATCAGATTAATTTTTTAGTCAAGTGGGTCATATAAGGTTTTATTGATTCACAAGTGAGTATCAGTTGAAGGATCTTGAGTTGAAGGATCTTGACTCGATATCAGGTTGGATCAGATATCCCTCCTTTGGAAGGTCTAGCTATCCCCTCAACTAAGCAATATGAAAGTTCGTGTAGAATCAAATCTCATTGCCTTGTTTTGGACGGCTCAAACCATATCTTCTATGTCCATTGAGTGGAAGTTTTGCTCAAAATTATGGCTACACAATGAAGGAAGATCGAGGGTAGAAGAAATAGGGGCTCGGAGAAACAACTAGAAATTCAACCTTTTGCTCAAAAAAAAAAAAAACAAAAAAAAAACTTTTGTTGGAATACTCGTGACTATTAAAAAAAAAGGAAAAGAAAAAACTGATTTATAATAAGAGGTTGCCAGATGTCAGTACCATTTGTCCTTTCAGGAAACTAAAATAAGATACAGAAGTGAGCTGGATTTATTGAAATAAAAGAGGGGTTTATTTTAGCTTCAAATCTTACTACAGTGACCTAACCGTTGAAAGTCTTTTATTTATTATCCACGAAGGCTTAATCAATAGTCTGGGAAGAGAGAGATTGCCCCAAATTTTATGTATAAATAGATTAAAGTCAAACTCCAAGGGCCAAACTATTGAGACCGCACAATCCTCCACCATGGCCCCAAACTACTCAATCCTCCCACCCCTAGTTCTCCTCCTCTTCCTCTCCATCCCCATCCCCTTATCCTCGGCAACACCACCCACAAGACCACTAAGAACAGCATCAGGAACAGAGCCCACCCCCCGCCCATGGCCCCTCCAATTCCACGCCCTCCTCTTCATGAACTACAGTGGCGCCCTCTCCATGATCGACCTCTGGTACGACTGGCCGAATGGCCGCAACTTCAACATCATCCAGGACCAGCTCGACGGCCCACCTCTCTACGACCTCGAGTGGAACAACGGCACCTCCTTCTTCTACACTCTCTCCTCTCCATTGTCCTGCCGCTCCGCGCAGCTCGACGTCGGCATCCTACGCCCCAATTGGCTCGCCGGCGCCACCTACCTCGGCCAGGAGTACGTCGATGGATTCCTCTGCAATGTGTGGACCAAGGTTGATTTCATCTGGTACTATGAGGATGCTGCCACCAAGCGCCCTGTGCATTGGGTCTTCTACACAGGTAACAAAATGAGGTTGATTTCTCACAGTATGCCACGCTGTGAATCAGTTTCTTGTTCTTTTTCCTGCCTCGTTGCTTCGACAAGTTGATCTCGAACTGATCAGAACTACAATAACCTCATGTATCTATCTATCCCTTGGCAATTTGTTAGAGGTCGTATTATCTTGGGCTCTTCGAATTCTGCCTCCTCTCCTATATCTCTCAAATGTCATATGAATGAATCCTGATCTTGGTTTTCTAACATTTGCAGGAAGAGCTGCTCATGTGATGACATTCGAGGTGGGAGCAGTCCTTGAGGATGCTAAATGGCAGGCCCCCGCCTACTGTTTTGACGAGGAGGAAAAAGCGGGCGCAGAATTCCGATCCATCATTTCTGATGCTTTTCAGCAGAGAATGATGGAGAAGAGATCTCTGAGAGCTTTGATGGAGTTTTGAATGCTACAGAGCCCAGATGCTGGAACCCTTGTCTGCTCTCTCTTCTGAGCACACTTACCTATTTTTAATCTAATTAATGATGCATGTCCCTGTTTCATGAACAATCCTGCTCAAATCATAGCAATACTTTGCATTCGTACGTAATTGAATCGGTATAGAAACATGCAGGTAGATTGCAGAAATGAGTTCTACATGAAGTAGGAAATCTCCGAAGACCAAATATTCTTGTCAAAAGAATGCAGGATTAATGCACTCGCACATGAAAATATATGGCTACAACAGTGCAACAACATAGAAACTACTCAATGGTCAACAAAAGAGTGAGCTTAAAGATGAACGATTTCATCTTCTTACATAAGGAACTAGGATAGATGTAGATGACATCCTTCCACTCGAGAAGTCTTGATATGCCGCGAGCTGAAAACAGAAATTATAGGAAAAGCAGTCTTTTTCTCAATATCGTCAATGAGATGTAAACATAAAATATGCAAGAGGAATGGGATAAGGAAGGAGATTACCTTGGAAAAATCATGCGGTAGTGCTTTGTTTGGCTTTTAACACCAGTTCTTCAGTAGTGGGGCCTATGATCTCATTGGCCCGCTTCAACGGCAAACAATAGACTCTTCCAATAGAGTCCTGAACGTACAAGTTATAAGTTTATTTATGATGAAGACACAAAATTAACTTTACTAATTTGATCCATGTCTGTACATATTCAGAAAAGACCAGCAAGCCAGCTCTGAAGAAATTTAGTTAAAATTATAACTGCTCGACGTGATGCAAATAGGTTATGCATTTAAAAAGTTGAGTTGAAATTATATAGTATCTACTTGTTTAAGGGTGGGGAATCATGTTAAGCAACAATCCATTTTCTGAGTGTAACTAGAGCCGAGTGATTTCTGCCAGCCCACTTGCAAGTTAACCTCCTAGTTACAGGAAGTACTTTGGCAAAGAAAGCACAGCAAGTCATGAACCGAGAGACCTAGAGATTACCATTTTGGACTACAGTGAACCATGATTCCACGTTTGAACCAGAACAAAAATTTACCATGAATCCATGGTTGATCACCAGCAAAGCTTTTTCTCACATACATTTCTTTATTTTTTCTCAGCCACTCACATGACACCCTATTTTACCCATCAGTAGATATTTCCAATCCTAGTCAAAAATTATTTTGCCATTCCTTACTCCTAACAGTGTTCAAACTAGCCCAGAACATTGACTTTTCTGAAGGCAGCAAGGAACATACAACTATATCTTCCATTGAGTTTCAACAGTTGCACAGCTGGGGCATCTTTGGACTGTGTATCCATTCTTCTACAGCCATTCTTTTCAAATCAGTGCTCCCAAGTCTGCCATTTATAAAATTGAATTCTGATGATGCTTTCAATCATCAGAGTTCAAGAGGAGGTGCTGGATCTTTAGAAACAGTACTGCAGGTATGTTGATGAAGGGCCTTCCAGTTCTTTTGCCTCCTCTGTCATTGTAGCTGAATTTCAACCTCTTTAGAAAGGCATAAACTTGCTTTCCTTCAGGTTAAGACTCGAGCGCTTTGGGTCAAAGGAGACTCAAATGGTCATTCAAAAGCCTCCAAAAGGATCAGCTTGGCACTATGTTATCTTGCCCAATACTGAGAGATGCCTGCCACCTTCTTTCTAATGTCCCTAAAGTCATTAATTCCCATTTTTGCAGGGAAGCCAACCAGCTTTGTACTCCAGAATGTCTAATAGTGAAAAGCTGTGCCTTCAGTAAAAGGGGAAAAAAACTGCTCAAACTAGCAATTCTTATAACATGATTAGAGATCAATATGTAGAAAACAAATCATTTGCCTCTAATGAGCAATCTGTCAAACCAACTTACTTGGTGATAGGAAATTTGGTAAAATATTGCTTATATAAAAAAGGAATTATGTGTCTCTAATGACTAGTCAAACCAACTTAGTCATACTTAACTTAGCAAAGAATTGTCAACATTAACATAGAAAAGGAAAACCATGACGCGACACAAATGATATGCTTTTGTTCAGATTAAAAAGAAAAGGGTTAAACGAGAACTCACTCGTGCAACAATGCCAAGCTTCTCTAACTTTTGGACAGCATCCAGAACATCGAAATTGCAGTGCATGCCAAACTCTTCCTGAATAAGTTCTTCACTCCGGAGGTCAAGATCCTAAACGTATGTATATTTTAGAAGGAAAGTGAAGAAATCTCACAAGGTCCATTTTCTGAATTTCAATAAAAGAAAATGGATATAAAAATTAAAACTATGCACCTTAATCGTAGCCTTCCCTTGCTCCATCAAGATAAAATAAGAAATTATCACCTCTTTGACCTGTAAATTTTAAATATCAAATAACACATGAAATTGAATGTTAGCGATTGTTGAGATGTCCAATACAAGTTGTCCATATTTTGTACGAAAAATTATGTTGCCATTACTCCTTATGTATGGTACCTACTTCCTGTTGAATTACATCATCACACAAGTGTAGAAGCGTGCCTTTCCCACTATCGAGTTGTTTGTCATACATTGATCGTGTGATTAAGTTTTGGTAGGTTGCCATGTTTTGCTGAAACCTGTATAAAAATGGATAGAAAGCATATTAAATAAACTCAAAAATGGTCAAATTCCATAACCACTTCAGTTGAAACCAGTGGCAAAACAGTGCTATCATCTCATAAATCATATAAAGGCCTGAAAACATGGGAAAACGTAGACATAATCAAAACTAGAATTAATAGACTACAAGGAAAAAGAAATATATACAATGGCTATGTAAACAAACAGAATTTTTAACTCACAAGATAAGGTATAGTCCTAAAACTATATTAGTGTGCTAATGTTCCATGCAAAAACTTTCCCATTCTCAAATATGCCCTCTACTAGAATATCCCTATCCTAACATTAATAAAACAGCTATATTTTCTAAATTTTCAATTTCCAAAATGTCCTTACATTTTAAATAACCGTGTGAGGGCATGTGCAAGGCGTGTATTGAGTCACACATCAAGTGTGTGCTGGGAGGTCTAGGAGCCCAATTAATAACCTTTTGGTTAGCCCTTTATAGGTGAGGTATTGTGTAATTACAATTCTTCTTTGAGTCATCCTTGCCTATGACCCATATAGCTAGAGGATACTATAGCGTGGACCCTTTTTGGTTTGAGCCTAACCCGATAATGGTATTTGTGATGGGACCCTTCCCTAACGATGATGCTATAGCTTAAATGGATCCTGCATGAGAACCCGCACACAGCATGTGTTTAGTACCACAATTAAATGCATGTTGGGGAAGCCTTCAATAGTCAAGCAGAGACAAGGACCCCAATTAATAACCTTTTGGCTAGCCTTTTCAAATGAGGTCCTAGGCCATTACAAGCCCTTTCCTAAGATTGTCCTATATTTTAAATAATATCACAATACAAATCCAAAGCCTTAACCATTCTAACACCATGGAGCACCAATCGGAAAAACTAGATCTATATTTATGGCTGTTTTTAAATTTAAAATATCTCCAAACCTTATCATTTGAGCTACCACATAAAGACTATTCTTTGTTCCCTTAAGAGTCCCAAACCCAAATGTCTAAAAATCCTTAAGCCTAATAAAATATTAACTCCCATCAGACTGAAGTTGGCTAAGGAAAAATAGCTTTACAGACTTCTCGGAAACAGTTGGAGATACACATTGTACTAGTATATTAAACAGAAAATGATAACTTATCGGAAATGATCATTTATAGGAGTAATTTAGAGGAAGATTATTTGCAGTATAGGTGTATAGTAATAAGATATCATACAAAGTAAACTAACAAACCATATGCACTACCTTACGAGCAACAAATAATACCCTAGGCTATTATACATTATGATCTGGATCAGGGGTTCAATAATGCCATTATCCTATTATAACACACCATGGAAAACATTATTGACCATTACAACAATTATAATGGCCATTATTTGCTCAAAAGTTCCTAGACTCTTTCAAAAATTTGGTACTTGAAATGGTTTTTATTTTTTGCTATGACCATAAATAACAAAAAAATAACAATAACATCTTAATTTGCCCAAATCATTATTGATTGAATAAAAATTATTTTTAACTGTTGAATGACTGACAAAGGTTTAAATTCAAACATTAATGATTTCTTATCAGGTGACTAATTTGATTTAGATATTATTGATGCCTTAGCCCTTAGGTTTACATGAGAAGAGTTCTTATCAGAAGATTAATAGGATATAGACATTGGCACTACTATGTTTTTAGTGTTTAGAGTTCAAACATGTAGAAAGAGGATATTCAGCTCCAGAGATGGAGATCAAGTGATGAAGAAATAAATGGCTGCCTAAAAAGCAATAGGTAGAATTTTTGAAGTAATCAAAGTTAATGGGATAGAGAAAAAGGGCAAGGATGAGTAACATGTATTATTGAGATGCATAGAATCTGTTGAACAAAGAAACGACTCAAGAGATACCACATAACCACTTAACATCTGATCCATTAGGGAAACTCTGGTTTAAGATAACAACCAATGACTAAGAAAAGAAAATATAGTTGTGTAACTTGAGTTAGTTATACTAATGATACAAAGTTCCCCTTCAATATCAAATATAACTAATGATACAAAGTTCCCTTTCAATATCAAAACTAATAAAATTTACAAGATTGCTGCAATTTCTGTCCATTTCCAGCTTTAGACCACCAGATTCAAACATTTCTTATGAGGAAAGTACTCATTTCCAAACGTAGACACACAAGTTAATTTTAAAATTTCCAAATAATAAAACCCATTGCTCCCATAATGATGAACATATTGAACTTGGAGAGGGTCAACATTTGGATAACTCAAAGAAGTAGATAACATTCCATAGTTCAAAAGCATATGATCTGTTAGATCCGTCTCTCCAACCATTGGATGGTCCAATAATATTGCAATTCCCTTTAAGAGTATTTTCATTACCTGTCGAGAAAACATCTATAATTATTTTCATTGAGTACACATGCATATGCATGTGCTTTATCTATACTGTATAACAGAGAATTGTGAATTGCAGAATTTTCTTTCTTTGATTCCATCTATGATATTTTATTCCGAAAATACTCTCTCACCTATATCACCTCCCATTCATAATATTTTCTTTTTGAAAGCAAAATTTCTTTCCCAACAAAAGAGGATCTCAAATCTCCGAGACACACAAGCCCCCTTTTTTCCTACTCTCCCTTACACTCTCACCTTTCCCCTCTCTCTCTCTCCCCTCCTGCACACAATAACCTTCTCCCTCACATCTCCGACTCTCTTTGTCTCCCCTCGTACCATTTCATAGCCCAACTCCACCCACACTCTTGAGTAGGGGTGTGCAGGGATCAAATCGGATCAGTTTGGAGCTAAAAACCCAAAACCGAACCAATTTAAAGAAGTTTCCTAAAACCAAATCCGAAACTGAACCGACCATCTACAAAAACCGCTTGAAACCAATCCGAAAATTCAGTTCGGTTCAGTTTATCAGGTTGACATTCTATTTTATACATAAAACAAAATATAAATAAAAAATAAAAAATTGAAATTTATATATATAGACATATATGGGTTGGGTTGGGTCGATTTGAGTATATATATTTGTATATATACACGTGTCAAGTTGGGTCGGTTTGAATCGGTTTTCTGAAAACACAAACCGAGACCGAACTAAAAATTTTCGGTTCAAGACTTTCTCAAATTGAAACCAAACCAAATTTTTAAAAAATGATATAAACCGAACAAAAAAGATCGGTTCGGATTGGTTTCACAGTTCGGCCAGTTTTTTGCACACACCTACTCTTGATTCATCCTCTTCCTCCCCTCTCAGGCTTTGCTCTCCACCTCATTGGCCCAATCTCCCTCCCTCCATCTTCTCACCTGAACTCTTCCTTCTTGTATCCCCATGAATCCCAATTGCCACCTCTCCACTCTAAGGGCTCTATATATTTTCTAACTTTCATATTTGAAATAATGTTATTAATTTTGTTTATTTCATTCTGTATCCTAATTTTAATATTGTTTATACATTCTCATTGGAATTTTATTTGCATCTTTTATTGCTTACTATATACTTATTTTAGTTATTTTGTTTTATATTTTTAGTTTTATTAATTGTGTTTATATTTTTATAGTTTTACTTTTATGTATATCTTTTTTATATTTATTCTAGTACATTTTATTGTATCTTTTTTCTTGTGTCATTTGCTAATTGAGTCATTTTTGTTCTTTTGCTATGTACCATATGTTTCATTATGTCTTTATGCTTATAAGTTCTTATTTTATTCTATTTTTGAATTTTGATAATAACACTTTATATGTAGTTTTACATTTTCAAATTACTATTTATCTTGTGTATATCAATTTTTTAATAATTCTAATTATTATATCAATTATTTAATATTTTTATTTACTTTATTCTATTTGAGTTAACTTATTTTGCTAGTTTTTAATTCATTTACATTGTTTGTGAATTCCTGTTTTGTATCTTTGGTTCAGAATTATTTGTGCTTTACCATCTACCCCATTTTTTTAATATTGTTTGTATTTGGATGTTGAACTTTTTACTTAGTGTTTTCTGTTTTACTATATTACTTTGCATTTTTATGATTTTATTTTTATATATTTACATTCATGTTTAAATTTAGTTTATTGTATTATATTTTAAATTGTTTATTGTAGTTTGCAGATGATCCATTTTTTACTCTTCTTCTATTCAATTTTCTTAGTTCATTTCATTTTTATTGTGTTATGACTTTTTTCTAATTTATTTTCTTTAATCTTATTTATGTTTTTTTTCTATTTTTAGTTTATCTTTTATCTTTCTCCTATTTGTACATTCATTTCGATCAAACAATAAAATAAATAAAATATATTATCATATAACCTAACATAATCTAATAATACCATGCTTTGATTATCATTAAATTTTGTCAAATCTTGCATTGTACATACGAGTTTGCTAGTAATGAGTATGGAAAAGAGTGAGAAGATAGAGGTTCACCATCTGCCAAATCAGTTACATCAGGCATAGAATTTTACAGCCATTCAGTCAATATAAACATATCAAAGATTATAATAATGTACAAAAGAGACGAGAGCACAATTTATAAAGCATGACTATAATTAAGAAGCCTGATCCAGCCTACTTGTGGTTGCCGACTCTTAGATATTTGGATCATCAGCATAGTGAGGAGGCACATCAGCCCACCCCTCTAACCAAACGGCGTTGTAGTCTTGTACGTTCATTCCATAAGTAATGTGCGCCGAGTTATAAGCACTCTCGGACCTCTCGTTGAAGCTCTGACTCTAAAAGATGTCCTCTGGCTGATAATACGACTGCGGAGTGGCCCACCGAAATTGCAACATAAAAATGTGACCCATAAAATACTTCGGGCTGCATAGGGTAGTAGCCACTGGAAGATACCTCAGACGCATCATATACATATCCGTATCCGTATGGATCATAGGTTGTCTATGACTATTGGTAATATGATTCTGTATACGAATCAAAATCTGATACGTCTAAGGATCCTACTCCATGTGCAAGGTCATCTACAGTTGTATCGTATCCTCCTGAATGACCTTGAGGAGCTCGTCTTCTATATGCAATCATATTCTCGCGGGCTTTACCAGATCGTGCATCATGGTCACTATCCTGTATAGTATGCATAAAGTGGGACTCACCGATGAATCGAAGACCACCATGTGGCTGTCTCATAAATAGTGGTCTCATGTCCTCCACTTTCTCTCTGGCCAGCAGATCCACGACCACCAGAACTATCATCACTGTTGCTCCTGATCTCAATCTGAGTGTACTCACTCTCCACAACACTCTCTTCGGGCTACAGGTGCCTGCTATTTTTCTTTTTTGGTGTGTTGGGCAGCTGCCTTCTTACCCTTCGTGCCCCTCTCTGCCTGGCTATGCTGAGAGGATGTATGTCGCCCTCCTGATCGAGTCAACCGAATAGCGTAGTGGCCTCGTCTAAGTATCTACCGATCATATCTCTGAGAGAATGTCTTGGACAAAAAGTCATATGATGACTGGCTCCCCTGTGGCTGTGGTTGTAGCTAATTAGCTAGAAGAACACGTGAAATATTGTGCTCAGCCTATTGCCCATTGCCCTGCATCGATCATATCTACTTTTCTGCCACTGGGGACTGACAAACATCTAATGTAAGGCTACTTTCTTCTTAAGAAGACTATCAAGTGCAACGTAGTTAGTGGCAAACCGTGTAACTTCTGATCTCAAGATCTCTCCCCCTGCATACCTCCTCATTAGTGAAAGGACCACATATGGTTATAAATATACCTGGTGATGGTTTGGGTTGTCTCCATTTTCTGTTGCACCTTACGAAATTTCATAATGTTCATCAACATGAGGTCGATACAATGTGCAACACATGGGGTCCAGAAAATATGTAGTTGCCACTTCATCAAGATCTTTTCGGCGGCCTTATATTGCAGCCTATTGTCAATGATGACCTACACGACATTCTTCTCTCCTACCTGATCAATCACCTCCTCCATCAGATTAAGAATCTATGTGACATCGTGCACCTGATCAGAAGCATCAACTGACTTGTGCAAACAAGTCTTCATATCACAGTATGTCAGAAAGTTGATGATGCTCCATCTAGTACGACCGATCCAACCATCACACATCACAGTCAGTCCATATATGGACTACTTGCTCTTATAGGAGGCAATCCATTTCTCTAGCTCCTTATTACTGTCAAGAAGCTCATCGTAGATATCGTTCGAGCTTGGAGGATCTACACCGAAATCGAAAGACTATATGGTGGAAATGGTAGACCTATAGTACGTATTGTCTGCTACATTCACTGGAATGTGGCTGAAGTAGAAATAGAATCAAATAGCTCGCCACATATCCTTCTCCTTATCCTTCTTTAGCATTGAGTCAACCCACTGCTGCTTCGAATCTCTGCTGCAGAAGGCATAAGAATATAAGGCCCCATTTAGGAAAGCTTTTGGAGGGCCAAAAACCACTTTCTGGCCCTCCAAAAGCACTATTAGATCAAACAAGGATGAATGGTAAAATTTTTGAAAAGTTGTTTTAGCTTTTCTAGAAAGTTAAAATAGCATTTTGGAAGAAGAAAATGGAGCTTCTCCAAAAAAGCACCTTAGAAATTATCGAAAAGTTGTTTTTAATTATAATATTTATTCTCTTTAGACCAACATATCCATAGTAAAATATAATAATTACACAGAAGGATACATGGTCATCGAAAGGATGAAAAATTAATTTACATTAATAATTATAATATTTTATATCTTTATTATTGTATTATATTATAAATATAATATTATATTATATTATATCATAATACATTAATATGTTATGTTAAATAATTTAATATTATGTTATATTATG
>JAOXJJ010001179.1:5911575-5934312 GCA_025769935.1 Phoenix roebelenii | reverse complement strand
ATATTAAATAATTTAATATTATATTAAATTATTATGCTATAGTATACAATATTATATTACTATATTATAATAATATTTTATTATGCTCTGTTATATAATACTATATAACGTCCTTTATAGTCATTTTGTCATACCAAAAGTACTTTCTCAGTTTGTTTGCCAAACACATGTTAAAGTTACACAGCACTTTAGAAATATAGTTACCAAATAGCAAATAAATTTTTATAAAAGCTCTTTTCTAAAAGATCTACTTCCAAAAGCTCTTCTTCTAAAAGCTCTACTGCCAACAGCTCACCCAAATGGGGCCTAAATTATAGATTATTGTTGCTGGTGGAATCTCTCTCGATGATTTCTTTTTCCTACCAAAAGTTTCTAACACAAGGTCGGAGGAACTGATACTGAGCACCATATTAGTTTTTCGGCTGCACAAGTCGGCACGGGCCGTGCCGGGCCTGTACGGACGAGGGCACGGTACCGTGAAAGAGAGAAAAAGAGAAAGAGAGAAAGAATAGAGAGAGGGGGGCTAGCGGAGGGTGGCAGACGCCAACTGAGGGCCGCGGGGGGCGATGGAGGCTGCGGCACTTGCCATAGTCGATTCTTCTGTTTCGAACAAAATAGGGGTCCAGCCACGACTTAAAAAATTTCGAGATTTTTAAGTGAAATTGAAAAATCACAAAATTTAAAAAAAAATCAAGCTCAAATCAAAAATTTTGACATTATCTTTTCTTATTTTGCAATTTTTGAGCTATTTTTCAAGACATCCAAAAGGAGAGAATGAGATAGGAGGGAGGAAGCACACCTTATTTAGCCTTAGATCTTTCTTCTGATAGCCTAAATCGGTGTTACTTTTAGAGTATTTAGGAAGGAGAAGGGGCGGAGCTGCTTTCAAATTTTGTTGGGAATCGGGCCTTCCCAACGGCCACCTGATGCTTAAAGCATAGGTGGCAATTATTCAAGGAACAGTATGAACCAGGTTTGGAACCAGATTGACTCGGTACAACCGGCCACCAACCGACCGGTTCAATAGAGGTTCCGGCCGATACGGGGCCGGAACCAAAAATATCAGTCGAACCAACCCGGCTTCGCACCGGGTCGACTTGGCACTGCCCAAACTAGGCAGTTCGACCCAGTTCGGAAGACATTGGCAGTAAGGTTGCTCCATTGTGATGTGGGAGTCAAGCGTTCAAAACATATAAACAGCCTCTCCGCACGTGGAGGTTAAGGCAGCATACGTCTGACCCTTCCCAAACTCTGCAGTGGTGGGAGCCTTGTGTAATGGGCCACCCCTTTTTAGCAGCCACAGACTAGAACTCATTGGTATAATTTGTCAAGAAGAGGAAGGAAAATAAAGGAGGAAAGCAGCACAAAGAAGATGGAGAAGGGGTGAGGAAGAAGATGGAGAATTGTGAAAGAAAATGAAGAAGAAATAAGAGTGGCTAGGGGACAGAAATCTTTCAAAAGGTAAACAAAGAAAAAAAGAAGATAGCATACCATAAGTTTGTGGAATCCACGATTAAAGAAAAGAAATTTACTTGTGGATGTTACAGGTTCCAGATTTGATCGAAAGTTTTTTACAAAGATCTCAAAACTATACTAAATATAATCTCAATATATCTAAGACTAATGGAAGCCAAGTAACCAAATTGTTACCAAAGAAAGACACCTTTGATAAATGCTCTATCCAAAATAGAAGATGTAATGAGAGTAGAACCTCACGGTTACATCAGAACTATCTACTGTCCAACCAAGCTTGACATTTCTTATTCTAGGAAATTTTGAACCAACAAAAAACTCTCCAGAAGCTATCATACTGTTCAAGCATTTGGTAAATCCCAAAAGTACATAAAATATAAAGAAAAACAATAATAGCCAGAACCCAGAAATTTAATTTACATCTTACGGATCAAGGTCATAAAAATACAGGCGACAAAATCAAATGGTCTTAAATGTCAAAACCAGTCTAACTTGTACCTCAAATCTGTAGAAACTGAATTCACATGCAATCATTTGAAAAGAATTAGAGAGGGAACACATGCACACAGGGGGACAAAGCTTTTTTGAAGAAATAGGTGACTGACTCAGGGCACAAGAGCGTGTCTGTTTTTGGGTGGGGTGGGAGCGATGTTGGGGTAATGATCTAGTATAGTCTGCTATGCATGCCCTATCTTTTAATGAAATCATATGTAGCTATTTGCTTAAGGACAAGTTATAAAAATGCTCAAGTGTATCAGGGCATAATAACTTGTTAAACCAAATTAGTAGCTTTAAAAACAGTGAAATCTTCATTCCAATGGTACTTGTCTCATCTATATTATGCTCATCATATGTAATATGAAATTAAACAAAGGACACATGACAAAATTAAAAAGCCAAGTTGTACATGATTGATGTAAAAATTAAAAAATAAATATAAAGTGCTTTATAATCACTAAACTTTCATACACAAAGCAAGAGTATAGATTTTTAAACTAAGAACTAAGAATTCAAAAATCAGAATGGTGGTTCATCTTTTAGCACATCTGCATTACATAAATTAAAATGAATTTTGTTAAAGAAAAGACTCAAGCAAATCTTATTCAGAAAAGCAAGTTATATTACACCAGAGACCCAGCTAACCCATCAGAAGAAAAAAAAAAAACTAAAAGACAGGTACTTACGAGAAGTAAATCTTAGCACAATAACCAAGAAGACCAGAAAGGATAGCTATCACAACCCAGATATCAGCTTTAGGCATTTCAAGTGAACTAATAAGAGTGACCTGAACAAAATGAGTATGTCATAAAATGGAAAGAAACTAATAATGCTAAATTTACTAAACTATATCATTTCAAAAGTGGAAACTTACAAGTCCAATTATGCCAGAAACAAGGAACTGGACCCAGTCCATAGGAGTTAAACTAGGGTTTTTCTTTTCAGGCTGCAAAATTAATAATTCCAGCTCACTAAGTCAACTATGAAAAAAAAAGGTAAAAAAGTTGAAGGATTTCTGTTTTCAGCAAAGCAACGAGCAGGAAAACTGACCAGTACTAACTCCATATCAGCCATAGGTATATTTTTGAAGTGTTTTACATAAATCCCTTGGTCCACCTTGTTATTGGTGCTAGCCCGCCTGTAAAGATACCAATTAACACAGACAATAGGAACATGTTATAATTCATCAGGAAAAAAGAAAGGTTATCAATGATACTCATGGATAACAAAGTTGTTACATTTGCTCAATTAGACAATATCTGAATACTCTGCACTTTCCCTTCCTAGGATCATCGCCAATAGGCAATACTAAAAGGCCAATATTTTTTCACACCAAAACCTAGATGACTATGCTCAAAGAAAGACAAAAGAACTACCTGTACACAACAATCATCCTATCAAAAGTTGGTTCCTGGATCATGATCTTGCCAAGTAGATTTTTCATGCTGGAATGTAGAAGGAAAATATTAAAATTAATATCATCACCAAAAGGGCCAAAATTAAGAGATCTGATAGAACCTTAGTTCCATGTTTTCGATACGAATACGTTCAACAAATAGGTCCTGCTCATCTGTATCAGGACTTGGTTCATCCGTTTTCTTAGGATCTTTCTTAGGTTTTGGACTTGGTTTCTTGGAAAAGAGCTTTTGCAGCCTGCAGTAACCATTAAATTCAGTAACTTAATTGGAAAACCTTTTAACTCGAGAAATAATTATTTCCAGTGTACCTGGTCTTTTTGAGGAACCACATCCATATGCGAGCTATGATCATATCCAGTTTCTCCATATAAAAATAATCAGTCGTTTGATCTATTCCTATGCCCCGGCGAAAAATCACGTACTTTGTACATACAAGGTCACCAGAATGGTTGAAGAATTAGAAGAAATATATAGTGACACTTCTAATTAACTCAATAAGATGTCTATCAGTGGAATAAAGAATAAAAATATAAGACTGTAGAACTAGTTTTGATACATGATAGGTAATCACACTATGTACATAAACTGGCATTTCACGAGAAAGCAATAAGATAATAGAAGTATATTTTTTTTTCAATATGAGATATATAACATATAGTAAAAGAGAAAGAAATTTTTACTCAAATTTATGGTAGCAAAAAGGTGTGCAGGCTTTCTATCTCACTGAACCAAAGGCCTTAAGGCACGCAAAATCTTGCTCAAGCATCTGGCTCTGCAGCCCCCCTCCCCTCACCCATGCTGCATTTCTTTTGCTTATATCAGGGATCCTTCAATAGCTGATTTGCATAGCCCATGTTATTTGCACCTTCATGCACATTAATGAAGACATTTTGAGGTCATGAGATAACCAGAAACAAAAGCCAACTAATCTCACGTTTTTTCTGTCATCATCCTATGATCTAGCCCTTTCTCATACTAATCCAGGGCCCCCAGATTCCTTCTCTTTCCGTTGTCAACCCGAAATTTTTTAGCTGCGGCCAGACCCCTGTTTCATGTGAAACAGGGTAACCGGCTGCGGCCTCGGCTGCTGCAGCTTCCGCCGGTCCTCTGCCGGCATCCACCCCCTCTCTTTCTCCCTCCCTCTCCCGCTCAGTGTCTCTTTCCTTCTCCTTCTTCGGCTCCTGCAAACGTCTCGTTTTTACAGTCGGAACCGTACTAGTGAGCCACTGGTATGGCTCGAAACAAGCGGAACCGCACAGTTTGGGATGTTCCGCCGACCTTGGTCATCCCTCTGCTTTAGGTGTCATTATCTTCAGACCGATGATGCAAAGGAGTGAGGCATGTAGAAGATGAAGTATGGTGGACAGCACGAGGTAGCTTTGAGTAAAAAGGAAAATGCAATGAATTCTAGAGATGAGGCATAGAAAGCAAAGATATAAATATAGCCAAAAGCAATTCAATTCCTTTTGTATGCAGATAAATTATTAAGAGATTCGTTTAGATGCTACTGATGCAGTACTGCACATAATAGTGAAGACAATTTTTGAACAAAAGAGAAAGCCCTTACCATATATCTGCATTACAATCAGATGCTACATAAGTCCCCCACCTCCAAAAAACAAAAAAAAAAGGGGGGCGGGTGCACAACCAACCTCATACTAATCAAACATATTAGTCATCCAGCACATGCAAAATCTTGGGGAAGGTTTTGGTTTACACATGCCCTTCTTACAGTTTCAAGACCAGATGTTAGTTAATAGATGATACTGAAATCTAAGAAACACATTGCAAATGCTCACCAAGATGGAGGTAAGCTTTTCATTTGCACAACAAAGTTCTTGCAGTGAAATTGAATTGTGTAGATGCAGATTTTTACATAAGATAATGAATAGGATATATCAGCAAATAATTGCATGATATATAGAAGATATGACCCAAGGTTCGTTGTCTCGATATCGGACCCCATACCGGTACCACACTAGCACTGTGTCACTACTGTACGGTATAGTACGGAGTTTTTTGGGCATACCAAGTGTTAGTAATGCCACTCATACCAGATATCGGTATGGTACGTCCCTTCCATCCATTCAGGCTGGTACAGTAAACCATGATATGACCAAATCACCATAGAACAACCAAATTACAATTTTGAATTGCACTTCTATATTTCAATCTATAAATCCTCAAATTTGACGGTTATCTAGAACAATTCATTCTTGAATTTGGAATATTGACTAAATGATATTTCAAGAATATCAGAAGTCAGAGATGTCACTTTCTAGGAGAATGAGGATTAACCATGACTATATGATGTGCAAGACATGCTACCCATGCAAAAAGTAGTTAAACCAGATCAAAATTCAGGGAAGAAAACTAAAAGTTTGTATAAACCCCTAAGAGAAAAGTCCTAGGAGATTTCCTTCATAAAAGAGGCTCAAATAGTGCATTTAAAATTGGTAATAATCTGATCTTTGGGATGTGAGCTGTAGCAAAACCTTAATTGAGGGATAAGGAAATCTGTGCAACATGAAATAGAATAAAGAGAATGGACAAGAAGTCTAAATGAACTAAACTATCAAGATGATGATGAATTTAAAACAACTAGAAAATTGAGAGCCTCATGCTTTAGTTCTACCTGCACATAGCAAGAAAACATTGTGCTTGATATCAACAAAAATATCTAAGTTATTATAATCATCATTCTGCATTAGACTTGACTGGTACCTTGTCTGAAAATTCGGGGAGGTTTTCATGAGGATGCTCTTTAAAATACTTTGACAAGAGCTTGTTGTCAAGCTGCATTCCACAAACAAAATAAGAAAAATTAAAGGATAAAATTCAACAAATGTGCCATATTATAAGGTTGCGAATACAAATGTTCAGAATTAATTTGAACCTTAGATTCTTCCACTTTGATAGGAAGATTTAATAAATACTGCCCAGAGTGTGCAACATCAATCTCCTCATCCGTCACTATTTTAAAGTTGCTCTTTTCCATTACCTGCTTCATGTAAAGCAATATCAAAAGAGCTCAAATTTCAAAAACTCCAACAAAGAAAACTCAGTCATCTAAGAATTGTCAAAGATATTTCAAGTATGACTATATAGGAGGTTGTTGCAACAAAAAGCTGACAGGACATTTGCACAAGTTTCACTGCATTAAGTCAATTCTTTCTTTTATTTCTTTATAATGAGAACCATTTATAGATAACTGCATGATAATCCAGAAAAAGAATAATGGAGAGGAGATGTATGAACATATATTTCCATATTAAACAGCAAATATTTTTATCACATTCACGGGAGAACAAATATAAGAATCTGGAGCGCAGATGTGTGAACATTTACTTCCATATTAAACAGCCAAAAATCTTCATTACATTCATGAAAGAACAACTATATGAATCAATATAAAACCTCTAAATGTTCAGAAGATGTCATTACCAGCTTTTAACCTCAACCCTGTAAGCCAGTGCCAAATTACTAGGTCAAGGCATATTCCAACAAGAGAAGGAACAGGCATTAAATCTCTAGCGAGAAGAAAACCCCACCTTCTTGTATACACAGTGCAAAATCATGCAACTAGAGAGAAAGCCACTAATGTCCTCTGGACTTCAAACAGGCCAAGATTAGGGAAGAAAACAAGGCTTGCTTGACAAAAGAAGTAAAATCATTTCGGAAAAAATTATGAGAGAGAATTTGAAACACAATCCCCTAAATGCTATGACAAATACGATAATAAATAGTATTAAGGGCCTGTTTGGCAATGATCCACCAGATCCGGCAGGATTGGGAGTGGAAGAGAGCACCGGAGGGGGAGAGAGTGGGGTAGCTTAAGAAGAGAGAAGGATATCGCCGGTCCCTGCAAGATTCAAAAGGAAGACCTCTTGGGGTCTTTTTTTTTTAATCCAATGGGATCGGGGTACCTGACTCCTTGCCCTCTCCCTCTATGCTCCCACTGCCTCCTCTCCCCCTCCATCGATATGTTGTATTGTTCCTAAACAGGCCCTGAAGAAGAAATGCATAACTATATCTAAATAAAATCTTCTATATGGTTTAACTCATTTTCTTTGATTAACAAGAATATAATTATTTTCCAGGCTAAAAAGGGGTGCTGTGTTAACTCTATTTTTTTGGCTAAAAAGGAGAATAGGAGTTTTCTCTAGGGCAGCCACGAATGAAAAAAATTGGAAGAAAAACAAAGAGCAGGAGCTTATCTGGATCTATCTCTACACCGACAAAGTACACAAAAAAAGACTATGGCATTAAAAAAATAAATAATCACCCCACTTGGTTAGCAATGCTAAATTGGAGTTCATCAACCTCCCCATTTAAAGCATTAATATCATTAGAAAAACATCTTCCAATAAACTAATTCAAGAATTTTCTACCTTCAGCATCCCAAAAAGAAAAAAGATTTCAGAAGTTGATTCAAATGACAAGCAATAGAAAATGTTTTTTGAAAGAGATATTCAAAAGCAAACTATTTCCTACCATTAGACACAAGGATGACACTAAAAATAGAACTTTCCCCTTGACTACTAGATACACCTTCTCCTAAGTGGTTAAACTTCATTCCACCACTACATAGCAAGGTCTACCATACCACCCCATACAGCCCGGTACAGGGCATACCGTATCGTACCGGTTTTCTCCGGTATAAAACACACATTCAAGTCAGTACAAGCTCCGTACCACCCATACCGAGAGGTGTACCGACCTGTATCGAGGCATACTGAGGTGCGTACCAGTCCGTACTAAGGCATACCGAGATTAAAATTAAAAAAATACGAGAGCTATTTCGGCACAGAAGTATATTGTACTATAACATATCGTACCGTACCAAACCGATAAGATACTGAAACGGTATCAGGTATCGAGATTGCGGACCTTGCTACATAGACTCCTCAACATGTGTCATTAGTTTTCCACACAGAAAGGCTGCACTTAGATTTCCACCTTAATGCCCCATCGGATGAACAAAGCGCCACAAATCCTTCATTTCATCCTCAGCACTACCGATGAATTTTTCTACTGGCAGATAGCTTTAGGCAAGAGAAATGCATTTTTAATATAGCCCACCAACCATAGAAGACTCAAGATTATGTAATCAAAGACGCTAATTAACTTGGACTCAACCAACATTTTAGTTATCGAAATTGAAGAGAAGTTAAAGAAAATGGAGAAGTGCAACCAAGATATGACAAGCATATAACAAACCATCTTTATGGTTATGGTACAGGAAGTTAGGCAATTAGAAAACATGTGCCCAAGATGAGTGTTGCCGAAATGAGAATGTCAAAATTGACACACCGTAATACAAGAAAAGATAGAAGAAGAAATGAAGTCGTTCATAGAAAGATAGAGATAGCACTAGCCAAGAACAAATTGAGAGAAAGACGATTTAGCTGATTTTGACATATACAACGTAGGCAGAGAAGTGCACTAGTACAAAGGAGTGATGCAATACATGTAGAAACAAAGAGGGGTAGAGGTAAACTAAATCACATCGGATGAAGTACTAGCAAAGGACTTGATATCACTTCTTCTTTCAGAAAGTATGGCCCTAAACAAAGAATGGAGGAAAAAAATGATTTATCTAACCAATCCTAAGTAGTTTAAGATTAAGTCTTAGTTGAGTTGAATTGATTTGAGTTGATTTGAAATTAACACCTTTCCAATCAACAAAAAGAGAAAAAGAAACATCCTTGGCCTATGCTTACAATGGTGAATTAAAATCAAGCCTAACTCAAACTTCTAGTAAATTTGATATGAAGGAAGAACAACTCAAAACTAGATCATATATTTTTCCTCGATCATATTATAGCGAATAAGAAACCATAATTTTCTCCAACCTCAGCTGATTTAGCTGAATCCATCTTGATTCTATTGTTATCTATTACTAACCTGCAAATCAGCAGTCCTTTACCATATCATGAAAATGTCTCCTGTTATATTTTGGAACTAATATAAATGAGTCAGATCATCGTCTGCTTGAAGGATAGTGTCCATAAATCTGTTATATAATATTTCATGATGGAAAATGCAAGGATTCAAGTGCTATGCATATGATGTTCAAGCTAGAATGATCCTCCAATTACCTTCACAAAAATTTGCTGACAAAATACCAAGGTCAACACAAGTTTGAATTATTAATTGTCTAGAACCTTCTAAATGAACATGAAAATCGGTCTAGAAACTATTTTTGTCTTCAATTGTTTTTTTAACATCTTGTGCTCTAAAAATCTAACTCTTCAAGTCATTGATGCTTTGTACCATCTTGAGTATTACAATGCAGCAGAGCAAATTTTCAAAGAAATCATAATAATGATACAATAGAAAAATTGGTGATAACAAAGATACATAAAAAAGCAGCTACAAGGTGCAGAGAGATTACTAACCTGAAAAAAATATGTCAAAAAATTCTGTTCAAGAATGTCAATCTCTGCTGGAGATAAGTTCTGCTGTTCCAGTTTCTCAGAACCATGAACAGGTTCGAATAGGGCATACAGTTGCTGAAAAATACAACACTCCCTAAATTTGAATACCCCAAGCTTGATTACATATAGTTTAGCAAAACTAAATTTGACCGAACATCATGACTTTTATGTCAGCAAAGGTGCAAGTTGATGGGTACTATTACAGGCCTATACACATGCACATATAAAAAAAATGTGTGGATGCAGATGCATTCTTGCACGAAAATGCATATCCTTCTATGCCAGATATCCTTGTCCATGAATATGTTTAATTTAATAGAAAAAGTGCATACCATCAGATCCTCGAACTGAAGAAGATACCATGCCCTAATAGTGTACTCAACTCTCTTACAGAGTTTTATAAACTCTGCCTTGTCAGAATCATGCTCTGCAAGAGACTAAGGTTGATGGTAGCAAATGGCAGAAAAGTATGCATTTATAAGGAAAATGTAAGTCATTCACAAAAGCATTTCATGCCAATTCTATAAACATGAGAAGCACAATATTAAAAGCACATATATCCAAGTGAACAACAGCATTCTATTTAATAAGAAACTAGAGTGGAGCATGTGTGCCTTTTTTTTTGAAAAAAGGAAAAGAAAAAGGATTCATATATAAGAAAAACTGAGGAAGGACTTGAATCTTCGACAGCAAGGACACGTGCAGGAAAACAAAAGGATGCAGAGAGGAGACATGTGGACAGAGATTCCTAACAAACATGCATATTGGGAGACTTCGCAATAGATATACCTGAATCCACACTAATTACAGACCAATATGGTTCATCTCTTTGAATTACGGAATACATCAAAAAATGAGAATAACCTACAACCAGCTCTCGACATGGCATCTACCATTGAAGAAATAAAGAAAATTTCCTGGTAAAGGCTTGTTCGGACAAGAGAACCCATTTTTGACACATAAAATGCCAGCTGCTGGGGAAGGATACCTAGCTTACTAGTACATAGTCCAGGCTCATGCAACCATGAAGCAATCCTACGAGGCAAGGTTTCAAATCTCATATAAAATCCCCTACTGTTCACATAGCAGTAAGGTACGAGATGCAGTGTGCCCCTCCTGTCTACTCACGTTTGTCACACTGGAGATACACCGTACCAACATGAGATGTGATACAATGTTGAAACGGCATGAAATGGTCAAGATTTGAAGCCTTGCTACAGGATCATTTAAGAGCTAGAAAGCATCCACACGATCAGGAAAGATGACAAAAAGTACAACTCATAGGGACAAACTGAAACAATTTTCTACGCTTCTCAAAGATTTTTTTTATTTTTATGTAGCTCATTCATTTTTTCCTTTTGTGTAACAAGATACACAATATGCAATCTTTTAAGGCCAACTTCTAATTAAAATTCACATAAAATTTTACAAAGAAATATCATTATCAGCAATAATTGATGTGAGCATGAAGAAGGTTTCTGAAATTCTGGATCTAGAAACAATGTAAGCAATGGGTTTCGAGACTATTTTTGGCCATTTCTCTGTGACATGAGTTCTATCACATCTGTTTGGAATAATATTAGTTTAGGATTTATATCTATGTGGGATGTTTCTACAGTATTAGTTTAAAAGCAAATTTTTTTAATAAACAGTCTATATTATTTTATTAGAAAAAAGTTGGATTCAAATGTTACAAGAGCTACTAAATAGGATTTCCAATTTTAACCAACGTAAGAAGGTTTTCCTCTAATGAAAATCAGCTTTTCTGATGAGCAAAGAAACCTCCAGCTTATGGGCTTCCCTTATGAATAGAAAAAACATTCACTCTATTTGTGATATGCTACGTCGTAATGGTAGTAAGTATGAAAGACAGTTCTTCACCCTTTTTGGGGGATGATGTCTCCCTACATTTACCCCAAAAATAACATCACCCAATGAGAAATGCAATAACAGAAAGCCAAGCACACCAAGAGCGTGTTTGATAAAGCTTCTATTTTATAAAAAGAGAAGGAGAAGCCAGAAGCTTGGCTCTGTAGCTTCCCCTAAAAACACTTTTTTCTGACCTTTTATTCTTGTAAAAGCACTTTTCAAATAATGTTACCAAATTAAGAAGTGTTATTTTGCTTTAAAAGCCACAAAAGTATTTTTTTAGCCATACCAAACATGCCCTAAAGATTGTAAAAATGGCTCTTGCCTCCACTTCTTGTAATATCTACACCCTAGAGGTCCAAATGCCACCAAAAGAGTACGAGTACCATTGTCTCTAATCACTCTTTTGAACCCGATATTAGGCTTATCAAAAGAGCCACGGACAAATTTAGCCTGAGTAATTAGCTAAGGTGGAAGCACTCAATGTGGTTCGGCACTTGCATACAAGACCCAAAATCACATCAACAAGGATCCTTAGCAAAATTAAAGACGCAAGCCTCCTTTTTCTTTTCTTGGGTATGTTGGTGGGGTGGCAGTGTTGGGTTAAATAAGCAAGACTTTTGAAAAGCCAAAATCCAAGAAATATGCTGGTTGGTTATTTTGACTAGAATATTAATGGAGGTTACGTCCTCAAACAAATTCTTAATCCTTTCTGTTAAAAGAATTATAACACCATAAATTGTCTCAATCTTAAAGGTTCATTTTCAAACACCTAAAATTCCTTTGCAGCCATCAAATACTTCATTAACATCACTTGGGAATAAACATGAGGGATGTTGTGTGGACATCGATAGAAGAATATGATTCAAACACATATCCAAGTGTCTGGCAAGAAGGAAAAAGGTGAATGAGGGTATGTAGAAAAACTAATTTTAACTAAATTATAATTTTTTTCTTAAATACCATATAAAATAAAATTATAGAAGATAACATTTTTAGGGTTTTTTAGTATATATATTTCTCAAACTTCCTACTTAGAAAAGCCATACAACAAAAAGTACATTTTCAAAGTTATTTCAAAACCTACATCCTCGAACAATATCTAAAAAGGAAAATATGTCACTTTCAATATTGTCTTTGGTGGGTTGAACTCATTCTTGGATCAGTCCAATTACCGACCTATCTCTAGTAACTGAAAAAACAAAAAAGTTAAGTATCCAAGTATCTCACACGTATCCAATTCGAATACGCATTCCGACATGCATTCTTTGAGCCGAATATAAGTACCCACAAAACATAGCCCACAAGGCCTACATTAAGTAAGGAAACTGAGTATAGCCATCTAGTCTCCTTTATAATTACAAAGAAAATCAGTTGTCATTTGTTCTTTTAGGTGCATAAGACAAAAACTTGTTTTTACAAGAGTTATAATTGTAGTAGAATCAAACGATAATTTTTTTGTCATCTTGAAACAAAAGTACTCCACTCATGAAGGAGATGTTCCACTCCTTAATCGAGCACAATGATTCCATGACAACATTACAAACAAGCAAGTTATGAAAAAATTTGGAGATAAAGCACGCTAAAGTTCAATCTAGACTCACAAATATTCCAAGATAAGGATGTGGAAACCATGAAGGGTTTTAAGAAAATGACTTTCCTCTATCTGCATTTTAAAAAAGTTCTTCTGGTAGTCAAGTTCCAACTAATTCCATTACTAGCTCTATTTTAGAAAACCCTCCAAAGATAGCAGCAAAGATCTTCCAAAGGCACAACCAAGGTTTTTCAAACTGGTACCAGAGCTCATACTGGCCAGCGACCAGTTCAGCACGGTATGAAATCCATACCAGGCCATGTCGGAGCAAACCAAAATAGGTAGAAGGAGAGATGAAGAGAGAGAGGGAGGGAGACGGTGAGGCGGGAGAGGAAGAAGGAGAGCAAGGGAGAGAGATAGAGAGAGGTAGAGACCTCCAAGGAGTTTCAAGTTTGAGAGCTTCGAGAGCTCTGGATCTGGCAATGGAGAACGAGAGAGGGAGAGAGAGGGAGACACTCACTTGGATCATCGTTGTTTTACGTAGTCATCGTCGACGATGACTGCGAACTTCAAACAGGCTTAATGATGACTGAAGGTTTCGAATAGGAATGAAAGATTCCAATAGAGCTTTGAACAAGGCTTCGAACAAAGAAAATGGACTGACCGACCGACCGATGCTTTTAATATGTTTCCATTGGTTGAACCATGCCAGTAGCCGACCAGTCCAGTTCTGTATGCCCCGAACCAGCTGACTCGACAAGGTTCAGCTTACCCTGGGCACAACGGTCACTCATACAAAGGTCTCGACAAGGATAGTAGGAGACACTATTGACTATTGTATCTTCAAGGCCTTCTAGTTTATCCATTTTTCAACCAAAAGTATCTTTGATGCTTCTCTCCTCATCCTAAACCTTTAACAATGACTTCGGAGGGAGCATTTTCATTTTTTTAAGTACCCAAGCTACCACCAACTCTATGGTTGTTGGGCCCCTAGAGGTATTTCAAAGTACTTCAGCTCAATTTGTAATCCTCTTCATATCTGTAGCTTGTAGTTTTAATAATTGCTGAGTAAGAAAACATATTTTCCATCATATCTTGGTACATATATGTCTAGTGGATTTCATGCTTTGTGGCTAAGAACCACATAACATTTAATACCTTCATGAATATTGAATGTTCTCCTATATATTCCCATAAAATGATTAAGCCCATGATACTAGAGTATTTGCATTAGATAAAATCTCTTAGAATGGAGCCATTGCACCTTGTTCAGAAATTCTTGACTGTCTTGTATTCTCCATGTTCTTTGCTTATCCACCTACTCAGTGTTTGCTGGCCAGCATGCTGATTTTAAGTTGACTGTCGTCTTCAATTT
The DNA here is from genome assembly GCA_025769935.1 of Phoenix roebelenii. Taxonomy (NCBI): domain Eukaryota; kingdom Viridiplantae; phylum Streptophyta; class Magnoliopsida; order Arecales; family Arecaceae; genus Phoenix; species Phoenix roebelenii. Next base: position 5,919,705 of record JAOXJJ010001179.1, on the reverse strand, counting down.
TTAACTTTGATTAGCACCCTCGTGCATGCCAGAGGAAAGAAACACAGGATTAAGTGCTGTGGTGCCCCTCCTGTTGCTAATTTCAGAACAAGATGGGACTCAGTGGTAGGTTCCTAATTTCACAATGGAACTATCTGGATTCGATGCTTTCCGTATGGTATATTTTTTCACTTTATCAAACTAATTGTAGCATGTATAGCACTTGGCATCATATTACTCTGGCAAAACATAAAGTTAGACATTCTAGATTATATACCAAACTCTGACATTAGGGACCTCACTCCTTTAACAGCTGTGTCAATACAGAAATTGTTCACATTTAACTCGTTCTTGTTTCACAGGGTCGATCTTTTTCTGTCACTTTCCTCAACATTCTTTCTCCACTTGTGCTTCTTGTATCTACTTCACTGACTCCAGTCACTCCGCAGTGCTAAGTTGAAGCCATTTTTCCTAAATATATAGCTATAAATTATCAAGTGAATGTAGCATGTGACGCACTGTCCTAATAATTGACACTTACCATAACAAATCATTCGTGTAAACAGTCAAAAGACATTTATAAAAACTTCAAACCGAAGAAATACCATGACACATCCATTGGAGAGGGAAAAAAAGAATACCACAGAGTTTCTCACCGAAACAAAATTCTCCACTTAGATAATTCAAAGTGTCAGTATACTGCAGGAACTCAAATCAAACATCCGAAATCGAAAATCCCCACCAAACCAGAGGAAGTTGATGAAAACCTTCTGAACCCGAACCAATCAAAATTGTATTTTGAGGAGAAATCGTTTCAAATTCTCGAAAATAAACACGACCCGAACTACAAAACAAAGAAGAAAAATCACTTAAAATGATGGGAAAAGAAACCTAGATATCTAAGCTTTGGTACCTATGAGGTAGGCCAGCTTCATAATGAGCCTGGGTTTTAGAATGGGAATGACGGACTCCCGTTCCAGCCGGATCACATCCTTGCTCTTCCCCTTCCTCGTTCCATCCACGGCCGCCGCCGCCGCCGCCGAGTCCATCGCCGCTTCCGCCGTGTCCATCGCCGCTTCCGCCGTGTCCATCGCTGCCGCCGGCCGGCAGAAGATCAGAGATCGAGACTGGAAGAGGCCGAGGAGAAGGACAATTGGGGCTTCGTGGGACAGGAATAAATGGTGCCTAAAAGTCACGGGAAGTAGAGCTAAAGAGCAATCGAACTTCCGCGAAGAGCAACCGACAGCGAGAGTAATGACGAGGGAAGGATGGAACTAATTTTGATGTGTGGAGAGAGAGAGTTCCATAACGTTCCTCGAGCCACCGCTTGTGTCAAAAACTCTCCCTAAAATTTGAAACTAAATTGGATCAAATTATAAATTTCTCCCAACAGTTTAGCAGGTGCAGTCGTGATGGGATGGACAGATGGCTGTGATATTGCACCTAGGTAGGGCATGTTTGGATGAGACCGCCAACAAAATTTTCAATGCAAATGAGTTGTTTGGTTCGGCTAAAAAATAAAAAAATAAAAAATATTTTTTATTTAGTTAAAGTTTTTAAAGAAAAAAAGATAGAAAAATAATAATTTTATGAAATAAAATTATTATTTTTCATAGGAAAGAAAAATGCATAGAGAACATAAAAAAGCTACTTTCTACTGGTTAGAAATTGTAATCTTTTTTTTTCAAAAGTACCTTAAGCCATTAAAATTTATGGATAAGATATTTTTCTTTATTAAAAATATAATAAGCATTTCGTATAATTTTTTTATGAAAGTAAATGCTCAACCAAATATAAGTCAATATGGAATATAATATTTTTTTATAATCAACCAAATCTCAATTTTCTAAGCATCATATTCTCAGAAATTGTTTTTCTAAAAAAAACATTCCCTTGGAAAAAAAAAAATCAATGTACCAAACGAGTCCAAAGTATATCACAAGTACTGCCTGGCTCATATCACCTTATCTTCCCAACCCCTTCCTGCTAGAAGAAAATGATGGACCTTACCAAATGTTTACTGTACATTTTTTGAACCTCCATCCATAGATCTTTGGAGCTCTCTCTCTCTCTCCTACCTCTACCTCCCTCTCTCTCCCTACGATTGGGTATTCCTAATCCCACAAACCTGGCTTTATTTCATAAGATTACCCAAAAATGATTTTTAAAATGTTTATCTATTGTTTATATAATTTTATAATTTAGACAATATCTAGAGATCCATGTTTTTAGTTTTTATATTACAAGTGAAAATATAAGTGTAAATGTAGAACCGGAAAAGAAAATTTTGATTATATTTTTAATTAAACTTGAGTTAAGTATATAACATGTCAAAAATTATATCTGTATGTTAGTTCAAAAATTTATACTCAAACAATACTTCTATACCTTATGATAAATCATAGGGGCCAAAGAGTTCACATAGAGAGAGGCAATGATTGCTAGATGGATAGCTAAGATTTGCTGAACATTATATTGGCAAGATGGCCTATATAAAGCCGTCTCGAAAAACCTAAAGAAGAATAAGAATAACTTAGAAAGTTCTTAGAAATGAATATCTATTTTGCATATATTGCTGCTCAAAATTCAAATGAATATCTATTGGATTAATAGGGACTCTAGTTTCACCTTAAATTAGCTTAAAGAGAATAATAATGCCAACATAGTCCCCACCAAACTTTGTCCATAATATCTATGTGATATTTAATAGAATGAAACATGTTAAGTTTTCTAAGAGGTGGTAGGTTGCCTAATATTATAAGATCTAAGAAAAGGCCATAAGTTGGCTTAAAGGGTACAATAATGTCGTATGGTCTCCATCAAACCTTATCCATAATATCCATGTGATATTTAAAAGAATGGAGCATGTTAATATATATACATATACATACATAAATATATACATATATGTAAGTATGTATTTATGTATGTGTATATATAGAGGGGGATTGGGCTCCTTTCAACCGGATTTGGAACCAAATTCGGTCAAATCTCCCACTATCCAATCTGCACGGATTTCACAGCTACCAACAACCCCAGCAGCGGTAAGTTTCTATTTGGCTTGAGGAAAAACAAAAAATAATAAAAAGCATTCAATGAGACGGGACGAGAAGCAACATGCGCACCCAGTCCCTTCTCCATTTGAACCTCTCTCTATAGAACCTCTCTCTCCATTAGAAGACCACGCTCATCATTCTCTCATTGGAATTCCAACCCCTCCACCTCTTTGTTTCTCTCTCGTCGAAAGCTGCTCTCTCTCTCTCTCCACAACTCTCTTTCTCCATTTGAAGCCCCCTACCTCTCTCCTCACAACACTCCCTTTCTAACCTCTCCATCTCTCTCTCTCTCATCAGAACCCCAACTCTCTACCGCTCTCCCACTTAGGGGTGCAAATGGGTCGGATCGGATCGGATCCTCGGTGACCCCGATCCGACCCGATTTTTTATTCGGATTCTAATTTTGGATCCAGACCCGACCCAGTTGAAGATCGGGTGGGATCGGTCGGGTCCGAGTTGGATCCGGATCAGATCCGGATCCGAGTCGGATCGGGTTCGGATCCGAATCGGATCCAATTTTTTTATATTTTTGGAAAAAAATTTAGAAAAATTTAATTTGATCATATCATAATTATGAGATGCTCGGTGACCCATGACTTGAAAGACTTGCAATTGATCTCCCGTCAGAACAGATAACCCCGACTTACTAAGTCGGTCTACAAGCCAAATTTCATATCACACTATTTTTGTCCATATGACTGATTGGACGGAACTTGGTGTCTCCCAGCTCCCCTCTCACGAGGACCAATTCCATTGCAGAAAACGGGCACATGACCCATATTCAGTTTGGTGTTCCCTCACTTCCTCCCTGTAAAAGTAAAAAAAACAGAAACCAAAAAATCGAAGGAAAAAAAAAAGGAAAGCCAGCTACCGAGACACGACCCAGAGGTATCAACAGTGTAATAGACCGAGAGAGGATCTTGACGGATCAATAGTGCCACGACCCACACAAAAAAAAGAAAAAAAAAACAAGCTCTCTTTTGATTTTTCCCCCTCTCTCTTTTTCTCTTCGGGTCCATTCGGGTCGAGTCGGATCCGTTCGGTAAAACCAGACCCGACCCAGAAAATGATTTGGATCCAATTTTAAGATCCGACCCAGACTCACGGGTCCTAGAATTCGGGGTCGGGTCGGGTCTACACGGGTCGGGCCGGATCGGGTCTTGGGTCAACCTGACCCATTTGCAGCCTTACTCCCACTCACTGGAAGAAAGCCCAACCCCCCAACTACCTCTCTCTCTCTCTCTCACCATAATAGACCTCCCATATCTCTCTCTCGTCGAAACCCTAACCTCCAATCTCTCTCTTGCCGGAACCCAAACTCCCGACCCCTCTCTCTCCTAGGAACCCCAAACCCCAACCCCTCTTGCCGGAATCCCCACCCCCAACCTCTATCTCTATTGTCGAAACCCCAATCCCCACCTCTCTCTCTCTCGCCAGAACAAGCCCAATCTCCCACCTCTCTATCTCTCTCTTGCTGGAACCCCAACCCCCCATCTCTCTATCTCTCCCTCACTAGAATCCCAACCACCGTACTTCTCTCTCTCGACCGAAGTAAGCCCAACCCCCCCAACCTTCTTCTCTCCCTATCTCTCTCTTTATTGAACCCACTCACCTCTCTCTTGGTTGCCAAAACGAATTCCCCTGTCAATCCTAAAGGATGAATTTTGATGATTACAAAACACTTGAGATGATGTTGTATACTAATGATGTTGGCTTAATTGTGAAGTTTTATAAGTCAAGAAAAATCAGAAGAAATGAAGCACTGCAAAATCATAAGTTCTTCGCAAATACTTCATTGGATATATTCTAAAAGGAAAATGATCTTAATCTAATCCATGAAGATCAAAGATGAAGTCTAAAGTTTTATGTTTGAAAAATTTGAGTCGACCCCTAAGCAAAAAGGATAAGTTTGTGTTGACTATAGCATATTTTCTTCAAGTGGCATAGTCAATGAGTCGACCCCCGCAAAACATGAGTTGACCCTTGTGTAGTTCAAATTAAACATAGAGCTTTTACCGCCTGAGACAAAGTTTGAAGAGTCGACCCTTGTTCCAAATGAGTCGACCCCCGAAATTGAAGAGTCAATCCTTGCGTTTGAAGAGTCGACCCTAGTTTAGTCTCAGCGTCCGCCAGAAAAATTATTGCATGAGTCGACCCTTGTGTCTAAAGAGGTGACTCCTGAAGAAGATGAGTCGATCCTTATGTTTAAAGAGGCGACCCCTGAAGAAGATGAGTCGATCCTTAAGGTTAAAGAGTCTAGCCTTTGAAGTTATCACAGCAAGAGCCGTCTCAACATCTTGAAGTGCCGACCCAGGATAAACATGAGTCGACCCCTGAGTTACATGAGTCGGCCCCTGTACTGCTGGGACCACAACGAGAAACTTGCAACAACTTTTGTCTTCTGCTGTAACAGAAACGATTTCCATCAGAACGGAAAGAAAGTAATTCAAATCCCGCTAAAAAACTCGTCTATAAATTCAAAGGAACCTTAGAAGGGAAATAACAAGGAAAAGAGAGAAATATTCTGTCAAGGAAAAAAAAGTTACCACAAAAAAAAAAGAAAAAGAAAAAGCTAAACAGTTCATCATCCTCACCGGCATTCATCTGAAACTTTCTCCTGTGTGAAAATCAGTCGAAGCTTCTCATCACATCAAGAAGAATTGGTGTTCAAGCATTGGGACACTCTTCCACGGCCAACCTCTTCATCAGCTTTAGCTTTCATTTTTATTGAAATATTTTATATACTCTGAAGCTTTAAATTTTCTAGTTACAACACTCATTTATTTTGATTAACTGTTGCTGTAACAGTTTCATTCATTTGAAACTTGTAAGGGGTCTTCCAAGCCTTGATTGGAAGTTGCTGAATCGAAAGTATTCAGCAAGGTGTAAAGTTTTTAGTTGGTTTGTCTGAAAACCAACTGGATTGTTTGTGAGCCCGGAAAAACAAACGGTGTAAAGTTTTTGGTTGGTTTGTCTGAAAACCAACTGGATTGTTTGTGAGCCCGAAAAACAAACGGTTATAGATTTTCGGTTGGTTGTCTGAAAAAACCAACTGAATTTTTGATTGTGAGCCCGAAAAACAATCAGGCTGTAATCTGCTGGATTATAGTGAAATCTCAAGCTAGGCTTGGGGAGTGGATGTAGGTGCTGGGAGTGCACCGAACCACTATAAATTCTAATGTTTGTGTGTGTGGTTTATTTCTCTTCTTCCACTGCATATTTCTAACTGCTTTTCTCATCTTATCCACTGCTTTATTTGTGCAACTTTAATTCCGCTGCTAAATCTACAAGTTATTGGAAGATAACAATAAATCATTTTCTTCATGCTATTATTTTTTAAAAGACCCAATTCATCCCTCCTCTTGGGCTGCACCTCTGGCAACAAATGGTATCAGAGCCTGGTACTCACAGTAACTTTTTGATCTAACAATCAAGACTTAAAGATCATGGCAACCACCATGGGATCCTCTATTGTCGAAAGGCAATCTATCAATAGACCGCCACTTTTTAATGACACACTTTACTTATTGGAAAACACGTATGCGTATTTTTATTCAAGCACTTGACTATGATTTATGAACTGTTATTGTCAATGGACCTCACACACCAACAAAGATTATTGATGGCATCACCTTATTCAAACCTGAGATTGAATGGGATGACCATGATAAAAGAATGGCTCAGTTGAATGCAAAAATCATGAATGTTCTTTACTGCTCTTTAGATGCAAATGAGTTTAATCATATATCTATTTGCATAACTGCTAAAGAAATCTAGGATAGGCTGGAAGTTACACATGAAGGCACTAACCAGGTTAAAGAATCTAAAATCAGTATACTAGTGCATAAATATGAATTATTTAAAATGAAAAACAGTGAGTCTATAACTAAAATGTTTACTAGATTCACTGATATTATAAATGGCTTGAAAAGCCTTGGTAGATCTTACTCTAACAGTGATCTTGTTCAGAAAATTCTTAGATCTCTTTCTAGAGCATGGGAAGCAAAGGTCATTGCCATCCAAAAAGCCAAAGATCTCAACTCTCTCCCATTGGAAGAACTGCTTGGTTTCTTAATGACTCATGAGCTTTCAATGAAATAGAACCTTGAAGAGGACGAACCCAAGAAGCGCAGAACCATTGCTCTTAAGTCCACTCTACATGAAGATGAGAGCAAGGATTCTGAATCTGACAACAGTGAGAAAATGACCCTAATTACAAGAAGGTTCGGAAATTTTTTTAGAAGAAATAGAGAAAACTTCAAGAAAAAGCCTATAATCGAGGGGGAGCAAAGCAAAAAAAAAATAATCATAAGGAGCAATATGTTTGCTATGAGTGCAAAAAGTCAAACACTTCAGAACTGACTGTCTTCTATTGAAAAAGGCTCCAAAAAGGAAAAGGAAGAAAGGTATGCTGGCTACTTGGAGTGACAGTAATGAATCCAGCTCTGGAGAAGAAGAACAGCAACAAAAAGCTGCAAATCTGTGTCTAATGGCACACGAAAATGAGGTATATTTGAATACTGAATATGATTTCACTTTTGATGAACTTCAAGATGCTTTTTCTAAACTAATGATTGAATATAAAAAAACTCGGCTCAAAAAATAAGGAACTGAAAAATAAGAACCAATCATTGGAAAAAGCAAATGTTCTGCTTCTGAAAAATGAAAAAAAAATGAATGAAGAAAATCAGAAGTTAGCTAAAGAAGTTGGAAAACTGAAACCTATAGTAGACAAATTCACCCTAAGTTTTGAGAAATTAAATCCAATTCTTAAAAGTCAGAAAGCTATCTATGATAAAACTGGTTTAAGATATAATCCTTGGAGAAAATAGAAATCATTGAAAAATATATTTGTGAAGTCAACTTATGTTCAACCAAAATCTGTACTATTCAAATTAGACAAACTGAAACAGAAATACACTACATGCAATCCTATTGAAAGAGTAGATGCCCTACAAACCAATCGCAATATGTATTGTGAAGGATTTTCTTTTGATTTTCCAAATCATGTACTTGACATTTAATATAAATAAAGACATTGTGTTTCATCATATGCTGTTGATTATATTTGTGATGAACCCTTTAGATTAAGGCA
>JAOXJJ010001179.1:5886837-5900179 GCA_025769935.1 Phoenix roebelenii | reverse complement strand
ATCCCTATAATCATTTCATTTTAAGGACCTAATAATTTTAGAAAATTTCATAATTAGGGTCAGTTCATCGGTGCCGAGCTTGCTTTCCCCTCCTTCCTCCCCCAGTGGTTGGGGGGCTAAACCCTAGCCCTCTCGTTTTCTCTCAAGGTAAAGCTCCTTGCTTTGATTCTTATTCAGGTACTGCCTTTAGGTCGCCAGCTTCCTTTCTTGCTGGTCTGATCGTTTGCTGTGTGGACAAATACCTAGATTCTTTTCTCCCTTTTGCTTCCTTTGGTCCTACGAATCTGACAATGAGGATTTTGCTGATTTGCAAGGAAATCTCTGGTTGATGTGGTTATTTGAATGAATTTTTGTCGGTGTTTTTCATTCAGAGGCGGGGTTGATGGACAGTAGGGTTTGTTTGTCTACATTTCATGATCTTAGGGTTTCATGGTACGAAAGATGATAGCTTTGTGCTGTTTAAGGAGGTTTTTTGCTGATTAAAGGGGCAGATCTTGTCATGTTGCTTTTTTGTTATTTCTCCCTTCTTTTGGGGGTGGTTGGGGGTAGAGAGGTATTCGGAAGCAGAAAGATCCTTGTTTATCCTGGTGGATTTCAGAAAAAAAGATTGAAAACTTATATTTTGCAGTTCTGATCAAGGTTTAGGGTTTGGAGGTTGTTTTCTTGCACTGTTGAGTATATCTTGACATGAGTTGACTTGGATTGCTTTGTACTCCCACGTATGTGACTATTTGTGATGAATTATATCATGATCGGCATCTTTGTTGCACATGTAGTGCCTTGGCTCATATTCGCAAGTGCAATGTGTGATGATATTGCAAAAAGAAACATCAATTGCTTTTGTTATACTTGATTCATTCACTTTAGTTATATATGTTACGACCTTAGTATCTAGGAGACAGAAAGATGAGATTTCTTGGAGTAAACTTCTTAGTTTTCTTATAAATTACAGAGCCCAAGAAATACTAGCAGGAGAAGTGGGTGGTTTGTTACAAAGCAAGTTGGACCCCCTAGTATTGTGAATCCAGCTTAGGGACATACAATTAGCAATTTTTTTTAAAAAAAGATTATGGAGAACAGAAAGAACATGCAGATATAGGCATGCTTCTCATTTTCGTTAATTCAGAAACATTTAACCTTAAGACCAAGTATCGAGACATTGGTCTTAGTTGCTACTGATTCTGGTAAAGCTCATAGTAAGATACCAAAAGATAATGTGGTGGGAATTTAAAAAAATATATATATTGAAGAGTATATAAAATGCTATAAGCTTCAAGATAGTCCGGAAGTCCTAGATCTAAAAAAATTCACAACACACACACACACACACACTAAGAGAGATAAGCTTCAAGATAGTTTGGAAGTCATTTACATTTCTAATTTCTTTTTGAGATTTGAGGTAGTGAAGCTTGATAATTAAGCTGAGGTGTGTACCATTGGGCTTAGTGGTAGATATAGCTTAGGTTTGAAGATTGTGAGGCAGCAATCTAACAAGAATGACATACCACCCTCTATCAACTTAAAAGTTTTCTAGTACTAGAGAGCAGCTAGATTTTGTGTTGTAGGGTGAGTTATTCACTCATCATATGGTATGCTTTGTTAGACACAACTTTTCATGGTAAAAATGATTGAAGAGAAGTTGATTGCTTGATCTAGACTAGCTGAAGTTAGAATTTTTGATTGTCACATGAGACACACCAAGTTGTCTCCCCTGATATATTCGATAAATCTCGTAGAAGACAATTGACCGATATCTGGTGCAAATAACGATCTTTTATTGGTGGTTGATAAAATTAAAAATTTTTGTTCGTCTCTTTGAAAAAGGAAACCAGTAAACCACTATGTTTTTTGTGATGGGTCGCAGCATATAGACATGAACTCAACTAGTCATGGTTGTATTTAACTTTTGATAACATAGCAAGAGCTTGATGCTTTCCTTTCCATGGCCACCTTGTACCTAACTTTATAAGGTGGTAGATTAAGGGTGCATTTGGAATTGCTTAAAAAGGTATTTTTATGTCTTTAAAGTAGAAAAGGTACTTTCTGGAAAAAAAATTTGGTGATATCATTTGAGAAGTGCTCCTACAAGAAGTAGAAGCTAAGTAAGTACTTTTAGGAGAAGCTAGAAAGATGAAGTTCTGACTTCTTTGTGAGATTGCTTCTTGCCTTTCAAATATGGTAAGCTCATACATAAAAAAGTAGTTATGCAATACATGATAACTGAACACTACATACATGAGAACATACTTTCTAATTAAGAATAAATGTGTGATTTTTGAGAATGACTTTTAAAAAGCAGAAGCAATGCTAAGCAAGCCTTAAGTTTGTCAAAAATGTATGTTTTCTTAATTCCCCAAGTTTAAAATGCCTAGTGAGGTTCCTTCTTTTAGAGGAAGGGTATCATATATTACAGTATATTGGTATGATATTAATAGGGGGTGGCAACTTGTTCGCACCAATATAATTCATGTTGTATCCTTGCTTTTAATGTATGGAGTTATCTACAAGCTCTTGGTGGGAGAATATGACTTGGGCCACCTTATACAGACAATGTGTTCTCCCATTGTTTGAATTATATCAGCTCAAGTTTCAGTATTATGTTTTAAGAAGGGTTTTGTGAAACCTTCAAGAGAATGGGCTTTCCTTTTAGGTGATTTGGAGCCTTGAGAAGCAGCTTTATTGATCTAGAAATAGGTTTTTTAGGGTTTGGTGTATTCTTCTACTTCCACTAGTATATAGAAAGCGGACATTTAGCTTTTAGATTATAAGCTTCCACTACATGTCCTAATTCATATGTGCAATGGTGCCTAATATGTGGATCCGTATTTAACATGTTACTTGAGTGTTAACTATACGTTATTGACGACGATGAGTTTCTGGGGTTGTTGCTCATGAAGCGAGGCTGAGAGATTTTTGCAGCATTATCATAAAGGATAATTTGAGGGAACAAAAAAAAAAATCAAGATCCCTTTTTTATGTTCATGAGACTAGAATTTAGTGCAGCCACATATGAGAGGTGGACGGCATTTCAAACTACTCATGATCCATAAATTCCTTGCTAGTTGAACATGTTCTCTAAGGAGCAAATTTACTATTGAATATCTCTTGAAAACTCTCTTTTCTTCTTATTCTCTCTCTTATGGATATTTGATTCTTTGGCTAATGATGAAGTTGAGAGACTATCATCCTAGAACCCATCTACAACTTTGCTTTTAGTGCCCTTTTAGACTCTATATAGGATTAACTATTGAATGGATTGTCTCCCTAACCAATCCTGTACAAGAATTGCTTTGACAAAAGTTCACAAGATAATGAGGTTTGCAACCCCTTTATTTTTTATGTTATTTATTGAAGTTGCTATATTTGGCAATGATTTATAGAGTGTAGGGAGGAACCAAGCAGCGGAGGGGCACACAGTGCCTAGGCACTACATGGTTTTTTTGCTACAAACATAGCAACAATAATAGCAACTCTTGATTGTGGCAGTTTAACTGTGATGGTGTTTAGTAGATGGTGATCATTGTAGTGGTGGAAGTTGTGGAGATAATGGCCATAGCAACAGCTTAGTGGTGATTGAAGCCCAAGGGAAAAGGGAAAAAGGGAGTGGAGAAGAAAGGAAAGAAATAAATAGTGTTTTAAAAGGTTGCCATGATGTGCGGGTGGTCAACCTGCTGCTCCGCACATATATATGCGAGATGCATATGCGGACACATTTGCAGTTATTTTTTTTAACTATATAAAAGTAAATAAAATATACCAAGTACAATCAAAGCAACAATAATGTTAGTAATGTTTTTTACAGAAAAATAATTAAGGGTGGATTTAGAGGGGCTGCAGAAGCCATGGGCCCCCTAAGTATGTGAAAGATCTTTAAGCTCCTATTAGTTTTGTTGGTCTTTTGATCATCTAGAGACTTTTCTCATGTGGTCCCCCAAAGGTTCTGATATTATCTCCTATGTAACTGACCCCTCTCATTCATTGATTAACTAGGATATTGTGACTCTACTAATCCTCTTATGATATTTTGCTACTAATGTTTATTGTTAAAAGTTAGGTCAGAATTGCACCTTATTTGGAAAGTCTAGATAGTCTGATTATGGAAATATACTCTTTTCAAATTTAGAATGGAGCTAATCCTTTTGTCTATAGAATGGTAAGATTTGGACTTTTGCTGCTGATATATATAGTTAAAAGTTAGCTTAGAATTGGAATTCCTTATTTGGAATGTCTAAATAATCCCATTGTAGAAATATACTCATTTTAAATTTAGAATAGAACCAATTCTTTCATCTATAGACTGGACAAAAAATCTGTGCACTATCAAGCATAGCCTTGAAAGAAAAAAAAAATCTATTCATTGTGAAAGAGTCCTTCCCTACCCATGCACGTGAGCCAGATAGAGAGGTATCTTTCTCTTTTTTTTTGTTCGTTTTCCTTTTTGTTTGCTAGTACATGCATTCTTATATTTTTCTCAAAATGAAGCATAAATAATTTGCATCTGTGGTTTATAAAGTGGTTCTTTGTGCACTTCAAAACATAAAAAGGCTCCTTACTTTTGCTTAAGATCTCCTTTCATTGAACCCTTTCTTGCTCTATCTATGGATGGTCTTTGACCCTCTCTCTATCTGTTCACATTCTACCTCTTCAATAAATTGTCTGGCTTCTCATCAAAACAAAGAATAAAACATCCGGTATTATGCCACTATTTTACCGGAAAAAGAAAAATTCATTCAATTCGTCTTTAGAATATACTCAGAATTTTTGTTCTTTGTTTCATTTCTCACATGTTCAGTACAAATGAGAAATATTGAAATGCTTTTAATTTTCTGAATCACCTTCATATCTCCAAAAGAAATCTTGACTTACACAAGATCCCATAAGTATATTATTGACATCTGAAATAATATGGCTTGATAAATAATAGGTTAGACCATAGTATTTTCTTGGGATTTATTTAGATTATTGAACATTATAAATTAAATCAAACAGGATTCCCACTACATTACTATAACCTATGAATAAAAATTGAAAAGTAAGGACAATTTAAATTAGCTTGACCATTTGATGAAAGTAAATTTGGTCGTTGCTTATAGTTAGGACATTATAAATGTTGTCAATACAATTTTTTTTGATCCCACAAAGGGAAATTCCTGACTGTCCCTATAATAACAACAACAATAATAATAACTAATAGTTAGTACTTAATACTAATAGCAATAGTTATAACACAACTGAAACCAAAATCCAAACATGCTCCATCTGCATAGGCCCTCATAAGTGGAGCAAATATATGGCAACATAATGCTACGTGGTCATGCAACCACATAACACTAATGGAGCCACAAATATGAGCATTTAGTGCTAGGTGGATTGCCTTTTCAGTCTGTTTGTGGTATGACTGTGTATAGTAACTGCATATAGGCAATGTGGTGCGTTCAAGGGATACAAATATGCTGCCTAATACACAGCGATTTAAAGCACTGGAAATAAAAATGCTGCTTGCCAACTGATTCACTGCCATGACCTTTGCCTCTCATTTTCACTCTCCTTTGGCAATATCCCGGAGGACATGTTGTTATGGCTGTGTGCGTATGGGATGGAGGTTCCCAGTGGTGGTTCTTAATCGAAGTCATAAATAGGTTCTTTTAGGCTGTGTTTGGATGCTGAATAGTTAACCACCCTTTGGATAACTTTAGCCATTGGTATTCACTCCTTAACCAACTAACCAATGAATAAAGTTATTTCCTGTTTAGTTGGTACTTATTAACCACCATTATTACCCTCTTGCAAGAAGTGAAGGGATGGTAATAAAGAATGGTAAAAAAATGCCATCCAAGGTAAAAGTGATAGAGAAAATAGGGGATGAAGGGGTGGTTATTTCATTCTCCCGCCTGAAATAACTTTAACTTGGTTATCTACCTTTTTGGCCCATTGACCTGGCACACCTTTTTATATGATGTTTGGCTGGTTAGCTGGATAACCTTATGTTATCCACCCTCTAACCGGCATCCAAATAGAGCCTTAGGTTATTTGGTATCGATATATTAAGAGTGTGACCTGCTAACTAATATATCGGCTTATGTGCCTGCCCTTGGTTTGGGTTGCATATGGAGGCTGCCTAACACTAGGCAAGGTATCTGCTTCGGTTGGGGGGGTGGGGTGGGGTGCAACTTTGCCTAAGGTGGCAACTTAGGTGTCTTCTAAAGCAGTGAGTTTGATGAGCAGTCACTTAGTGCTAATAAGTTTTGCACCTTTTCAGATATGAAAGTTCTCATTGTAAACATCAGAACAAGGAAAAAGAGGAACAGGATGGGAGAAAGAAAAGACAAGGGAGTGGCAGATAAAAAGGAAAGGCACTTCATAGAGGAGAGACAATAATTGAGGAGAAACATCTATCAAGCTAATTAATTCAAGGGAAACAAATAAGTAAAGAAGAACTTGTTACTTCTTGTGGAACCCTATTTGTGGATGTTTAGACATCCATGAAAATATGATTCTTAATTTTAGGACCCTCAGCTTGCCAACATTGAATTTATGAATCTTAAATTGTTTGCCTCAAAATAGTTCTTCTAGTCAAGCTAAAAGAAAAGAAACAAGAAGGGAGAAATAGGATAAGAGAGAGTGAAGGAGAAAAGGAAAAATTGGGAGAGAAGATGGGCAGATGGTGAGGAAATAAATCTATAAACTAGCTTGTTCATTCTAAGTAACTCATAAATCATGCAGAATTTGTTGCTTCTTATAGACTTCTTTTTAACAATTTTCTAATTATAAAAGAACCTCCAACTTGAAAAGTAATGAGTGTAGGACTCAAACATGTTTTGGCTCAAATGTTTTTTTGAATCAATCTAAAACTCCATAACCTTTATTAAACTTTCTTGGCATAAAATAATGAACTCTCAAAAACAATAGGACATATTTCGGTGGAACCCTAAATAGAAGCCCATGAACTTGTTGCAAAACAAAATTAAAGCTACTTAAACCCTATAATAAACCAAGCTAGGCTGTTTTTATTTTTGGCGGTGTAATCCCTCGGCAGCTATCTCCACTGGTAGCTGCAGATGCATTTGGTTGCTTTTTTTCAATAGATGTTGAGGCTTGCCTTTTACCAGAAAAAAAGGCTTAGGGTAGAACTTGTGCAAAATGGTCCTACTGCAAATGACTCACAAAGCAGTAGAAAATTTAACCCATAAATTAGCACAGCAATACCAAGTAAATATGAAATAAACAACTTATTTTTGAGAAAGGATTTGCATTGTCTCTTCGAATCTGAAACAAACCCAAAATAAATAGGACTTGCCCCTTTTTTTTGGCCATGTCAGTGTGTGTGTGTGTGTGTGTGTGTTTTGGGGGGTGGGGGGTGGCGGTTGCAAGGAGGGGTTCATGATTTCTTTGCTGTGGACATCCTATCCCTTTGTTTTCTCCTATTGCATGGGCCAGTGCTACATCTTCTCCCCTTATTACTTAATTTGTCGTCATCATCATTATCAACAGGTCTTATAAGTTTGTACTTTAAAGAGGTTTTACGTATTTCTTATGGCATGTGGTCCACCTTGTCCAACATTGGTTTTGAAAAATATCTAAGGCATCAGAAGTTTGGCAGTGAGGAATATAGTACCTATAGTGTTTTGACCTAATCCTGCAGTAGGTTTGGAACTGAAGTCTCCCTTTATTTTGCAGGATCTATGTCAATTATGCTTGTCCCAATGAATCTGTGTTGTGGCAGAGTTTGGCCTGTTGGTAAATTTGTACTATACCCCAGTGTTTGATTAATTAATGCCCTCCCCCATGCAGCATGCAGGTGAAAAGATATGACACCTGGAGGATTTGTTAGGATGTTATATTGAAGAAGGATGCTGCTGATTAAACCTATATACTTTTTTAAGAGAATTTTGGAGCTTAATTATCTTGCAGAACATAATTGAAGGGAATGTTCTAGGCAATACTATTGATGGAAATAGTTGCTTCATTTATTGTAATAGTAAAAATTGATGAATTCTGATGAGACGTTTATGCTTTGGTTCAAATTGTTCTGACTTGTTGCCAAACCAAAATGTGGTGCATAAATGCTTAGTTTCCATGCTCATATCAGCTGAAAACTCAGTCAACCTTGTATATTATCTCCTTCATTTTTGTTCCTGAATCCTAGGACATCTGATTTGCTTGCACATATCTCTGACTTTGATATTGTCTGCTAATTCTTTTCATCTTGTTGGCAGGTAAAAGGTCATACTCCTGAGGAACCTCTGAGATGAAGCTGATGACACTTGGTCATCTTGTCAATCATTTGATGGATTTGATGTTAGTTGGCCCATCATGTGCTGGATGCCATTAAAACATCCATTTGTTTACGCTATCAGCTTCCAGGCTTTTGTTTGAGTATAGACAATAGCATACCATTTGTTCAAATTTCTTGGTCCTGTTCAAGGCTCTGTATATTAATTGCTGAAGTTGGAAACTCTTCCTCTATCTCTAAAATCTGTCAAAGAGGTATTTTAGGATCCTGAGTATTTTTGCTTCAGTTGCAATCAATTTATTGGCTGCTTGTTCTTTATATTCTGTCTTTTTCTCGATTTATCAGGAAACTATTAGTATGGGGGCATTTTGTTGTTGTCCATGTTCAGAGGACTTTGAAGAATATGCCCATCCAAGCAATCCTATATACAGGCACTGCACATGCTTGAGATATTTCTTTCACCAGCTGTTCAGTGGGGTAATGTTATAAAATCACAGGTTTTGTTTACAACCAAGGTTTTGTTATACATTGACTTACCATAATGTTGATCAAAGCTTGGTCTCAATTATGTTTTGCATTTCTGATTGTGGTACAACTATCCAGAAACAATATCATATATAGCTGACTTGCTGGCAGAATCTACAGTATTTGCCACCAGTCCTCCAAGAAACCTTTATTTATGTGGGAAATTCTTGTCTGTGAACATGATTGCGTGCATGCCAGGTTGATGTTTCTGCTTCCTGTCCATAGTGCCTTCTCTGGGTCAATTTGATCCTTCATTAATTATTGTCTCCAGCACGGTATCAAAGTTAAATACACGACAAATAAGCAAAAAAGTATGGTCAAGGGGCTAATAGCTATGGACTGGTGGTGAACGGATTAGGAACTTTTTATATACATACACATGTTTCTTGACTCTCTCTCTCTCTCTCTCTCTCTCTCTCTCTCTCTCTCTCTCTCGCACGGGCACGCATGCAGATAAGCTTTGCTCGATATTTTTCAATATCCTTGAAAGTGTAGAGGAGTGGTTGGCAGTGGGCAAATTATGAATGTCTTGTGTAAATTTGATCAAGTTAAGGATCATAACTGCTTACTTTGTCCAAAGTATGCAGTTTGAGATTTTGGAATGTCATTGCTATTATGCTGTAATGGTTCATCTGGTTTAGTATCATCTGTAAATTTTGGTAAATGGTACTGCCACACTTTATGAACCTGTTTTCTATGTCAGACAGATCATCAGTTCTGCATAAATTTTAAAGGTTATCTTTGTAAAAACTATTCTGATTCTCTCTCTTTTTTACGTAATTTGGCAGTAATCGTTTTCTCACTTAACTTCATTGCCCTTGTAGTATAGCGCAATGTTTCAAAGACTAGAGGGGTGGACAGTTGCTTCCCCTATTCAAGCAGTAACTCCATTGACATCAACAGGCATTGGCACCACTTCAGCTGACACTTCATTGTCTGAGACATACCACCTTGTCCCTCGACCTCTACCATATGATACAGATTCTGGATTTTCTCGTTCACAACGTGATGGGTTGGTCTCTAGGAGGGAGAAGTCTATGAGCCACTTACAAGAACTGCAACAGACCCTTAGAAGAAATGGAAGTAGCTCTGCAGTTGAACATTTAGGTTCTATTAGAAAAAGGAACAGTGCAGAAACTGAAGAAGAATGCAAAGCTAGCCATTCTGAATCAGAGAAAAATCTATATGCAAAAGCTTATGGTACTGGTTATGTGATAGCGACTTCAGAAGATGAAGATGTTTGCCCTACATGTCTTGATGGTAACCTTGCTTCTCTTATGTTTTGATTATCATATTGTTGTGCTTATTCCCTCCTTTTAATAACTTGATGGGTGTTGCTTCAATTGGTTGGGGGTATGTCCAAATGAGAAAGCGCTGTATATTATTGCATTAGTGATTTGATACCGAAGATTTATAGTTTTCTTCTTTGTCTTTTCTTTGCAGACTGCTTAATTTATTTACTTTTTCATTTACAGAATATACTCCTGAAAATCCAAAGATTGTGACAAAATGCTCTCATCATTTTCATCTAAGCTGTATATATGAGTGGATGGAAAGAAGTGACAGTTGTCCAATTTGTGGCAAGGTATCTACTGTTCTTTTATTTTCTTTATACTGTGTTTATTCCTACTAAATATATTTATTCATTTTTTGTTCATTTTATTGGCAGTTTTAAGCTACGAAAACTGGATATGATATGTTTACTTGTTTTTCATTTATTTTCTAGAATTCTCAGAAACTGCATTGATTCAATTTGCCCCAAAGATACAGTGTAACAAAAATCCGGAATCTCTTCTTTGTGATGATGTTCAAAATTTGTTTAATTAATGGTTGGGAAGTTCTTTCCTTCGATTGATTCTTGTATCATTTCTCTTATTTTTTACTTAAATCTGTCAATATGTTTTGCCTATTCAAGAAATGCTGCTGTGGCCTATATGCTAAGTAATTGAATAGATAGAACACATTTAATATCAGAAGAGTTTCAATATTTTCTTCATCTATGTGTGCTTTATTAATTTGTCTGCACTTTGATGTTGTCTCAGGAGATGGAATTCTGCGAGAGCCCATGATTTAAATTTATCATCTCTACAATTTGGTTGAGATACCAGAGCATGTAGTGGAGGGAGTGTTTGTAAATAAAAGTTCTGCAGGCTCAGCAGTGAGGTACCAACTGAGGGAGTACGATACTCAAATATATCGGCATGTCCATGAGTACGCATCGGTTAACATTAGTGTTTTCAGATGCTACTGTTGTACCTTGTATCCTAAGCTGAAAGTTTTGGGAGCTATGGCACTGTCTCTGATAATAAAAGCAGTGTTGCAAAACCTTGTGCCTTTGCTTGTGCTGTTTATTCTTTTTTCCCTATTTTCATATTAAATGGAAATCTTGGATTAAAAAAATCAAATATCAAAGAAGTTCGATGGAGCAACGACTAATAATGTTGAGCACAATTTGCAACTCTGTTTCTTGACATAATTCTGTTTCTTTTTTCATTCTTTCCGTTTGCAAGATCATGATTCATGCATGACAGGTTTGGGAGCATAGCTTCCACTTGCATATTACTTCAATATCTTAATGTACCTTTAGAGCTAGAGATGGATGGTCAGCAGATAGTTTATTGGGATTCCCTTGCCGGTAATGCTGTCTCAGAAGCGGGGATCCTTCGTGAGAAAAACTGAACTTCTGGAGGATGGTGCTAGAAGAAACCTTAGCAACAAATATGCCTTAAAGGATATCTTTTAAATTTATGAAATTTAATCAAATTGATATCAGGTGACTTTGATTTTGAATCAAAAACTTTGCTCTGGGAGCTTAACTCTTGCAATGATTTAATGCTTGACTAGATGTTGTGGTGGGTCCTGTTGTATGGAGGCCGTTAAGCATTGCATTCCTGCTACAGAAAAATTGGTGTCAGCTTTTGAAGCAAGTTCTTTATAAGAATGACGTATATGAGAATTTGTGAAGCAGTTCTTGTTATGGTTGATGCTTTATTTTGCTTCATATCCAAGCATCGATGGCTATTTGCCTATCTTAACTGTTTAGATTCTCTCATTGAAATGTAAATAGAGCTATGCTCCTGCATCAGTATTCTGATGACATCAGTGTTCCCATTGTGTGTGATGGTTACAGATGGTTCTTCATTTTGCTCTAGATCCAAGCAATCAATGTCATGCCCCCAACCATAGGATTATAATTCGAGAATATAACAACTGCCGCATACTCATAGAATTGGCCCGATAAGCATGTATGACATTCTACCTATCAATGGATTCAATATAATCTAGAAATCATATAATTCATCATGATTATCAAAACAACTAAACTATTAAACAAAATATTACATATAATCAGATACACCACCACAAGTCATAAACATAAATCTTTTTCTAGAATTTACACCTTAACTTCTCGTATTTTAATTATTTATACATAATCCTCAAACAACACTTTAATATATGTAAACTCATCAATACTAGATCTACTAACTACAACTTTGCCCCTGAATACTTTTCCTTAAAGTCGGTGCTGGCCTAGTCTTTGGTCTCTGGATCTAAAAAATAAGAGTGAAAATTGTGGAGTGATTAATTAAACCCCTATTTGATTTTGATGAGCTCAAAGCATTTGAGTATATCTTATGTTATACTAATGAGTTCAATCTAGTATTTCAGGCATATATTTATGTATCTCCAATTAAGTGCCTCAAGTTTTGATTCAAAATAATTTGGACAAGTATTGAACTTTATTTGAACCAAAGTCTGAATCTTGAGTCAACTTCGGAAGATTACGAGTCGACTCCAAGTAATTCAGAGTTTCTGGCACGAGCTCGAGTCGACTCCGATACTCTACGAGTTGACTCCGTCTGAGAATAGAAAGATAGATAGAAAGATGGTTTTCAGACCCTGTCAGCGAGTCGACTCCAGAAGGTTTTAAGTCGACTCCGATGCTTGGCAAGTCGACTCCCGACAGTTCCGAGTCGACTCCAAGGAGTAACAGACAAAAAGACAAAGAGATGAGTTTTAGACCCTGTTACCGAGTCGACTCCAGAAGGATGCGAGTCGACTCCAACGTTTGGCGAGTCTACTCCTAATTATGCCAGAGTCGACTCTGGAAGGAAAGCAAACTGAAAGGCAGAGAACCAAACTCAGTGACCCTGTGAACGAGTCAACTTTAAGAATTTCGGAGTCGACCCCAAGTCAGTCGAGTCGACTCCAACAAAATGCGAGTCGACTCCGAGGCAGCTCAGATCAATAGACAGAGGATCGGGTTTTCGGGCTTTGAGAGCCGAGTCGACTCCAAGAGAACTCGAGTCGACTCGAGAGAGAAATACAGATAAATGGATCTCTGGAATCCTGAGAACGAGCCGTCTCTAACATGCCGAGTCATCTCCAGATGTTGGCGAGTCGACTCTAGTTTTTGGTTCGAGTCGACTCCAGGCCGGGACAACACTTTAATTCAAATCCTGAACAGTGGGCGAGTCGTCTCCAGTAAAGTATGAGTCGACTCCAAATCGAGCGAGTCGACTCCGACCCCAACGGATACATTGTCAGGAGGTGCAGACTGTGCAGAACGGCTACAAATCAGTC
>JAOXJJ010001179.1:5863931-5874222 GCA_025769935.1 Phoenix roebelenii | reverse complement strand
CAATTTCATATTTAATGATTTAATGATCAGATGCATCATGCTAGGTTAGACAGGCCATGCTTATCGTTAGAGTAGATAGTTTGTGCTAGACTTAGATGATTTATGCTGAAAATTAATTATAATTTTTAATGATTGCTTTGGCTTGGAGTTGGAAGCAATCAAGTCTTAAATACAACTCAATCATAATTACGGATATAAATCTATTGGTGGAATCTAGCCCTAAACCCCTCTCTCCATAGATAATTCATACTATTACATCCATATTAATTTTTAGGTTTTATCATTCACTCTAGCTTATACCCTTTGAAATAATTATTTAATTAGAAAAAATAACTTATTCTCCAATTCTTGTGGACCAACATCCGTAATCACTATCCTACAGGATACGTGCTATTGCGTGGTTTATTTTTGAAATTGAAAGAACGATCACTATTCACAGTGAAGTTGTTGTAGTTTGACGAGCACATAAACATGGGCCCTATCCATTTGGATCCTTGTGCTGTAGATTGGCTGCAATAGGTTCATTGTAGGAATAAGGGTGCATCTAGATGGAATCTATCGATCTTGATAGATTAGGAAAGATCCAATGTGATTTATGAGACCGAGTTCGTAAATCCTTGGCCAAGGTAGTTTTTGGAAAAAAAAAATTAATTTCGATCTAGAGTCGAATAAATTTTGACATATGATAGATGATGGGATTTGACGAGTTATCCATGACCTCCATCATATCGGAATCTATGATAGATGGATCGTATCATACATTAACTGTACCTAGAGGTTCATCATTTCATTCTGCTGGGTTGCCACTACATACTGTTAGGTGTCACTGGTGGATTGTGAGACTCAAAGGCATTCACTTGGTAATCAATGAACCCAAATGAGAAGAGTTGGAATTGTTCCAACCTATTAAAAGGAGTTTCAATGATATTGTGATAGAGATTATAATATATCTTACTATCAGACAGAATAGAACCTATAAGATCATATATATTAGAGGTATTGACCGATCTGATGGTTGAATTATGATTTGCAGTCACAACAGTTCGTAATTATCAATTTGATTGATAATTGGTTTAAGAGTTAGTGAGTTGAAGAAGGAATAATTGTAATTTAATTGAATCGCAATTTAATTGAATCAATTGAATTTAATTAATTAGGCTTGATCTTATTAAGTAAGAATCACTCTTGGAGTAGGATTCTTAAAGTTCTAATTGGATTAGGACTAAAATTAAATGAATCCTAATTGGATTAGGATTCCTAAAGTTCTAATTGGATTAGGACTAAAATTATATGAGTCCTAATTGGATTAGAATTCCTTAGAGTCCAATTAATTAGGATCCAATAAATAAGATGACTCCTAATTGGATAAGGATTGAAGAGTTCAATCGAGTCATAATCTTAATGGGTCCTAAATAGATTAGGATACTTATGATTGGCCACCTAATCCTCGTTAGAGGATTAGGATTCACCACATAAGAGGAGGGGGGGTGCGCCCCTCCTTTTGGTTTTTCCTTGGTGCGGCAAAGGGAGGGGCATATGCCCCTCCCAAGGATAAGTTTGGAGCTCCTAAACTTTAGGAGCTTCACACACCAAACTTAAAAGAAAAGAGGGAGGGGCATATGCCCCTCCCCTTGGCAAATACAGGATGAAAGAAAGGAGAGGCGTACGCCCCTCCTCTCTCTTTATGGATAGACTTAGAGCTCCTAATTTTTAGAAGCTCCACACACCTAGAAAAATAGGGCATAAGGGGCGGCAGCAAAAGCCCTATTCTCCCCTCCTTTTTCAGTCGTGAGATAAGTCTTGATCTCCCCTCTTTTGAGCCGCAAGCAACCAAGAAAAAAGGGTGTGGCGTGTAGCCTTTCTCCCTCTCCTATTCCTTCTTCTAACACACAAAAAAAAAAGAGGAAAAGGCTGAAAGGGTGGCTCTTCTTCCTCCCTTTCAAGTTCTTCTTCCTCCTCTCTAAGACAATCAAGAGTTGATTCAAAAGAGAGGACTTCAGCCATCAAAATAAATCTCTGCAAGGGAGTTAGTACTCTGAGAAGATTCAGACGTTTGGATTGGTCCTCTACCTTGTGTGGATACCCGTAGAGGCCGGATGCATGTGCGGCTTCAAACGAACATTCCTACAATACCACGATTATCAGATTGTGGTGATCATCGATCCGCACAAGATGAAGATATGATATTCCTAATCTTATAAAAAATAATTAATCCTAATTTAACTACGAATGTCAGTTTTAAAATACGTTTATATGATGAACGGATTCGTGCATGCCTCTCTGCTGCATCTCTGATTTTTCTACGGCATGTGCGGGATCCCAACAATTGATGCATAAATTAGAGAGCTTCAAAATAAAGTCTTCTCTAGCCTATAGATCTTTTTAGTGGTATAGATCATAAACAATGGTATGGATCTTTAATTTAGGTGCTCCATTATGATTTTTTTCAACCTAAAAGGAGTGCATACTCTTTCCTTTCAAAAGGACCATAGTTCATCTTCTCTCTGTATATGGAATGGGCTACGCTCCTCTCAAGAGAAGGTACATACCCTCTCAAGTATCAAATCAATAAGGATACTCAACTCTAAGATCTAGATATTGATCATGATTTATACCACCAAAAATATCCAATCACTAAAAATCATGTATTTCGGTTATCGCTAACCTATGCATTATCTAAATGCAAAATTTGTAATTAAAATGATATGAGACCATATTTTGCCTAATCTAAGTATTAAAATCTATTGATTTTCATTCTATATATGTTTAACATATATAGATCATAATCAGTAAGGTGGATTCTCTTAAATTTTTTATCATATATTTTAATGCACTAGCTCTATAGTAAATAACAATTTTTTCAATTTAATGCAAATGTTAGAGACCGCCAAAACACATTATTTTGGTTACTAGATATTTTTAGTAGTATCAATCATGATCAATAGTCTAATCTTTGATTTGGATATTTTATTATTAATTTTAGACTTGAGAGGGGTAAATATTCTCTCCTTTCAATAGGAGCATAGTCCGACTTGCTCTCTTTCTCTCTTTCTCTCTTTATATATATATCTATATATATATGAACTGGGCTCCTTTTGAAAGAATTGAGGGTCAAATTCTGAATCTCAAACCATCTGATTGATAAGAATCATAGAGCGGCTATTTCCCCCTTTAATGTTAATGTTTGTCATTTGGGAAGGAAAAAACGAAAAAAGGGACATTTAATGTGATGGGATTGGAGGCCGCACACACTCCCATCCCTCAATCTCTTCCTTTCAAACCAGTAGGCTCTCTCTCTCTTTCCACAACCCTCTCTCTCCTCCCCCACCTCTCTCTCCTCCCCGTTGAACCCTTCCACGTCTTTCTCTCTTGCCAAAGCCCTAACCTCTCCACATCTCTCTCTTGTCGAAAAGAACCCCAACCCCCCACCTCTCTCTCTCTCGCCAGAAGAAACCCCACCCTCCCATCTCTCTCTTCCTAGAAGAAACCTCTCTCTCTCTCTATTGAACACCCCCACCTCTCACTAGAAGAAGCCCTCTTCATTCTCACAAGAAGACACCCTTCGTCCCCTCTACGTAAGTTGGTAGACCAGAGGTTCACCCCTCTTCCCCTTCCTTTTTTTTGGTTTTGCTCCAAGTTAATTGTTAGAATAGTCAATCATTAGAAATGATTGCTCCAAGTTGTTTCTCCATAGCTTATTTCCGTTCATGTTGCATTTCGAGGACGGTATAGTTCCCATAAAGCCACTATTGCATCCTTGGAGCAGAAAGCAATCAACTTACAGTCATTGTATTACATTATAGATACAAGAAAGTCTTGCAAATTACATTGGCTATCCAATTATTATGACTCCAAATTTGATGTTGTCGGTGATTAATTAGATGATGCACTTTAATTTTGGAGTTCATGGAGTCTAGCCTTAAAAGAGACTTAAATTATTCCATAAATGGATCCTGAAGGTAATATAAACTTACATGAATCTTGATGTACTACAAATGTATTCAAGTTTTAGAAATTTAATAAAATATATAACTAACAATAACTATTGACTAAATATATTTAGAAAAATGGTTTTAGATCTATTTACTTGCTAAACATGAGTTTGATGGTATTGGCTAAATCACTACATTGCCTCACCCTTCATTTGTTTAAGTTCATTCACAAATGATCTTTCTTTATTAGAATTGCACACAACCTTGATCGACAAAAGCATTAATATTTTTGTCATATAAGGAATTTAAAAGAAACCTCAATCATTTATTTGTACAAGATTAATTTGTTGCCTTCTTAAAAGAATGAAATCATAAGCCATGAAATCTAATGGTTGGTTGAAAATATATGGGTCAAATTTGTCAGTTATCCAACCTTTGACTTATTTTTGACACAGGCTTCCAAGTGTATTGTAATGTTAGTTCAGAAATTTTGAAAGATGTATGTAAACATATATTCTAATAAAAAAATTCCTTATTTTCTCTAAGAAAATAATAATCATATAAAGATGCTTATACTCCCAAAAATATGGAACCAAATTATGTACAAGCTTTTGAATGAACTTAGAAATACTCTAAACATAGCCAATGATTACTCTGATAAAGATGCCAACATTACAAAACTTTTAGCTTACTAATAATTTTTTGAAATTATTTTAGTTAATGTTGCTAATTTTTGTCAATTTTGATAGTGTATGACATTACAATGGTATCTTCTGCATAAAGCATTAAAATAGTAATGGTGTTGCTAGCTACTTCTTAATTTCTTATTGCTAGATTGAAAGATACAGGATTAAAACTGCAACAGTATGATGCTGAGCTAGGAACAACAAGCATAATCAAGTTGATAATTGATTATATCCATAGGAGCAAAACTACATAATTAGATTAGCATACCGAAACACTATAATACTTCAATAATGCCAGAATATTCCCTTTACGATAATTATATACTCTAATCTGCCGCATTATGTAAAATACTTAATCTATTTGTGCTTAGCATCAGTTGCAGGTTTAATGATTCATTTGTTTGTTTATTAGGCTCACTGATCTCTCAACTTAGACTTATGGTTTAGTGATGCATCTGTTTGTTCATTGGCATAAGAGACAAACCTTTTATGAATGAACAAGAAGATTGATTTTGGTATAGATTAACTTCTATTTTTGTATGATCAATGTGACATGTCTTGTGAACTCCTTAGTATGATCTTTTGTAGATTCACTTCTATTTATTTACATTTTCTAGTAGTCTCATGCAACAAACTAATCAATTTCCATTCTTACATGCAGATGGATCATGCAAAGTCTAGTAAGAAAGCTCGAGGGAAGACCATCCAAATTTCCAAAGAGCAGAAGAAGCAGAAGAGAGCTCTCTGGTTTTTAATAAACTATCGGTTCTATCTTAAAAAAAAATATAAGGGGCATTCGTGAGAGATTGATGGATGCCCATAGGATGATTTTAGGGATGATGCCTTTCCATTATATGCTCGACATCCTGGTTATAACACAACAGTGGGTAGTGATAGACTAGCTTCTTCATAGTTGGGATGAGGGCAGGAGAGTTTTTAGATTGGGAGGCCAAATTTTGGTCTTCCACTCAGAGGACGTCTCCATCATTCTTGGACTATCCCTTATGTGTTGAACGCAACACACTTCCAAGAGTCGAGATTAGGAGGGGCGCATTGGAATATAGAATACCAATACTATTACTTGATACTTCTTTTGATAGCATCCATTCTACAATGTAATTGCTTGTTGTGTACCTTTTATGTACAATTTTCTTTCCTTCATCCACTCTTAGCATTGTACTGCGCATCCTCTCCTACATTGACTACATAAGTAAAATTGGTTGTTTTGCTTGGGTCAAAGAAGTCCATGAGCACTTAATGGAATTCATCCCTGGGGCTATTGAAAAAGTTAAAAGGAGGGATAGAGATGCCAAATAGAGAACACCGAATATCATGGTTGCATTACTGGTCTAATGGTAAGAGTAATATTTAATTATTATTTCATGGATAAATTTGATAAGTCATGAATGAATTTGATAACTAATTGTTGCTTACTTTTCTTATTGTTCACTTTTTTTTCCAAATTTAGCTTTTTGAGAGAATGGGCATAGTCCAACCAGAAAATTATGGATTGCTTCCCAGAATCATGAACTTGGAGAGACCCCAATTCATAAAATGGGCCTACTGTGGATAGTTGTTGAAGGGCTTGAAGGAGGAAGATGTAAGATAAGTTGTGACTTTATGCCATTTAATGTTTGTTTTTAATTGGAGGACTAATATTTTTTAATTGCTTTCAGATTACCAACCCACTACAAGCAACGAAGGATGAGGAGTTGCTCTTTAAAGTTGGATTTTTCAGCTATCCTACCAAGAAGGATGAAGGTCCTATTAATAGGATTAGGGCATCAAGAAAAAGAAATGATATTGAGATGGCACGCAACATTGTTGTGGTATCAACATATTATTTTGTTTTATTTTTTGATGTTTCGCTTCTTTTTCTTTTTCGTTTTATTTGTTGTCTATTTTTGCCTAGGTGAAGCTCCTTTGCATCTACCTACATGTGGCTATGGAGAAGAATGCCGAGATTAAGGATCTAAGGAAGATTATTGCCGAGCAACAGAAATTGATTACTAAGCTACAAGAGATAGTCAATGTGATGAAGCGGGAGAACGTTGCTGAGAGATCGAGCTATGAGATGGAGGCTGATGTGCCTTCTTATGAGTTTGAGAGTGGTAGTAGACCAAGAGTGCTCGAGAGCAAGCGGAGATTTAGCTTATTGAGAAATGGGTGATACAGAAGGTACTTAAGGGCTCCCTTCTCTTATGCAGTCCCTTCAGCCCACCATCATCGAGTTACCTTACTCCTAAAAGAAGGCAATAAAAAAATAAAGCCTGTAAAAGGGACGATAGGGAGGTAAGTGGACTCACAATTTAATTCAATATACATTTTCATTCTAATCCAACATACTTATATGTTTCATTGGAGTTTATTGAAAGTAAAGGTGACTTCCCCTGCTTGGAACTTCTAGAGGATGGGGAACGACAATACGCCATCAACTTCTTAGGGCAAAAATGGATTGATATGTACAAAAATTGTTAAATTTGGCCTTATTTGCCAATTGACCATCATTTTTGGTTTAAAATTCCAACCTAGGCTATTGGTTTGGAATGAAGGCATCAGCATCATCGATAGGCTGCAGGTGCATGAGATCTTGGCAAGTAACATGATTGATGATGATGGAAGTATTAAATGCAAATTATGCACAAAATTAAGTATTATATGTAAATTATGATCCCTTTCATGATCTCTGCTGTGCAGGTCATAGATGCATTTTGGTCCCTAATGCAACAACATGCTTTGGGCAATCTATTAATGCCTTTGCAATCATGCTATTTTTTATGACCCTTCTTCATGGTAATTATTTTTTCTACTTATTGTATTGTTCAGCTTTAGTTTACTTGATTGAATGACAACATATGGTTTAAATTTATTTTCATTTAGAACATGTTGGTGAGGACATATGGATGGTTACTAAGAAGGCTATTAAAGACTTGATGCCACATTCCTTGTTGGACTTCAAGCCAATGTTAGTGCCCTTATGAATGGTAGCACCTTGGCACTTGTTGACTGTTGATCTTAGTGAAAGATATTTTACACACTATAGATTCATTTTTGAAGGGGAGTACAGAGAAGTCGCTCGCAAACTTGTGAGCACCAATTTTGAAAATGGAAGATTAGCAGATTAATATCATGCATTGTTATTCCTTACATGTTGATTATTTCCAATTTTATGTTGTAGGTGAATTAGTTAGACAAGGTGGCGCGAGAAGTCTTCTCCATTGGTGATATGGGTAGTTGACATCAGAAGCTTTATATATGGCTCTCATCTCTAACACTTCATTTTTTAGTAGATTCTTCTTCATTGTACATACTTTTATGATTGGAAACTCCACTTCCTTCATAACATGATCATATATCTTGTGGAAGGTACAACCATCATAAGCTAATCTTAAAAGCTTTTTACATTGCCCATTATATCTTATAGCTTTTGACGACTTGTCCTCCTAACCTTCAGTTGCCCTCATAGTCGTATCCTTTGTATATTTGGTCCCACGCATAAATATGTACAGTGCAGGGATGATGAATTTTTAGATGAATAAGAACTCTTAAGACGTGAGTGCAGAGAATATCATTGAATTCAAATATTAGACACATACTTGAAAATTTCTCATCTGTCATAACACATGTTATATAATATGGTGTTCTCTTGTTTTAGTTCCCATTGGAAGCATCGATCTCAACTATATGATACAAGTTGTACTCCTCAACCTTCTCCATATTATACATGATGGTCATTTTGAGTTGCACCCTAAACACTTCAAATACACTTAGGGTATACAATTCAAGAGCATGCTTCTTAGTTCGGTATGTAGGACATAAAGCCAACTGTGAATGCATCGTACAGAAGTCCTCATCCTCTTGGTCATATTGGCTCTCCAAGACTGCTGCTTCATATTGAGTCATAAACTTGAAAGTGTTCATAACTTCATATGATTGTCATCAAAATCCTTGAATAGGGAGTGAATACTTTCATTACGTTGTGTTGTAGATATGGAAGTGAAGAATATGTGTCTAGAGTATGGAGGTACCCATTAGTCTCGTATGCTGAATGGGAGTTGAAGGAAAGTGTTGGACTCCAAGGATTGCTTTTTGATAAAGACATCCATCCGATAGTCAAATTGCTCTAGAGAAATAGAAGCATTGATGCAATGGTGAAGATCATCCTTCAGTCCTTCCTTTATATTAAACAGAATAGTCAGACGTTCTCTGACATTCTTCATGACATGCCACTTGCAAAATCGGGGGACGATATTAGGAAACACTTGCTCAATTGACTTTTTCATGGCTAGGTCTTGATCGGTTAAGATGTATTTTGGGTGCTTGCCATACATTACCTCTTGAAAATTTTGGAAGACCCAAATAAAAGATTCTGTGCTCTCATCTTGTACTAGTGCACCACCTAATAAATAGACTGCAAGTAGTGGTTAATGCTAACAAATGGTGCTTAAAGGCCATGCTGTATTTATTCGTCATGTACATGGTGTCAAAAGTGACCACACCACTGAAGAACTGGTAAGACATTCTAGATCTCCTATCAATTTAAAAATTATTTTGCGCACTGTTGTTGGCATCTAATTAGATGGCCTAAACAAAGGTTGGATTCTCAGCTTGTAAAGATTGGAAATGATTAACTATTGTCTGAAGGTCAATGTTGAATAATTGTTTTCAGAGGTTGGATCTAAGGTTGCTCAGATCCTTCCTAGAAAAGCTTACATTGCATATACCTCTATGTAGTTATGAGATAGCACCCATAATTTGTTGAGTAGCTCATGTAAATTCCTTATAAATTCTCTATCTTCTGCGGTAATCTTTCCGTGTGATTGAGGGAAGCGAGTTTTAGGTGGCCTATGAATGAGCTCATAATTGTGAACATTAACAAATATTATGACCTCCCACTTGCCAACTTCATTCTTCCTAATGCTCACTTTTGCTTTGCATCTAGTGCAGATGCTCTATGCATCCTTGCGTGGCATTGTAGGTCTTTCACGAGCTTCTTCATTGACAGGTTTCTTGATCTTAGGCTTATATATTCCTTCTTTGCAACATGCATATTCTTACCTGGTGATTTCATTACCCTTGGAAGATCAATAAGATGATCCTTTCCAAATACCCAACCCTTTGTGATATAAATATTGGTTGTATGCTCCCATTGCTTCTTCTAGACTATCGAAGACATGCCATCATGCAGTGCTAAAAGATCAGTGTTGGAATCAAATAATAGTTGCTCTTCCTCATTAAGAGGCTCATCAATACCAACTGTTGGCTGAGTTGGCCTCTCTACCTGATCACCAGATAGGGAAGTATCGTCGAGTGATATATAATCAGCCATATGCTTCCTCTATCTACAATATTGCTTGGTGTGCTGAAGATGGTTGCCATGTTATCATTGTACATACTTTCCGCTTCCATCTGCAGTATAATTTGATATAATTAGTGAAACAAATAATAGAGTTAAGCTAAGCTCAATGCATGAGTAGTACATATATTCAAATTACACTTCTATACTTATCTCAAATTGCTTGAGCATGCTACCACTTACAATGGAAACTGTAATTTGGTTCCACCATGTAGAGTTCTGAAGTACATTCATGCTTCCATCTCAGCTTCTTCCGATCATGACAAGCTTCTCCTTGTAACATGCGAAGCAAGAGAGCATAGGAGGGGGGAGAGGAG
>JAOXJJ010001179.1:5852672-5863831 GCA_025769935.1 Phoenix roebelenii | reverse complement strand
GGGGGGGGGGGGGGGGGGGGGGGGGGGGGGGGGGGGGGGGGGGGGGGGGGGGGGGGGGGGTTAGAGCAGTGGAGGAAGGGAGGGAGGGAGGCAGAGCAGGGGAAGAAGGTGGGGAAAAATATTTTTTGGCGATGGAGTGTTTGTGGTTTTTTTTTCACCGACAAAAAGAGAGCAAGAGGTACCTAGCAAGAGGAAGGCGGAGAAGAATGGACTTCGACGAGCGGCTGAGAAGGATGGTTTGAAGTCTTCCTTTCGAGCAAGAGAGAATAAAGTTCTCTTTCCGGGGGAGACAGAGAGAGAGGTGTATGGTGTGTGTGAGAGAGAGAAAGGTTTCCTTACGAGCGAGATAAAGAGAGGGGGATACAAGGTCTTCCTTCTGGCCAGGTAAGAGAGAAGAGATGTATTTCCTTCCGGCTGAGAGAGAGAGAAAGAGGCGTTAGAAAGAGGGGGACAGAGAGAGAGGGGTGTGTGAGAGAGAAGAATTTCTCTCCAGAAAAAATAGAGAGAGAGAGAGAGGGAGCCTGCTGGTTTGAAACGAAGAGACGGAGGGATAGGGCCGCGCATGGCCTTCCATCCCATCTCATTAAATATCTTTTTCTTTTGCTTTTCCTTCCCAAATGGAAAACATTAACGTTAAAGAAAAAAAGTGGTCGCTCTATGATTCATGCAGGCTAGAGGGTCCGGGATTCAACCAGCTTCGGCCCCAAATCCTTTTGAAAGAAGCCTAGTTCATCCATCCATACATTATATATGTTTATGTATACATATACATATATGTATATGTATATGTGTGTGTATATATATGTATATACACACACACATGCACATTGCAAAGTTTAAGGGAGTTCATATCACTATCTCTGTAGGGAGTCAGAAGAATGTAGCTCATAGAAGGTACAGCATCCTCTTACAAATTCTTGGTGCACGAGCTGATGACCATAGGGTTTATTATTTCTATTAAAATATGCTTCTTCCTCTCAGCTGCTCTATTTAATTGTGGTGTGTATAAACTAATGATCTCATTTAAATTCATGTTTTTCATAGAATAGGGTTAATTAATTTTAGGTATATTTGTCGCCTGGATCAAACCTAAATATTTTAGTTGTCCTGTCAGTCTAGCTCTAAATAGCAACATTGTCAAACTTTATCCCCAGTAGGAATATTAGTAGAGTCAAGCACATCATTATAACAAGTTTAAGGATTTTGCTGTTTCTTTCTATAGCTCAAAAAGATTTTCAGGTCTTTATCCTGAGCATGAATCTCACATTTAGACATTGGACCTAAGTTCATTCTAGAGATTAGGTTTATGTTCATCATATGTCTAATTCTAGTTTTACATATCTCTGATGACCATGCTGAAGAAGGGAAATTCAACATTATAAATGGAAGAAATTCTTTAATTAGAAAATGAGAGTACATTGATTTTGAACAAAGCCCCGCTTGCAAAAACATCTATCAGCGCTCCTTGTTCCTAGAAATTACCAAACCCTCAGTGGAGGCCATGAGAGGGGAAGCGGGGTGACAATTTGCACGTGAATGCAATCACATCTCATTAACAGGTTGGTTTAATACATCATAGCACTGATAGTAGGCAAAAAACCTGTTGCTGTTAATTTTTATTATTCAACCTCTGCCAGATTGCTAGGGTAACCATGTTTTATGCGACATTTAAGATTTGTCTCCTGTGCAAGATTCTCAAATTGTTCGCCCCTTAACTTGAGAGTTTCACTACACGAACATAAAGTAGGACATAAGATTATTCCTTCCACTTTTTCTAAAATCCTCATTCCCCTAATTGTTCCAGTTGCTAAGCCAGATCAGTGTGCTCCTTGTTGATCAAATTCTAGAAAAAAAGAAATTTCCCTACTGGATTTCTCCAATTCATGTAAATGTTATTCGAATCTCTGCAATACAGAAGAAACCCGTATCTGAAACTGTTTAATTCTTTCTCCAGTTTTAGCATGATTCATGCTCAATGGTATTTACGTTCCATGATCAATACAAAACCACTGGAGTTCTATTTCAAGAGGTCATAAACAAATAGCAAAACCAAACCACAGAATTCTTATGATGGTTTGGTTTCATAAGCTTTAAAAGCTATTAGCCTCCTAAAACTATCAAAAGATTTAAACTTACTTCAGAAGCATTAAACTGCGCCTATCGGCTGTATTTGGATATCTAGTAAAATGCAATAAATCTATGATCTGTCCTTGAGGGCTGCCAACCCCATGAGACACGTCAACCTGCTTTTCTGGAAATGTTACGGGTGAAGTCCCAACGGGTGAAGGATTGCTGGCTACCAATCTATTTCCTTGACATCTTTGCTGGCTTTGATTCCTTCTGAAAATTCATAGAACAGAAAAATGGTGCTATATCTTTCTAACTAGTTAACATGAAAATGACTTCCGAAACCAATTTATTCACAACCTGCTTAGTACACAAAGCACACAACTTATCATGAAGTACAAATTATGAGCAGAAAAAACCAACCCAAGTTTATTTAGGACAGCTGATTGCTCGGAACTGAACCACTAGGTTTCACCTAAAGACTGACCAGCTTGAGGGAATCACCCTTCTCTTGCAGGCTAACAAGCAAGCTATCAAAGCTCTTCTTGAAGGAGTCGACTCCTTCAACTTCAAGCTGAGACCCAACCTTGTTCCAGTCAATGCCCAACTTCTGGAGTGCACTATAGACACCCTCAGCCTCTGACAGATTTGAGTCGATGGTCCTCGAAACAGTGCCATGGTCAATGAACGCTTGCAGAGCTTGATCAGGCATGGTTGAAACCTGAAAGCATAGAACATCAAACATGTGCATAATTTAGTAACCAGTGCTCTCGGAAGTCTTTAACCTTTTTTAGGGGATCTGAAGGCCATAACCATCAGCTTGAATTAACTAGAATCAGACTATACCAGACTGAAACCTGCATGCTCAAAATAGTAGCATTTTACATTATCTTTGACAAAAAAAAAATAGAATAATGATGTAAGAGCATATAATTCGGTGGCAAAACCAGATTAGAATCCAAGTTATCCACATTTCAAACAAAAAGCCAAACTGTGTGGAACCTATCTAACTGTTGCTCAAGAAATTATAAGTCCATCACCTCACACAGCTGAAAGAATTGCTAAATAATTAGCAAGTGTAAAACTACAATTGAGTATTGATTTGCCTGAATCGCTTTATCAAATAGATGAACTCCATGGGAAATCACCAATTTTCCTAATGCTTTGTTTCCTAGTTAATACTATCCAGTCCTCTGAATCAGATTACTCTTCATCATATTCAGGTGTACCATATAAGAATGCTCATGTGACGAACAAATCTGGATTTGCTGATGACACTAATATACAGATCAACAAAACGAGAAAAAGAAAAAGAAAAGAAAAGAGCCGCTCTCTATGTAAAACAGCATCTTTTTCTGTAGTATACATGGTGAAAATTTTAGAAGAATTATAACTGAACAAGAAAGAATTCTGAAGCTCACCGTATCAGGTCCAATGAGAGGATCCACATACAAAGTGTCAGGATATGCAGGATTCTTAACACTGGTTGATGCCCACAACAATCTTTGCTTCTTAGCACCTTTCTTTACCAAAGCCTCCCATCTTGGACCAGAAAATTTTTTTTGATAGAGCTTATATGCCAAAGCTGCTTGAGCCACTGCAGCCTAAAGAAATTTTAAAAATAAAACCATGATTAAATTTCTAGCTTTTCCATCTTTCCAATAAGGTCCTTTAGATTTTTACCTTCCCATGGAGCTCAAGAGCTTCAGGTGTCCCAATTTTTTCAAGCATCTTGTCTATAAGGGTGTCGACACGGCTGACAAAAAAAGAAGCCACACTGGTAATCCTGGACAGGTCATCCAGCCCAGAAGACTCAAGGCCATCCAAATAAGCATCAATGACTGCTTCATATCTCGGAAGTGAGAAGATCAGCTGTCATCAGTAAGATATACTAATCAATCACTTGAACAATAAATTGCTAAGGTTAAACGCAAAAGAGATTGCAGATAAATAAACATTGAGTAATTAATTTTCATAGGGAGATGATATGTCGACCAAAATTCAAAAAAAAAAAAAACCAATCGAAGAACATTAAATTAAGCATCTAAATAGAAGAGAAAATAATTGAAAAGGATATAAAATATATAATAGGAAAACTGTGGTGCAATTGGTGGGTGGTTAGACCTTCCAGCAAGAGAGAAGGCAGAGTTAGGATGGAGGAGAAACAGAAGTTTTCTCAAAAGCGTGGGAAAAGTAAATTAGCTATTAAGTTTCATATTATACACATGGTGTTTTAGAAACGAATTGTTTGTCCAGCAGATTTAAACAACAGATCATAGTATGCTATATTGGTCCATACTGGTGCGTACTAAGCATATCATATTGTACCAGAACCAAACCAGTACACATGATATAGGGGATGTATTGAGTATCGGTACACCGAACCAACCCCTGTATCATAACTAGACAATGTACCAAGCCTAGGTTTGGTACCAAGATTTAGCTTGATAAAAATCAAAAACATGTAGATATGATTGCTAAAGCAAGCAAGGTAGGAGTAAAGTACATATTCTACAAGTGCACGCAACATTCTGGAATTTTAAAACTAATGTCCAATAAGTAGGTTAGGCAGGTGTAAGCAATGGAACTTACTGTAACATTCACACTTATACCATTTGAGATTACTTCTTTTATAGAAGGAACACATTCTGCAGTAGCTGGAATCTTTATGTAGACATTGGGACGGTTAACCACCTTGTGCAACCATTTTGCAGCTTCAATAGTTCCACTGGTATCATTTGCAAGTCTAGGCGAGACTTCAACAGATACATAACCATCACCACCATCTGTTTGATCATAAATAGGTTCAAAAAGTTTGCATGCATCTTGAATATCCTTTATAACAAGCGCCCAGTAAACACTTTCTATGTCTTTTCCAGCTGATACAAGCTGCCTGAAATTATAATGAATTCAGAGATTATCACATAGTATGAGCTACTTAAATTGACTAAGATGTACAAACTCCCAAAAACAGTAATTTCATTCTTCAGAAGGTCTCAAGTGGTAAACTTTTTAATGGAGATTTAAAGGTATAGAGATAAAAATAATCAAAGTTCACTATGACCTCTAACAAGAATTTTTGTTTCCTGGCTCCCAAATCTTATGCAGCGGCCATGTATGGACATCTTGAAGAAGAGAAACCTTCTTTCTCTCCCACTCTATTTTTTTGTTAATTTTTTCTTTTTTGTGTTTGTGTATGTGCGTGAAGGTAGGGCATGCTGTCCTTTTTTTATGAATATATTGCACTGTTAGGAAGGCACACAATTATCAAAATAGTGAAAAAAACAGCTGAATAGGATGAAATACATTCACCAAACTATGTTCACAACATCCATTTTTTTGCTGTCCACCTTCATTGAGAGAGATAGATCACATTGGGCATGAAAACTTCCATTCTAAAAGCAAAAAGGATTGTGTTGGTTTGCAACATTGATATGGAAAAGGGTTAGACTACAATAATTAAGAAATATTCCTTATTTCATTGGAGGATGCCAATTATCTCTTTTCCCGTGATGTGTTTTACGTTGACTGACTTTCAAAAAATCCAACCCTATTCTTTCAAAATTATGGCTCTTGGGTCCTGATTGCCAATTAATAGAAAATCAAAAGTACTTGTCAATCATGATATCATACATGATGGCGAAAAATTAAATTATGTTCACAACATCCAAAATTTGCGGTCCGGTACCTTCTTTCAGAGAGATCCATCACAATGGAATGAATGCTTGCATTATAAAAGATAGAAGGCTGATACTGGTTTGCAACATTGATATGGAAAAGGCCTAGACTATATTAATGAGAAATGAAATTTTATTGGAGGATGTTTTTTGTCTTTTTCTCATGATGTGTTTCACATGGGACTGACTTTCAAGAAAAATAACCCTATACTTTTAAAAATATGTCTTTTAAGCCTCAACTACCAATTAATAGAAAACCAAAAGGACTTGCCAATCATGATATAATATATGATGGCCAAAAAATATAAAGCTTTTGGCCATAATAATATAACATTCTGTTTCAAGGCCAACCTAGCATGGTCTGCCACCAATTCGATGATGAGATAATCATGATAGGCAAAGTGAGAAATAATTTACCAGTGAAAAATTACAAATAATATCTATGTCATTGTAAGAAATAGCAATCTCTATGTGCTCATTACTATCCATTATTTGGTGTTGTATGAACTAGTCATTCTTTGCTGGAGGGAAATGGGAAATTGTTAGGGAAAAGCAAATGTCAGCACTTTTGCGTAAGTAATGATTTCTAGAGAATATTCTGCACAATATAGGAGAAAGGATGAACCAAGTAATCAATATGAAGAGTAAACTACCTACATAATAATCAATTGCTATGTTTTCCATAGAATACAAAGGTTAACAAAAATCCAGCAATTGCTGCTGTCCTAAAGATATTATACATCGACCCATTATTTCAGTAGCGACATTCAATTTAGCATTGATTGGAAAAATAAACACTAAAAGTTTGAGTGACAAAATAGGTAAAAATTGATTCATAAAGAAAATCTGCATTAGGTGATGTGGTATGCATAGAGAATTAAAGAGGTGGAGGTAGATACATAGTTAGCCAGATTACCTAAATTGTTCATCATAGGCACTGGATGATGAGATTGCTTTCTGGAAAATCTGCAACAGTAGCAGGCAAAGCGGATAATCAGATTAGAAGCCAAAAGATCAAAAATGTTAAGAAAAGGCCCTTTTTAACTTTCAACATATCTGATGCAGAAATCTTAAGAGAGAAATGTATTAATATATGTAACTATGTATGAAAGTAAAGATAGAATAAGTTACCGTTGGATTGCTGGTAACTCCTCGCACTCCACTTGTAATGAGTGGAAGCAGATCTGTTACTGGGCGGCAAAGATTATCATACCATGGAGATTGCCCTTGCTGCTCATAAAGATCATGAAGTGTTGTACTCTTTCCTGGAGCACCATTTCCATCTTGTTGGGAACATCTCCTGGAATATAGAGTTCATAAAAGAAGAAAAAGAAAAGTCATAAAGTACCAATTCAGAAAACCAGGATAACAGTAAAAATTAGAGAACAGAAAACCTATTGCTAATGGCTGCAAAGGGTTGCATGCACAGGCATGCATATGCTTGCAGATGCATCTATAGACATATACATACACATAGGATGCATGCATCCATGCTTGTATTACTAACACAAAATTTCAAAAACCTTTTTGTTTCTGGAAACTTTATTCACTTGGGGGTGTTGAATTCAGTCTCTCACGGCCCCAAATATCTTAAATTAATATTTTTATTAGGTAGATCTTTCTCTACACATCTTTTCATCTATTAGAGCATCCTACATCTATATATAAACTGACTAATCCTTTTAAGAGTTCTAGAACCAATGCATTACCTCTAGTATCATTTTTTTAACAATAGGAAATGAGAGTCGAGGCTTGCTAATTTTTTAATATTTTGCATCCTTGTGTTTCAAAATCCTTTCCTGTTCAGGGTGTCACTCCGTAGGCTCTCAGTGCAATCCGACATGGAAATCAATTTTTAATGTACCAAAATGCTAATTATCATCCTATTTTAACAAATAACGCTCAAATTCAAGAGAGAGACATTTCAGAACTGATGAAAATAAATAAAGAACAAAAAAAAAATAAAATAAACTACGTAAATAACTTACCAACATAGGTTAGGTCAGTTCAGATTCCTTTGAGACAGCAATACATAGGACCATGTACAATAATTTGAACTTTCAATAAAACTATATATATGCTATTTAAAGCTTGAACAGAGGATCATTTTAGACTTCGAAAGTGTCTAGTTACAAACATAAACCTAATCCAAGTCTATTACAACAAGGAAATCAAACCAAATCAACTCAAGCTTTTCAAGTTCTCATCCAGTGATAACTAGACCGCCTATAACAGAGCCGACCTCTCCCCATCACCACGACTCCTAATTCATTTATGCTAGCAGAGACTCGAAGGCTCAGACAATCATAAGAACAAGACACATCAAAAATCCATCAATACCAGTAATCAAAACACAAATTTATAACAAAAAAGAAGCGATCTTTCAGAATCTTTGAGCTACTCTGCTGCTCAAATGATGCATTGAGATCCATAGACATAAAGAAAAAAAAAAAACAAACCTAAAGCGAGAAAAAGGATGGAGGGATAAGAGAAGCATACACCAAAAAAATCCTCTCGACGCGATCGGTTCGAATCGACAGGCGGAGAGGCGATACTCGCCTCTGAATCGGAACTCCCGTGCGGAAGCTGAGAGAGAGTTTCGGCTCAGATCGGAGAGCGGAAGAGGAGAGAGGAGAAGAGGCGGCGAGGGTAGGGTTTGAGAGCTTGGAGATCGAAGCCATGGGAGCACAGAGAGAGGAAGCGGTTTATTATTAGATTTTAAGGAGAAATTAAAAGTAGAGGGAGGTAGGTGTAATAAAAAAAACAGAGAAGGGAGGTAGGTTGGAGGTAGGTTTATGGACAAACGTTCAACGAAAGAGAGTCGCCAGCGGTGGAGGTCAGAGGGGTAAAATCGGAAGAAAAATACAATTGGTAGGTGAATGGCAACAGGATATAATTTAGGTTAGAGATAAAAGTGATTGAATAATATTCATAGGATCCGGATACAGAAATATGCACATTTGACTAATATTTATAATTATATTTATATCTATAAAAAAAATAGATATGGATATAAATAGATAAATGCTTGATTCATATCCAAATATCTGATTCTATATGTATTTATTTTTATATAACATTCATAAATTTTTAAGAAAAATAAATGACCACATTAATCTACTATTAACTTAATTTATTATTATTTATTTAGTAATATTTTATATTTTATGGTTATAAAGTTTTATTATCCGAATTATATGTAATATGGTCCAGATTCCCCATCCCCTGATATCTTGCCTCCTATCTTAGCCCATCAACTAAACGATGACATATGTCCCATAAAATCAACGACAATCAAATCTCTAAAAGATCAATGTGATAACATTTAGAGCCCGCCACACTCGAAAAGAAATGTTATAATCGTCCAAATCAACAGGTTGATACAAGAGAAAGGGCACTTGAAAGCTTTCTTAGAGATTTGAGAGAGATGAAGTCTAGAAAAAACAATCACGAGTCCACTAACTAACCCCAAAAGGAGTCTAATGACTTCCGACCTAGCCCTCAAAGATCTCAAGTCCCATAGCCAGCTCCCGAGGTGGTAACTGCTGAGTAGTTCAATCTACTTAAGTAGCAAGTGCAAACCCTGACAATGGTAGTTCGAGATATGCAGCACTCGAACTAACAAGGGGCCGCTGCACCGCTAGATCGTCAACACAGCCTAGCGCAGCATAGTGCCCCTCATCTTGAGAACTCCGGCCAATATCAAAAGATGATTGCCTCGGTACTTATTCCAAGATGGGCTCCTATTCGAGAGATTCGGAATCCCCCCAGCTAGAGAGGCTTTATAGAAGAGAAGTCGATCTCCATCGAAGGATC
This sequence comes from Phoenix roebelenii, assembly GCA_025769935.1. Lineage (NCBI taxonomy): Eukaryota > Viridiplantae > Streptophyta > Magnoliopsida > Arecales > Arecaceae > Phoenix > Phoenix roebelenii. Next base: position 5,854,271 of record JAOXJJ010001179.1, on the reverse strand, counting down.
GAGAAAATGAATAACAAAATCAAGGCTTTAAGAGAAAGGCAAGTCAACCAGGGAGAAGATCTGGGGATATCAATCAACTCACCATTCTCTAAGGCGATTATGGCAGAACCGTTACCAGAAGATTCAAAATGTCTACTTTTATGTGTATGATGTAACCTCGATTCTAATAGACTACCTTGAGAGCTTCAAGTCTCTCATAATATTATAAAGAGCAACTGATGCAGTTCTATGCTAAGTTTTCTTGGCCACCCCAAGGAAAGTAGCTCGTCTCTAGTATTTTGCTCTCTGATGGGATCCATTCATTCTTTTGAGCACCTCAGCAGTCAGTTCATGGCTCATTTTTGAGCAACCAGAGGCAGAGAAAGGATGCCAACCTGTTTGCTATGAAGCAGGGAGAAAATGAGTCCCTTAGGAGATATATTAATCATTTCAACATGGAGATATTAGAAATTAGTGACCTGGACCGGAAGGTCGTAGTGTCGGTGGCGAGGAATGGGTTAAAATCTTCTTATTTCTCTTAGAGAATAGAACTTCAAAAGATTTGGCTAAACTATTGTCCCAAGCCAAAAATAAATCCAGGCCAAGGAGGCCATGGCAGATCATAGGGAGGCAAATAAGGGTAGAAATAGCAAAAGAAAGGGCCAAGAAGATAGAGAAGGTTTGAGAAAGAGGCCCAGATGTGAGACGGAGCGCTCCCAACATTTGAGCAGCCCACCTCCTAGATTCCAGAGGTATACTCCTTCCAACATATCCGGAGCCTAGATTCCGATGGAAATAAAACACCAAGACTACTTGCAATGGCCGAAGAAGATGAGTACCCATTCTCATGGCTGCTACCCCAAGAAATACTGTTGGTTCTACAAAAATCACGACCATGATACCGAGGAATATATTCAATTAAGGGACAAGTTTGAGGCTCTTATCTGACGGGGGCACCTCTATCACTACATGGAGAATCGACGATAAGAAGGAGTGCGATGGGACAAGAGCTCTCCCGAGAAGCTGGAAGACCATCGACTTATTGTAGGGGTTATAAATACTATTCAAGTGGGCCTGCAGCAAGATGCTCAAGCTCATCAGCTCAAAAGTTTTTTGCCTGAGCTGCATGAGCGGGAGATCCAGTTCTAAAGAGACCAAGAGCCAAGGAGGTCACATCTTTCTCGGATGCCAATTTGGAGGGGGTGCAGACCTCCCATGATAATGCAGTTGTAATATCTCTTATTGTTGCAAACTACGATGTAAGACGAGTTTTAGTAGACAATGGAAACTCTGCAAATATTTTGTTCTACGAGGCATTCCAGAAAATGAACTTATTAATAGATTGGTTAAGGAGGATTAACTCTCCTTTAATCAATTTTTTAGAAGACCCTATACCTATGGAAGGAGTAATTACCCTTTTGGTCATAGTAGACTAAGAACCTCGATAGATGACCATCATGCTAGAGTTCATGGTCATTAAGGTCCCTTCTACATACAATGCCATTCTTGGTGGGCCCAAATTAAACATTATGCGAGCCGTGGTATTGTTCGTCCGATTCCTGTCTAACTAAAAATATGCTAAACAGATCGTTGTTAGAACCGACGAACAAAGTTTAAATT
>JAOXJJ010001179.1:5820477-5848550 GCA_025769935.1 Phoenix roebelenii | reverse complement strand
TGAGGGGACTCTAGGTGGCTCCTTGCTCGGAGGGGCGCTTGGTGGCTCCCTGCTCGGTCACAACTTTTCCCCCAACAATATGAATAAATAGTTATTTTTATAAAAAAAAGAAAAAAAAGAAAAGTGGAGTTTCGAAGGTTCCAGCTGTATGAGATGATCCGACCTCACGGACTTCTCACATGACGTTGGTGCTGAGTGAGATGGCTCTTCATCTCGGAGATCGCGGAAATGATTTCTATCTTGACCTTTCAGTGAAAGGAGGAGGCGCCCTTCCGAGCTTGAACAAGTTTTGATAGATTAAGGAGTCAAAATATGGGATTTGCCGTCTAAAATGTAATTTCCTTACGGCAGCCATTCAGGGAACCTTAAAGTAGGCCCATTTAAGATGAGAGCTGCAAAGTAGGTGTGGTGGAAAGCAAGTCGCTACATGAAGGAAATCGCTGATGATACAACAATTGAAAAAGTTTTAGTTGCGCGGATTTTGTCATCTCCATGAATGGTTATATTTAAATTAAAATGATAGGAAAATTCATGATCACTGTATTTGTAATTCAATCACTTTTTGTTCTCCGAATGATGTATATGGTATATGGACTCTTCATATACATCTATACATACATACAAACAAACAAATAACCATATATGTATATTAATACACACACATATATATATATGTATTATGTATGTATATATACATATGTGTATGTATGTATATATACATATGTATGTATTTATGTATGTATGTGTGTGTGTGTGTGAGAGAGAGAGAGAGAGAGAGGTAAAATAAGATAAATTTTCACTCAAATTTGGTCAAGTTATGACTGAAGGATGGGAGTCCAACTTGGGTTATTCAAACTACTAGATGTAATCTACTACCTCTAAATATTTGACACCCCAAAAATAGTATGATTTCGAGACCTTTAGCTAATGCATATAGAGGTTCAAAATTAAATAATGTAAATAATACAAAGCAATACATTCATGACTACTTCATGCGTAGGCTAGCAAGGGCAAGGCGTGTCAGGGCAACACTGGTAGAACAGGCAAGGGAGAGAAGCTGGGAGAGGGGAAGGTCAAGGGCCAACATGGCAAAGAGGAAGTGAAAGGCCTTGGTCTTCGAGTTGAAGCCAAACGTGGCAAGGAGGCAGGAGTGGCATGGGGTGCAAGGAGCTAGAAGATGATAGCATTGATGAGGGACGAGGAGAGGCTCAGTGATGGAGTGGAGGTTCTAGGGGCAGGAGGCGAAGGGGTGTAGTTAGGCAACAAAGAAGAAGTGGAGGTGGGTGATGGCGTCGTAGATAGCGTGAAGTTGTTGGGAGAGTTGGATGAAATGTGTTAGTGGCGGTGTCCATGCAGGACTGGCTCAAGTTTTAGGAGAGTGAGGCGGTCGCTTACGGCCCTTGACCCAAAGAAGGCCCACCACAGTCTTCACTCTTCATGGTGAAAGGTTGAAGCCTGAAAGCTAGTGCCTAGTAGCTACAGGCTCTAGTGAGGTAACCAACCATAACTTCAACTTCAAGACGACAGTCGATAGGATATGGCTACAACCTACAGCCCCTTTCCGACAGGCTACGACCCCTTTCCGACAACGGACAACCTCCAGCTTCTCTTTCCCCTTCTCTGCCTTTTTTTTTGCTGAAGTCTGAAAATCCTTCTCCGCCTCGCCCCCTTCTTAGCTTCTCTCCCGGTCTCCCCCCTTTGGCCCTTCTTCTGTTCTCTGCTTCTCGACTTCTCTCCAGTCTCCCTCCTTCTCGGTGCCAGCGCAAAGTCGAAGCTCAAGCTATGGCCCCCTTCCCAACAGGCCGACAACGACAACCTCCGGCCTTCGGGCTTCGGGCCTCCAGCTTCTCTCCCCCCTTCTCTGCCTTTGTTTTTTGGTCAAGCCTGAAGCCTAAAAATCAGAAAATCCTTCTCTCCCTCCTTCTCGGTTAGTCGGCTTCTCTCCCCCCCTTCTCGAGTTGAAGCTCAGTTCTCCTTCTCTCAGTTCTCTGCCTTGTCAGTTTTCACTGAGTTCTCTCCTAATCTCTCCCCTTCTCGACTTCTTTCCCCCCTTGGCCCCTTAGGCCCTTCTCTGCTTCATAGAAAGAGGAGCAGAGCTTCGAGTTCAAGCCTGGTCACAGGTGGAGAACATTGTTGTGATCGGTCACAGGCTCACAATCGTTGCAGTGGGATTAAGGGGCTAATGTCCGTGAAGGACGACGGGACCACCAGCACATAAGGACCACCTACTTTCTTCCAAAATAAATCAATCATTTTTAATTTTTTAATAAAAAAATATAGTACTGGGGACTTGAAGGTGCGTCCATGTGATTATTCGTTATTCAATTACGGACCGTGGTGGTGGTGTTGATGGGCAATTGGGCATCATGAGCTCGGGGACTTGATGACTCATCAATGATGAGCTTGGAGGTTTGAGGCTTTAAGCCCATGGTAGGCTATAGGCATCAGGCCACTGTTGGCCTTGTTGTTCTCTTCGGCTAGAGCATTACGGAAGTCCACTGTTGGACTTTTTAGGATTGAAGAGAACAAGATAATATAGCTGATAAATTGATGCCAAAAGGTTTTCTTCATATTTTTAGTTCAACTTCATGTTCAGGTCTAATCTTTAAATTGTTGTTAAACAAAGGAACAAAAAAAAGAGAGGATGAATGAAGGAAAGAAAAGAAACAATATGGTTAATGTGCAAGAAACTATTTTGCTTTTTTTTAGCATAGTGAGACTTTGAGAGACGGACGTCAGATTGTTCATTTGTTGGCTATAGCAAAGTTTATCAAAATTATCTCTGATTAGTATTTACTATAATAGTTATAATAGTCATGGCTACTAGCTTGCTCATTTTCTAGTTTTCTTTTTTGTTTTACATTTTTACAAAAATAGTAATTTCTTGATTATCAATTTCTTCATAAAAAAAATATTTTTAACTAATGGAATATATTTTCTTTTCTATTCTTTTTCTAATCTTTGAAGTTTGAATCCGAGATTGTTTTGCTTCTTAGAATTTCAGCTATTCGGTGTGTTCTTGTTACGACTTCGGCCTCTTCTCCAACTCCACCCGTCAGTCTCCAGCATTGTTTCTTGCTGTCGAGTTCGGCACCGCTTGTCGAGACTTGAGTTCATTTCTCTTGACTCAATTGCTTTGTTTGATAATATTATTTTTCTAATCTTTAAAGTTTTATCATTTCCAACTCTTTTATATTTGATTTGTTTGTGGTAGTTGTTTTAATTGCTTTGTTTGATAATATTATTTTTAGATTCAAATGTTTAATAGAAAATATAAATGTGGGTATAAAAAATCGAAAAAAAAATAAAAAAACTCATTCAATCTCAAAAAGGAGTTCTAGATAGATTTGTTGTTACAAATAAACAAAACACCACATCAAGTTCAACTCATGAATTAGCAATAGAACAAGCATCTGAAATAGTGTTAGAAGATGACATGAAAAGAATGAAACAAAATAAGATTGACATCTAGATTTTATAATTGTATTCAAATATCTACTGAAACAATCTCTAGTGAAGATTACAATGAGAAATTAGATGGAGATAGGATAAACAAGGATAGTATCGAGCTTAATAAAAGTAGTTCTATTTCTACAAATGTATATAATCCTGGTCAATGGAAACAGATTGATTCAAAGTTGAGAGATCTAATAGTAGAAGAAGTCCAATTAGAGATTATGAACTTCATTTTTCTAGGGATGAAAATAATAGATACTTCTCTACGATACATTACATTCGTAAGTTACCTATGATGAAAAATATGATAGAAGATGGTTAGTGTATTCGAAGGATTTGAATAGAATATATTATTTTTGTTATAAATTATTTAATTCAAAGTCTAGTACGAGTCACTTAGTCAATGAAGGAACTAGAGATTGAAAAAATCTAGATAGTAGGCTCAAAAGTCATAAAACAACTAATGAACATATTACTAACACGAGTAAATGGATTGATTTAGAAGTGAGATTATTGAAAAACAAGACAATTGACAAAAGTCTCTAAGAACAAATAAACTAAGAGAAGGATCATTGGAAAAAAGTATTATTGAGAATTATTGCTGTCGTGAAAAATCTTGCAAAAAATAATTTAGCATTTCAGCAAAAGAATGAAAAGATCTAGCAAATCAATAACAAAAATTTTCTAAGTCTTATTGAAATGATTATAGAATTTGATCCAGTAATACAAGAACATGTTCGACGTACTTGACATGGTAAAATTCACAATCATTATTTAGGTCATAATATTCAAAATAAATTGATTCAAATATTAGCATCTGAAATTAAAACTATAATAATTAAAAAAATTAAAGAAGTAAAATACTTTTCTATAATACTTGATTGCACTCCTGATGCAAACCATCAAAAACAAATAACCCTAGTTTTAGGATATGTAGATACTTCAACAAGTCTAGTAAAAGTAAAAGAATATTTTTTAGAATTTTTAAAATTAAATGATACATTTGGGAAAGGCCTTTTTAGTAGACTTATAAATATAATAAAAAAATATAAACTTGAGGTTAATGATATAAGAGGACAAGGGTATGACAACGAGTCTAATATGAAAGAAAAACATCAATTTGTATAAAGAAGATTATTGGATATAAATTCTAGAGCGTTTTACACACCACGTGGATGTCATAACTTGAATTTAGTATTATGTCATATTACTAACTCATGCTCTAAGGCTATATCTTTTTTGGAGTGATATAATGAATTTATACTTTATTTTTTTCTTCTACAAAATGATGAAAAATTTTACAAGATAATGTATCCACATTGACTCTTAAACTGTTGTCACAGACACGTTGAAAAAGTCGTATTGAAAGTGTCAAAACAATTAAAAACTAAGCTCCTAAAATAAGAGATGCCTTAGTTTAATTAATGGAAACTAGTGAAGATTCTAAAACAAAGAGTGAAGCCACGTGCTTAACTACATATGAGATTAAAAATTTTGAATTCTTATTGGGCATGAATATTTGATATGATATATTGTTTACTGTTAACTCGTTAGTAAGAACTTACAATTTGAAGACATACATATTGATGTTGCTATAGATCACTTAAAAGGTCTTCTTTCTTATTTGAAAAGTTATAGAAAAAATGGATTCGTGACTGCTTTAATTTTGTCTAAAAAAATTGCAAATGAAATGAAAATAGAACTTACATTTTGTGAAAAATGTGTGATCCATAAAAAAACAATTTAATGAAAATAGTGATGATGAGATAGCAGGATCAGCTGAAGAATCTTTTAGAATTGATTATTTTTTATATATAGTAGATCAAGCTATTTCTTTAATTCAAAATAGGTTTGAATAATTCACCATATAAATATTTTTGGTTTTTTGTTTAATTTTAGAAAGTTAAAATGTTTAAGTAAAAAGAATTTGAAAAAAGTGTTGTATTAATCTTGAAAATTTTTTAAAGCATGGTGAATATTCTAATATTAATGATCTTGATCTGTTTTCACAGTTAAAAATTTTAAAAAAAGTTTTACAAATATAAACTAGTACCTCTATTGATACTTTAAGTTTTATAAAAAAGTCAATTCTTTTTCAAATGCATGAATTGCTTAGAGGATATAATTAATAATACCTGTAACAGTTGTTTCTGCTGAAAGAAGTTTTTCAAAATTAAAATTGATAAAAGCTTATTTGCGGTCAACTATGTCATAAGAAAGATTAAATTGATTAGCTATATTATCGATTAAAAATAGTATTTTAATGAATCTTGAGTACAAAAATTTGATTAGTAATTTTGCATCTCAAAAAGCTAGACAAATTATTTTTACATAAAATTTTAAAGTATTTTGCATTTATTAAAAAAATTTCATCGTTTTTCAAAAAAAAAAGGCATCCTTAGTGAGTTCGCCTTAGGCCTCCAAATGCATTGGGCCGCCCTTGTGTCTGTCTTAGGATCAGGAGGCGAGAAGAGAAGTTGTTGAGGTGGTGAAGCAAGAACATTGGTGGCCGTCATGGCTGATAGGAATAGGAGATTGACGCCCATCCCAATCCCCATTCCCATACTCTTCTTTCTCATCCACATGCCCTCCTCTTTCTGTTCCGCTCACCCCCTCTCTCACACTCTTAGTAATGTGAGTATAGACCATGGCATGGTAGAAGTTGGAGATTATTACATAGCACATGCTTTAACTAATTAAGATCATTGCCAGTGGGGCCTAGAAGGTCATCTTTGAGCTCCATCAAAGCATCGAAGTTGCCATCATGAGAAGCAAGGAGGAGATGGAGGGAAAAGAAGAGAAGAAATAGGATAGACAGTACAAGTTTTTTTTTTTTGGTACATCGGCCGCTCACACTACTCTAGGGTGAGTATAGCCAACATAGTTGATGGAAAGGAGATGGCATAAGGGTGAGGGGGCGGCTACAAAACACGTCCAAAAGACCTCTTCCGAATGATGAGCGGCGAAGGAAGCAACCTAATCTGCAACCCTGTTCGCCTTCCGATACATATGAGCAGTTTGAAATGAATCACAATCTTTCGCTATCCTGTGAATATCTCTAAGCAGTGGATGGCCATCACCCCTCTACTCCTCATTTTGAATCACTCGACCATCGTCTCTGAGTTTCCTTCCAGGAAGATATTGTTATACCCCTAGAATACACCTTGCGAAGGTGATGTCCTTCCACGCTACCCTGAGCTCCGCCCCGATGGCTGTCATGTCACAAGTGTGACATCCTCTCATGGCAATCAGTTTGAAATTATGATCCCTAATCACAAAATCCATACCTCCTCTATCTCCATCTGTCGACACACTGCCATCGAAAGATGGCCGGAGGATGGGAGCTTCCAAGAGACAAAAGTGAATCTAGGCACTGCAACAGCAAAGTAGAAGTCCCAAATGTCCCTGGCCATCCCGAATGAAGTCGCCATAGTAGTGTGGATGATCTTTACAGCCTGATGAAGGGCTCTGTCCACCACCACAGTGGGGGATGTCCTCCTACCCTCAAAGAGACGGGCATTTCAGTCCAACCAGATATAATAAGCCAGGTAAGCATAGGTGATGGCCCACTCAACAGAACTCGGTCTCTTCAAGGCTTTCTCAAGGTTATTGTTATCCACCGAAGGCTAGACGGATGGTCGGACCATATTGATATAAAATAATATTTTCAAACGGCCGACTGAAAATTTTAAACTTAGGGAACAAAATATTTTTTAGAAAAAGTTGGTGGGTCTTACCATATTTTTTATCCTTTTATTTTTACTAGCAAATATGAACGTGCAATGCACATTTTAGAAAAAATAATAATCAAAATATTGAAAAAATATTTGAAGAAGAAAAAGATAAATTAAAATAAAAATAGTAATATAAAATTAAATTAAATAAAAATATATATAACAGAAGGGATGGATCGTTTGTAAAATAGCAAAATTTTATAAATTATAAAATATAAAAAAATGAATCCAAAAAATGATATAAAATAAAATATAAAATATAAAATATAAAAATCAAACACATACATTTAAAAAAAATCAAAAATAGATAAATAAAAATAAAAGTTAAAGGATAAAATTTAGAAATAATGTATATAAATTAAAATTTATAAATAAGTTGCAAAGAAATAGAAGAGGTCCCAAAAAAGTAATAGATATTATAAATTAAAGATATGTAAAAATAAAATAAAACAAACTATATCAGAATTTGAAAAAGAGAGATGGAGATTAGAGGATAGGAGAGGGAGAGCCTAGGGTGCAAGGAAAGTTGGGGGAGAAAGGAGGGGCCTATAGGGAAGGAAGAGTAAGGGCAGGGGCGGCCCAATACATTTGGGGTCTAAGACGAAATTGCCTTTTTTTTTTGAAAAATAATGAAAAAATTTGATAAGTACAAAATACTTTAAAAAATTAGTTTAGATATAATTCTAGGTAGTTCTTGCATGGTTCTAGATTTAATAGAGAAGGGTCTTAGGGGCTATAACATTGGTTGTTCAAACAAAGTTCTTGTTCATTGAGTGGTTTATTCAAGTAAATATGAAATGAGTTTCCTAAAGGTTAACACAAATAAATGAAATTTTTATTTGATGTGTCCGAGCCTTATGTCCTCGTCTAACTTTGGTCATAGAATAAAACAAAACCTTAACAAATAACTAATTGACTTTCTTTAGTAGTCATCCTTAACCCTCCCCAATCAATGACTTTCTTTGCATGGTTCTAGATTTAATAGAGAAGGGTCCTAGGGGCTATAACATTGGTTGTTCAAACAAAGTTCTTATTCATTGAGTGGTTTATTCAAGTAAATATAAAATGAGTTTCCTAAAGGTTAACACAAATAAATGAAATTTTTATTTGATGTGTCCGAGCCTTATGTCCTCGTCTAACTTTGGTCATAGAATAAAACAAAACCTTAACAAATAACTAATTGACTTTCTTTAGTAGTCATCCTTAACCCTCCCCGATCAATTAATAATCAAATAGATTGTTCAGACATATAAGATATAAATTCCAATCGCTTTTGAAAACAAGGTCATCTTTATATGATGATCTAAATGTAATTTTGATATTTAAAGTGCATCTGTTTACAATATGCATTGGAACATGGATGTGGCTATTCTCGGGTGGTTGTTCAACCTATGTATCACACACTACCTAATGCAAAATTAGTTCAAGTCCATAGGCGAGTATATCTAACAAATCAGAATCAAAGAACACCTGGTCGAGTATCGATAAGAAGAATCAAGATAATCCATATATTAAGATGTAGTTACTAAATCCAGCTCAATCTAAAACATACAAAAACTAAGAAGCAGCAAGAATAATATACAACCAAAAAATATCAATATTACTAAAAAAAACAAACTTTTCACATCAATACAAAAGCGAAAAACAAAATTCGGATTAAAAAAAGCAAATGAGCTAGATTCCCACATCATCGAGCAACAAAATCGAAACCTAACATTCATTTCTAACCATAAACACAACAATTTTAGGAATAGAGAATGCTCACCTAGACGGGGATCCTCCCACAGACTGAAAAGAAATCTTGAAAAATTCTTAGAAATGCCATAATAGAGCACAATCAGAGGATTACATGACATGCCTTTGGTTGCCTTTCCGAGCCACGAGAAGCAGCAGACATAGACCACCACAAAGGACCCCTTGATCATAAGAGCAATGGGGTGCATTCCCAACCCTAGAATCCCCCACGCCAGGTACCTCAGAACAGACCCCAACCAAACCTATAGAAAAGAGACCAGAAAATTCGAGACAACAAGCCTAAACCAAGGCATTACTCTATCGAGCTCCACCTCTTCATCCGTTCCCTCTTTTCTTCCTCTCCGAGGAGATGGGGGGGAGGGAGTCGAGCATTTGCTCGTGGTGTTAGAGGAGGAAAGATGGGATCCTCTTAGCGGTACAAATTGGCGATTGAGCTCATCGAGCTCGAAGCTTTAGAATGGGAGCTAGGAAGAAGCTAGCGCAGATCGGAATACTAGATAAGGAGAAGAAGAGAGAGAGAGTTATATCAAAAAAGGAAGACGACGACACCGTGATGGAGAAGAGTGGGTGTGGCGATGGCTTCACTATTTTACTGCAATTTTACTGTACCTCTACTTTATTTGGGGACTGCGGTGGGCCTCTCTTTGAGCTGGGGCCTCACGCGACCGCCTCAGCCATCTAAGAGTTGGGCCGACCTTGGATAAGGGGAGAGTGCTAGAGAGTAGGGAGAATGGGGAGAAATCGTGTGTGAGATAGGAAAGCAGAGAGAGTTGTGAGAGAGATTGTTTAGAATTTTAGTTATTTTATTGGCTTTTTGTTATTTTAATTAGAGAAGTGTTAAAATTTTGATATTAAGAATATATCAATATTGATTGAAAAGATAATTTATAAGTAATAACTATAGACGACTACAGAAAAATATATCAACATTTTTCATGCTTGTGATAATAGCTTAGGTTGAATATTGATGTCATTGCCACTTTAATCAAAAGTTACAAAGATGAAAGGAACAAGTTACCTGAGAGGAACCCTCGTAAGCTATCCATTATTACTGAGACGCAAACTAGAGGAACCATTTCTTTGAAATAACCGATAACCTCCTCTTCATTGCTTTAGGCATAACCCAAGATGCACGGCATGGCCAAAGGGGTTCCACTCACAAGAATAGCCTTGGTAACTGCAAGAGAGATCACAACACATACCGGTAACTAAGCTCTTTGCAGATTCCTTGCTTCTAATTTGTTTGACACCCGTGAACCATTCGCAGGAAAATAAAAAAATAGACATCTTATCAATTATACATGAGGACATATAAAAAGATGAAATAAATTCAAATAGGTATTAGAGTTTTGAGCTTACCTGGAAACAACACCAAGTCCATAAGGAAAGTTGTAGAACAATGAGATACTAGTGAAACCATTCACAAGGATAAGGCCGGTATAGAGAGTACTGCCTCAATATGGATCACTTAGTTAAAGCTGTTCCTTACTAAATAGAAAAGTACCTTAGTTTCAAGTTCTATATTGGGAAAATAACTTAAAAATAATATAAAAATCTCAAATGACCACCATTCAAGACTGGATTTAACATCAACATAATATCCTTTATTCCATAAATTCGTTACAAAAATGAGAAGAAAAATTTAAAATATATAATGACAATTACCATATTGTTACACGGATGGAAGTGCTAGCGTAAGAACTCATTGATCCCCCTAAACCATTCCATTGAGACTTTGAGCAAGTAGACTCTTGAGTTCTTGATGTACAGCACAAGCATGAAGATAGTCAACGAATATGATATGCTTATGAAAAGAGCAGCACCATTATTGGCTCAAGCTATTCATGAACCATTGTTTCAGCTCAACATTACATGAGCCTGCTCAAACCCAGTTGAACTAGCAATCAAGCTGAGCTAGAGCAAGGCTATGTTGGATTGCTTGAACAGGCCAATCACCCTAGCATAATCCATAGTTTTTCAGCACTTGGGTCTTTCATGCTCTTCCTTAAGTGGGATCTGGAAAGGTTGGCAATAAGTACATCTTGATGGAGCAATGATCAAAGCACCAAGGGAAGGACCCCAAAATTAGAGATCATAGCCAAAACCTAGAGGCAGCTAGCAGCTGTCATTCGAGCATAACAAATCGTTCTGAAACTGGCAACATCTTACTAGGCTGCCCCCCGGTATGATTTCTTTAGTAATATGGAACCGTCAGAAGGCCTTTCATTCAGGTTTAGGCGGCTCCATTTGATCTTCTTTGATTCACAGGGTTCAGAGAGCATCATGCTTTCCTGATGTCAGATAACAAACTCCTATCTGCTAGGATCCCTTAAACTGTTCACAATCCATCTAAATACGAGGATATGATATCAACAAATGTCTCATTCTAGTAACACAAACAACAAAAGGCAACACTATATAATGGAAAATCTTTGCCAAACTTGCGTGGAGCGCATTAAACTCCAATTATGGAGCTCTCCAATCTAACAAATACAAATGATTCTGCAATCCGTAAATGTGACCAAGCCCTTTTTAAAAAGTTGCAGTGTATTTTACCTCTTTCCTGTAACATAAAATGCCCTACGAGGATATATATAGGTGATCAATATTTCCAGTGAACTCATGTCTCAGACAGTCATAATCAGTATAACCATTATAAAAGAATAACAAGCAATTCATTGAACTATAATGAAACGAAAGATTAAAACACTTCATTTTATGTCAGCTATAACCACATACTGGGCAGAATACATATGCTTACAGAACCTAGCTAATGCTAAAAGTATGCGACATAACAAAAATGAACACATCATGGTGAGCAACATATACTGATGGTAACAATGATAGCAGATGGAATGGGCTTGTTTGTAATGCCGGTAAGGATCGTTGCTGCCACTACCAAGGTTTCAAGTCACCCACAGGACCAGCGGTCCAGTTCAAAATTTTCTCCCCTGGTTTCAGGTAAGCATTCCTAGGATGTGGAAGCTTACGAGCCAGACCGTTCAATATCTGATGGAAGGCATCCCCTGGTTGGGCAGGCTGTGGGAACAGCATAGCCTGCTTCATTGAAGGGTTGGCAAGTAATCTTTGTTTCCTTAATACAACCTCTGGTGGTATTGAAGTAAGGATTGTGTCCAACTTGGGCACATCCTTCTCAGCTACAAACACACCAATGTCCTCCCACGGGATTGCATCTGCGAAGGGTAGCACAATATCATCTGCTATGATTACTGGGATGCAGCCAAAAATCACTCCTTCCACCAATCTGGGGCTCCATGGGGCCCAACCCAAGGGGCACAAGCAGAAAACAGCCCGTTGCATGTCTTCATAATAAGTAATTGGGTGTTCAGTAGAGATGTCAAATAGAGGGTTGTCCTTAAAGTTTTCCCACACTGAAGCCCGAGCACCTCTGTTCAGCAAAGTAAAAGCTTAATGCATGTGATCAATTAAAATAATCACATCCTATAGCCTTAAGGTGTCTAAGATTCTTTTTTCAAACTCCTACCTTGCATAGTAACCACCCTCTGGATCATTGCCCACATCGTAGAATAAACCACGGAAGTAAACAAAGATAGATCGAGGAGTGCCTGGAGGAATCAAGTGAGCCTGCATTTTCTGTGGAGGAGCATATGGAGGAATGATGATGGAGCTCTCCTTCAAGCAAACATGGTTCCGTTGACCGAAGGTCTGAACCAACGTAGCACGATGCAGCAAGGGCAGAATTCCACGTTCAATAGCTTTTTCTTCCTGGAACCATGATGTTTATTACATGAAAGGCAAGAGAGTAGGAATTTCAGAAATAACTAATTGGCTGTAATGATAACAGGAAAGGTGTAGACGACGCACCAAAAGTTTTGAAAAGTTAAATAAAAGGAAGAAAAGATAAAATTATTAATGCATTCAACACTAACTATGTAGAAATGGCAATAACAAGAGATAGCAGCAACAAAATGAACAAGTACCATAAATTATTCACATATTGGCAAAAAGATTGTGAAAGAAATTATTGTAATGCAATGAATAAATCAACCTTTTGGGAAATAACTCAGAGATCAATATCCTAATAATCGTGATTCCTTAGAAAAGTCTTCATTACTTTGAGAAATTATGGGACTATGGTTTCAAGGAAGAATTTCTCGAACTGGAATTTGTAATTTCATATGCAGGATGCAACCCAAGGAAATCAGTATCTGAAGGCCAATTTCTTACCTGATAATGGAAGCATGCTCCAAAGTCATGTGGAACAACAAAAAAGTGATCTGCCCCTTCCGATCTATTCCAGTAAGGCCAGTTCGAGGCAATTAGCTGGATAGCACTTCGCATCATTCTTGGTGATTTAAAGGGCAAAGGAAGACCATTTGGCGTCAGGTCACAAGTTGTATATACTGGTGTATAAAACCAATCAGCTTCTTCAGGATTAAGTGTTCGGACTGGACTAGATAATAAGAACCGATGCATGAAGATTTCGGCAGCAAACATGTGAGTAAGGCACCTAGAGTCCTTCTGCAGAATCTTCTTGTTGTATTTGCTAGGCAATTCATAAACAAACACCTTCAGCCTTCCGACAGGATCATCTTCTAGCACATCACCGGCACTCCCTACATTTTAATGATCAATAACACGATTAGAACAAGGGTATAGGGCCTTTAGTTGATACTTTCAGACAGCTACTGCCTAAGAGACCAGAGACTAACATATTCTGAGAAAGCAGTAAGGGTCCAAATAGCAATTCAAAGTTTCAAGGAATGACAACTAAGATAATCCCTAAATACACATTGAAAAGAAATGCTGCACATTTAATCACAAAGAATTATCTAAAACAATATGAATATGCATGTTGAACACTTCCCATCCATAGCTATTAAACACAGTCCAATATAACATTCCAAGAATGAGTGTAATATTTCAGAAAACATGTTAACATAGTGGTTTGATCAGAAATTTCCATCAAATGGAAATCCAAACTGCCATCATCACAAGTTCTAGATACAACACCAAAATAAAAAATCATGACTGATTATTACAGGTTCTGGAAAAAGGCCAAATTTCACCTGAAACTGATGTGAAGAAAATATATACAATATGACCAATCATAAACATTCCAAACAGGCAATGATGGTGAATTATAATAGCCTGGGAATTGTAATAAAGGGAAGAAAGAAAATAGAAAAATCAAATTCCATGAGATGGAGTCCCAAGAGCCAGCAAAACAATATAGAAATTTTAGGTTCAAACTTTAGCCAAGATAAGCCACAAGGTTACAATGGCTCATGTTTTCTTATAATTATATACCTCAGTTTGTGATCATGACTACATTTTACACCTACAACCAAGTGAATTGAGCCTTCTTGATGGGGCAGGAGAAAAATTAATATAGGGGGAATACATACAAATGCAAAATATTTATTACTTCCTCATTATAGTGGACTCAAATCCAACAATATGTCTAGTTCCATTCAAAATGAAAGTGAGGCAATGATTTTCTTCACCATTTTCCATTCAATTGTACCTTTGACCTTTCACAGTAAAGAATATACTGAACCTCCTCTTTGATATTCCTACTCCAATAATTGCCTAAAATCTGCTTCTTCAAACATTCACTCCCCATGAAACTGAATAAAACTTATAATCATCACCATCATTCTTCTACAAGCTTTTTACCATCAAATATGGGGACAGCTATAAAGCAGAACTCTAACCTGAGAAGGCTCCATAGAAGGAATGAGCAGATTTTACAACTAGCAGTAAACATGACAATAACCCGCTAGAAATTTATACCAGTTTCCTGGCCAAGGAAATTTAAGCATGACAGGATCCTAAATGAAACCCATACGGTCAGTTGACAAGGACAGAGTTCTACCTTATTGGCCACATTTAAATCTCATGACATCAAGGAGCAACCCTCAAATTTCCCTTGACTTGCATAAGCCAAATGGCAATATGAAATCAGAATGATACATGCAGCTAATCATCAAAAGATGGCTTTATTCGGGGTAATGCCTTAACAATTAATATAGTCTGTAGATCAAAGTTTTACCACCTTTCCACCAAAGCTTAGATTCTGTCCATTTCTAGGCTACCTTGAAGCATTTCGTCTGTGTTGCGTGAGTATAAGCAACACAGAATGTCCCTAGGCATTTTCCTAGATTCTCCCTGCTCGCTAATTCTGAATTTCAAAGGATGTCCCTAAGCATGGGTCTCCCTGCTCACCAATATTAAGTTTTTAATGATGTTGCTATCTTATTCAAGTTAGATTAGATGAAATCAACATTAATTAATAAAGGTTTGATATCAGGCAGTAAGTTATCAAAGATTCTAAAAACTTAATGGATCATCCCAAACCATATATCTGACACTAAGTAGGTGCAAATAGGCTTATCAGATGGTTGCAGGTATTGGTTAAACACAAAGTTTTAATTTGCTCAATTTTATGATATGAAAGCCAACGTAAATTGTTTTAAGGAAAACGGCTGAGCCAACAAGCCTTAATTTCAGTCACAAATTCCAACTTTGAAATGATTGTCTCTCTAAAACTAAAGAAAACTTGCACAAGCCTTATGTGTAATAATGATAACAGGCAATAGGGATTTATGTAAATGCATGACTCGGACAGTTAAGATGAGGTATGACAAGGTGTAGTAACTACAAAAACATAGAACAAATGTTTATGTTTTCTCTTCAGATATAATTCTCGAAATAAAGAGTTGGGTAACTCTATTTCCATGAGAAAATATAAACCACACCTTGGAGTTAGGAGAACAGCATAACATGATAAGCAAGATCAGCTGAGGGAGTCACATAACTACCAACATAGAAACTCCATATCGAGCAACAAGCCAACATGATACAGAACAAAGAAACCTGTTACTACAAATTACAAAACAAAATGTGTGTCCTTGTTTTTCCTATTCAGAAAGTTCTATCTTCGCACTGTGGTAGCATCTACAAGTTGCATATGAAAGTTGAAAATGTCACACCATGACATAAATCTAATAAGATGCAGAACAATATCAGATTTTCATGGAAGTAACACCCCGGTCAAACCCACATCCAAACTTCCCTAACTTCTAACATCCACAAAAGCCAAACATGACACATCATTGCATCTTCTTTCAACACAAATCAAAAACCACAACAAGCACAATTTACTTAACGATCAACTAAGTCTCACACGCAAAGAAAGAGACTGATCCAATCAAATTCTCAATTAACACAGATCCCAATCCAGAACCCAAATAAAAACCTGTAACTCATTGCATATGGAGTACAAAAACCGCGTACCGCCACCAAATCTAAATTCATCAAATCCAACCCCATACTCCCGCATGAGCAATGATGAAAAGAAGAAATCCACATCAAAATAAATCCATCAACAAAGTTCAGACATAAATTCAATCCAAATCTAATTTAAAGCAGTAAACGAACGAACACGATAAAAGAAATGATCAAAATGTACCTGAAATTCTCTCAGTGCGGTGCCTCTGTTCCAGCTCCTGGACACTAATTGTTCCAAGAAGAGAAGAGACAAGGAGAAGGGCCAGAAGCCATGACCCTTTCCCCATACCCCCCTCCCCCCACGAGACCCCAATCCCCAGGTCCAAGCACCAAAAAGAAGAGAAAGGCGGCTACTTTCCACCAAACAGGAAGGGAATCAGTCATCGGTGAGCGATTTAGGGCAGGGGAGGGAGCTCTCTCGGGATTCCATCGGCTGGAAAGAGAGACAACAGAGCGAATGGGAGGTGGCGAGGGTACAAACAAAGTAAGAAAAAGAACTTGGGGGACAAGGGGTTGGTTTACTCCCTGTAGATTCTGTGGACTTGGCTCAAGGAAGAAGGCCCGAAGAGGTTGGATTAGGAAGTTTTTATATATTTTTTTATTTTTTATTCTTTCTCAGCGACTGAAGGTAGGGAGGGGGATTTTTAAAAAATGTGGTTTTATAGAGAGCTCCCCAGGGGCTTGGAGTTGGCTTCGAGTTGGATGGGAACCTCAACAATCAGAGAAAGTGGTAATAAGAAACCAAGGGGTTTCTTCATGCAACACTCTTTCCATCCGCGACCCACCAAATCCCACTCTGTCCATGCCACATCCAAGTTCAAATATAGTCTATTGAGTACATGTCTATATTACAGGGATGAAGTATGCTTCTCTCAATAGAAGGAGATTTCTACTCTCCTCCAATCCAACATAAAAAAAGAAGTATTTAAATTAAAGATTTACACTATTGATCATAGTTTATATCATAAAAAAAAATTATGGGCACAAAGATAGTTTATTATGCTAGTAGATTGTTTCTATTATTAAAAATATTTAAATCAAAAAATTATAGTTTTATTTGTCAAGTTTTGAGAATTGCCATATACCTCTTTTTCTTTAAAAAGTTATAAATAGATATTTTAAGTTACCAAAATAATTTTTCTCTCATTCATTTTCATGAACAAAGTGATGACACGTAATGATAATATAAAGTTATGGGATGAAGATGCTATTAGAATCAATTATTTGAGGTGAAGTCTTTGAGCATACCGGTTTCCACCCGATTGGAGATCTCCATCAACCACATAATGATAGTGATAGATTGTCTGTCCCAGCCGCTACCACTGCCACTATCCAATTAAAAACTGCCATAGCACCCAGCTCATGGTTCGGCTCTCCTCCAAAATCTTGCACCATGGACTCAAGAAGAAGATGAGAGCCCTCAACCTCTGCTATGGGCAATACAAGCAGAAATTAGCCTCCTCAAAAAACCAATCTGCCCGATTGGAGTCTTGGGTTCAGGCAACTCACCACCCAAGCTCTCCAACTTCAAGAAGAGAGAAGAAGGACAAGAAGGTGACAAGAAGCGGAAGAAGGAAGCTGATGAATGTGTAGAATTGGTGATTAAGGAGAATATTGTGATGCCAAGCGGCCGAAGGCCATGATGATTTTTTTTGCTGCCGATCTCTAGATCATTGACGCAAGTTACTTCTATCAATCTACAAGGTAACAAGAGGGTCAGAGAACTCGTCGGAGCTTGCTTCGACGAAGCCCTCCAATGCTTAAGTCAGAGAAGAAGTTTTGGTGTGGGAATGAAGGAGGAATAAAAAATATAAAGTGTCATTCTAATTACTATTTACTGATTACTTTTGATGGGGGGTTTATTCTAGCTGAGGAATACAGAATCTTTGAAGATTACACTCTAACAGCTTAGGGTCATGCTATAACTACCTAAGATTCTGTTGTAGTTGCATGAGATCCGACTAGTGTAACCGCTTGGGATCATGCTGTAACAACCTAAGATCGTGCAATTACTATAGCGGAACGTGCTATAACCGTCTGAGTGAATGGGTGCTAGCTTTTACTCCCATCAATAGACATTGTTCGGGTTGACAGGGCTCTAGTCGTCTTGGGATGACTGTCAAGCTGAAAGGATGTCCACTCGAGCTGCAGGACTTTACTTCAGATGATATGAAACCTTGGAGGTCTTTTGATCTGCTCATTCTGCTTCTCAACATGATCGAGGTAGGCTTAGTTAGGCCATATAGGACGCCATATCAATTCTGAGTTGGACAATCTGATCGTGCTATGTCATCATGCTTATTTGATGCCACATCATCTGCCCCCCACTTTCTTGACCAAGCTAAGATCGGTAATGTGGCTTGAGGAAGTAGTAGTCTACTTGGGTGCTTTCAAGTCAGTAGCCTAATAATCTGTCATGTTACAATGTCAGCTCTGGATGTTTTGTATTTTCCTCATAATTTCAAATCTGTCATCAGAATGTGCGATGCATGAAATCCCGCACTTCAACAATGGCAAATAGTTTTTGAATCCATAGCTTGTCATTCAGCATTTTAATGTCATCGCTTCATGCACCACATAAGTTTCATGTGGCACCTCCTATGTGAAGAGCTCAAATGCCACAATTTGAGCTAGCCATTTGGTGGGTAGAGTATCATACTACTTATACACTTAGCAGCATTTGAACCATTCATTGCTTTATAAAAGGAGAGGTAGCGACTTTTTTCCTCTTTTTCATCGTTGCCTTCTTCTACAAGCATCTAAGATTGGAGTCCGGAGGCGTGTCTTGTTCTTAAGCTTAGGTAATAGTTTAGAGAGCAACTCTCCCTCTTTAGGTATGTCTTCTCCATCTACTTCTCTTGTTAGGTTGTCCCCTAGGCAACCTACAACAAGTAGAACTAGGAAGATGAAGTCGAGGGGAGTTAGTCTCTTTGATGTAGACCCCGACAAGATTAGGAAGACTTATGATATCCCTGCTTGCATAGGACTTAGGTTGCTCTACCTTGATGAGAGGGTCCTTGAGCAGAGAGCAAACCATCTGCCTCTATACGAGGATACCCTCAACGTAGGGTTTAGTCTCCCGATTCATCCATTCATTGTGTCCTTGCTAGACACTTATGGTCTAGCCCCTACACAGCTCATCTCCAAATACTGAAAAACGATTGTGGGTTTCACCTGCTTCTTGTTCTTTCATAGTCTTAGGCTCAGTGTAAATAATTTTAAATCCTTTTTTGTTTTGAAAAAGCACCCCACTAAACATGGCTGGTGGTACCTGATCTCCAAGAACAACTCTTCCACGAATGGGATGAATGCCATTTTGTAGCCATTTCTTCCTCCAACCCATGGTCTATTTCAACTAGTTAGCAGCCCATCACTGATAAGCCCAATAGGGTGTGCTTTCTAGACCACTGAGAGGAGAAGACTATGTAGACAATGGGCCGATTGAGGGCACTGAGACCCAAACAGCTCTTCTTTGTTGAGGACTTAGTTCGAGATGGATTTGGTGGCGCTAGGTCTTTAGGTAAACCATTGTTCGCTTAGTTTTTATTATATATACTTTCTTGCCTCACTCTTTGGTTTCTTTTCAAGTTGAACCCTTTTGCAGATTTAGAAATGGCTCCCAAAAGTAGACTCTAATGAAGATTATATAGGAGGCCAGGAAGAGAGTAGTGGAGGGCATCTTGGTTGAGCCTTTTGCGAGGAGATAGTGGTTGCAACCATTGGCACCATGGGAGGAGCAGTGAACTAAACCATAGCTTCCTCTGCCTCGGGAGGTCCAAGCTTAGGTGGCTTGAGAGGTCAATAAGTAGGAGTCCCCTGGACCTTGTCCGTCGACCTAGGAGTGAGCTCCAAGCTCATTGTCAAGGGGCTTCAGAGGGCAAGACTTTTGTGCCCAAGGCTCACCACGAGAAGGGCTTGGTTCTTAGGAGCCCATATGAGTCCTGAGCTCTGAAGTGTCGGAGTTGAGTTCAAGATCCTTGAAGTCTAAGCAGCCCAATTCATTGGTGGCAAGTCTACTATATGGCTGAGATGGCCAACATCATCTGCCAGCTGAGCTTTACCTTCTTGGATCGAGCTTTGCCATTTGGGATCAAGCTAAGTTTGGAGGAGATGCAGACCCTTGATATTGAAATCT
Source organism: Phoenix roebelenii (assembly GCA_025769935.1). NCBI lineage: Eukaryota > Viridiplantae > Streptophyta > Magnoliopsida > Arecales > Arecaceae > Phoenix > Phoenix roebelenii. The sequence continues at coordinate 5,828,195 of JAOXJJ010001179.1, read as the reverse complement.
TCCCAACTCATGCAGCCTTGATGGTAGGTGTTGATCCCTTTATCTTGTTGTTGCTAAGTAATCAAGGTCGAAATAGCTGATAGTTCTTCCTACAAACCTCTTACGACATCATGCCTCTCTAAGACGACCCAGAGAGCATAGGACTATAGTTAGATGAGGAGTATACCAAAGCAAATATAGTGAAGATAGAGGCCAAGGAGGTCAAGAAGAGGGCCAAGGAGGTCACTAAAGAGGCAAAGGAGGTGAAGTGCTAGGAGGAGTGGTAGTGAACCATCCATGCCGAGGAGGTTGAGCCAGAAGTGCAGAATCGTGAGTCACACATCACGTGCCTCAAGGGAGATATTGTATGCTCGAGGAAATATATTAAGGCCACCGCAGAGAAAATGCAAGTCCTTGAGGCTAAATGGTGGACAAGGCAAGGCAGGTAGTCCTTGAGTACAAGCACTCGGATGAGTTTGATGAGGAGTTGGCATGGGCCAAGGGTGACTCCTACTTGGTGGGCTTCGAGTTCTTTCAAGAGTAGGTCAGAGTCCTTTTCCCTAGGGAGGACCTCAACCCTCTGGATCCTATTGCTATCTTGAGATACTAAGGTGGGATCTATAGCAACCTATAGATGAGGAGCATCCCCCGGGAACGAACATCCACTATGGAAGAGGTTATTGTAGGGGAACCTTCTATAGAGGAGCCTATGGCCGAGGAGCCCGTTGTTGAGGAATCTATTGCCGACCAACGTCCAAGGAACCCATTATGCCTGCAATGGTCTAGGAACTGGCACCAAGGTCAGCTGCCTTTAGTCCTACTCGCTAGGTGATCTGGCTTGGGAGCACCGAAATGGACAACTTTGCTATCACTATGGTTGATGGCTATGGAAGATGGATCTCCTCGAATCCCAAATCTTGAGGACGACAAAGTTGGCACAACTAGAGTGCCATTATGGTCTATGGCTATGAGAGAGATGGATCTCCTTAGACTCTAAACCACCGAGGGTGCAAAAGTTGGTCCGACCATAATTTTCATCATTAAGTAGTCGGGCTACCGCTCTATTTGATAGCTACAGGAGACAAATCTCCTCGGACCCAAACCTCGGGTGAAAACGTTGGTGCAACCATAGTTTTCTGTCTTGGGAGGCATAGCTCATAGTTGTTAGCTATGGAAGATAAATCTTATCAAACCCCAAACCTTAAGGGTGAAAAGGTTAGCCCAACCAGAGTGCCACTATGATCGATGACTATGAGAAAAATGGATCTTCTCGGATCCCAAACCCTTGAGGCGACAAATTTAGTCCAACCATAGTCTTCAGTCTTGGGTAACTGGGCTACTACTCTAGTTGATGGCTGTGGGAGAAGCACCTCCTACCCCATATCTTTTGGTAGCAATGTTGGCATAACTAGAGTTTTATTTTTTGTGGCAGTCATGCTTCCTTGTCGATCGATTGTTACAAAATTCCAACAGTCTCCACTTTGCAAAATTTTGGAACTGCAAGCAATGGGAAAGAATTAATCTTTCATTAATGGAGTGAAGTGGAGAATTTACAACTATGCAATAATTAATGAGTGTTTAATAATAGTATATTCTCTAGTTTCTAGAGTTTCATGTCAGAGATAGCAGTGTTCCATCAAAATGCTCTAGCCGATATGTTTTAGTTTGCACTTTTTTGGCAACTTTGTAGGTTCCTTCCTTGTTTAGGGCGAGCTTTCTCGATCCTTTCCCTATGGGTTTCGTTCTTCCTAGCACAAGGTCTCCATGTTAGAATTGTAATATTTGGCCACTCTCTACTGGTATGCAACCACCTGTGGATGCGATCTCATTCTCAAACTTCTTCAATGATGTCCAGTTTGGCTCTCAGGTCTTTTTGATTTTACTGCTTATTGCATTGCTCCACCCTAGGAGTTGACATCTCGATCTCCACTAGTACCACAACTTCTATCCTGAAGGCAAGATTCAAGGGCATTTCTCCAATTGTAGTTCAGCTAGTCAGGCGATGCTCCTAAAGGATGCTCGGGAGCTTGTTGGCCTAGAGCTTCTTAGCTTTGTCAAGCTGGGTCTTCAAAATCTATAGAATTATTCTATTTGTCACCTTGGCTGACTGTTGGTCTGTGGGTAGGTGACTAAGGCGAACCTATTCTCCATGCCAAGCCCCTTGTAAAAATCTTTGAACTGAGCATTATCGAATTGCTTTCATTATCAGCCACCAACACCTATGGAATGCCAAATCTGCAGATGATGGACCTCTAGACAAAGTCTCTTGCATTCTTCTCTATGATTTGAGATAAGGGCTCTACTTTAACCCACTTAGTAAAGTTGTCAATTGCCATGATTAAAAATTTTCTCTATCTGGTGGTGAGAGAAAAAAGACCTAGGATGTCTATGCCCTATTGAACAAACGACCAAAGACTGCTGATAGGCATCAGCTTTGTAGCAGGCCGATGTAAGATACTTAAAAATCTCTAACATCACTTGCATTTTTGGATGAATTCAGTAGTTTCCTCAAGGCGGGCCAATAATAGCCCTGCCTTAACATCTTGTAAACTAGTTCTCTACCCCCAAGGTGATTGCCACAAACTCCATCATATATCTCTTGGAGAATGTAGTATGCTTCATCTGACTTGAGGCACCTCAAGTATGGTTGAGTAAAGGATCTTTTCTAGAGGTTCCCATTAAGTAATGTGTACCTAGTAGCTTGAAGTTTGATCCTTCTGGCTTATTTTCTGTCCTCAGGAAGGTTCCCATCCCAAAGATAGTTGATCAAGGGATCCATCCAACTTAGCTCATTGTCCACCTACATCATATGTTTATTTTCTTCTTCAATGTTTTTGCTCTACAAGGCTACAATGTAGATTGTTCGTCTAAGGATGGTGGCTTCTAAGTTGGCTAACTTTGATAGCTAGTCTGTCTTGTTGTTCTCAAACCTTAGTATTTGATTGATCTCGAAGTAGTTAAAGGTTGGAGATGAGCTGTCACACTTTGGTTAAATAATAGACCATTATTTTCTCCATGGCTTCATAATCCCTTCAGACTTGGTTCACTATGAGTTGGGAGTTGCTGTATATTCTAAGTTGGTCTAATCCAAGCTCTTCAATCCGGTCACTGAGGCCTCATACTCAACTTCATTATTGGAGGTTGGAAATCGGACCGAAGTACATACTATGATGATTCTCCCTCCAAGATCATCAGTATCATCCCAACTTCACTTCCACCTATGTTGGAGAATCCATCGACATATAATATCTAGGTTAGAAGGTTATTGGCTGAGACAAGCACTTGCTCTATATTCTCCTCTTCTGGGAAGGTGCACTCGACCAAAAATTCTGCAACGACTTGAGCCTTGATGGCAGGTTGGGGTCGATACTAGATGTCGAATTTTCTATGGTCCAAACACCATTTGACCAACTTTCTCGATGTCTCAGGCTTCTCTAAAATGTCGTAGTAAATGGTTGATCAGGACAACAATGGTGTGCACCCAAAAGTATGACCTTAGCTTCCAAGCTAAAATGATTAGATGATAGGCCAGCTTTGCCACTCTCTAGTACCTCATCTTAGCATCTTGGAACATTCGGCAAATATAATAAACTGGCCTCTATTTTCTCTCTTCTTCTCGAACCAAAATTGAGCTGATAGCTACTAGGCAGATGGCTTAGTTATAGACAAAAAAAATTTTCAGGCTCTAGGTGAGAAAGGACTGGAGGTGATCCAAAGGCTTTCTTGAGCTCATCGAAGGCTTGTTGTCATTCCTCGGTCTACTCACACTTCTTGATGTCCTTAGAGCCTTAAAGAAGAGAAAATATTTATCCACTGATCTCAAGACGAATCTACTTAGAGCAACAACTCGTCCCACAAGGCACTAAATCTCCTTCACTATCATCGGCAGGGTCATCTCTTGAAGGACTAATTTTTTTTTTTAAGATTTGCTTTTATGCCCCACTGTGTCTCGATGAACCCTATAAATTTTCTCGAGGATACTTTGAAGATGCACTTCTGAGGATTGAGCTTTATCTCGTAACGACGTAGAATTCTAAAGGCTTCCTCCTAGTTGGCAATGTGCTGCTCGACCTTCAGAGTCTTTACCAACATATCGTCCATGTACACCTCTATGTTATGGTCGATCTAATTCTTGAAGATTTTGTAATAGTACATCCTTTTTTCTATGATAAAGGATGTCTTGTCCTCATCTATTGGATGCATCTTGATATGGTTGTACCTAGAGAAGGTATCCATGAAGCTAAGAATTTCATATTCTTAGGTGGCATCCATGAGCTAATCTATCCTTGGGAGTGAAAAGTTATCTTTTGGGCATGCCTTGTTGAGGTCGATGAATTTGATGCAGATTCGTCACTTTTTGTTTGCCACATTGATTAGCCAATCCAAGTATTGAGCCTCTCGGATAAATTCAGGTCGAAGAAGCTTGTTGACTTTCTTGTGAATGGCTTTACACCTCTCCAATGCATGGCTACACTTCTTTTGCTGAATGAGCTTGTAAGTTGGGTCCATGATGAGCCTGTGGACCATCATTGAGGTATTGATATCGGCAATATTTGTAGTTTTCGATGCAAATACATTCAAATTAGCTCAAAGAAAATGAATGAGTGGAGCTCATATCTCGTGCTCCAATAAGGAACCAATTCACCTTGTTCAAGAGTGTCTCTTTCTCATTAGGGAAACCAAAACTAGATCCTCCATAGGTGCCCCCTTCTGCTCCTTCATCTCATCTCAGAATCCAGGTCTTCGATTGGGAGTGCCTCTTTATTCTTCACCTTGAGAGAAGTCATTTAGTATTACCTAGCTGCCACTTGATCTCCTCAAACTTCTCCAATCTAGTGCTCTGTTAGAAACTTCATCACCAAGTGATACATAGAAGTGATTGCTTGCATTGCATTAAGTATCGATCATCCAATAATGGCATTATAGGAAGAGGGAACCTAGATGATCATGAGTCCACCATCATCATCACCTACAGTGGTGCTCGACTAGCAATAACCAGTAGGGAGATAACCCCTTTTGGTTGCATTGAATCCTCTATGAAGCTGACCATGGGAGCTTTGATCATCTTAACCCGATCCTTCGGTATGCTCTTCTCCAATGCCCTGTAGGATAGGATATCAGTCAAGATACCGCTATTTGTGAGGATCCTCTTCACTTTAAAATTCACAATGGTCATTGAAATGATCAAAGCATCATCATGGGGGGGCTTGGATGCCTTGCATGTCTTCCTCGAAGAAGGTAATGACCTCTCCAATTTTCTCTGTTTGTTGGGTAGGTGATCCTCCATTTGATTGGCAGACATAAGCTCTTCAAGCAGAGCTCCTTTCTCCTCCGTTGGCAGGTCTATCTGCAACGACTTCAATAACCCCGGCCATAGGTCAACTATCAAGAGAACGTTGGGTTGGGGGGCATTTTAAAAGCGAGCGCCAATTTCGTCTTCTATCTTCTTTTTAGCCATTCTTAACAATATGGTTGAGACAGCCACGCTGAACGAGCTTCTCAATATCGTCCTTCAGTTGTCGACACCCCTCTATGTCATACCTATGTTCATGATAGAAATGATAATATTTATTTCGATCTATCCTAGTAGGATCTAACCTTCATCTGATTGATATTCATTAAGCTAGTGGAGGTCTTTCGATGACTATGGTTAGTTATAAAGTGCTCTATGAACCTTCGGCTCAGCTAGTCAAATGAGTTGATCGAGCATGGTTGAAGGTTAGAATAGCACACTAGAGCATCTTTATTTAGTGTGGCCGTGAAGGCATTGCATATGATAGCATCGGAAGCTCCATACAGCAGCATGAGTGCCTTGAAGAACTTTAAGTGTTCGACGTACGGCTCTATCGTGTCATCGTACGGCTCTATCGTGTCATCGTACAGTTCTATCTGGGGCATCTTAAATATTGAGGGAAGAAGTTCCGTGAAAATTTGCTCGATGAAGGCTAGCAAGTTGTTGAGGAGGGCTTTTTTCAAAATGTCGATCCATTTTTCCTTCACTTCCTCCATGATCCAAGCTAGACACTTGTTCATCTTATTGAGCCAGTGGGTCAAATTGATCTTTGGTTCCAACTGGGACTGTCGCCACCTTCCGCGAGCAAGTAAGTCTCGCTCATCATAGAGCTTTCTCCAGATCTCTCGACTTATTCTTCGAATAGGAACTTTATCTACTTTTCTCTAGAGACCGGCATTGGTGAGACCGATCATTCCTTCAGCTAGGCCTTGATTGCTGATTTAGCTGGTATCGAGGACATTTTGTCAGTTGGGCTTTCCTCTTTGGGACTAGACCCCTAACTAGATTAGTCGAGGCCTGGACCTATTGTTGGAGCTAGTTAAACTACTTTGTGGTCATTGGCACTCTAGAAGATGGTTGCGGCGGCGAAGTCGACAGTCACAGCTGAGGGATATAGGACTCTCCTAGGGGTGTCCTCTATCGAGAAACTCTAAGATTTAACAAGAGATATATCAAATTGGTTCTTCCTTCTAGATGGAATGGCTTTTTATTTGCTTTCCATAGATGACGCCAATCCATGGTTGCTAATCTCCAGATCATTGATGTGAGTTGCTTCCATCATTTGTAAGACACTAAAGGGAGGTTAAAGAATTCATCAGAGCATGCTTCGATCGGGCCCTCTGATGCTTAAGTCAAAATGAGAGTTTTTGATATGGAAATGAAAGAGTCATATAGATATAGTATCATTCTAACTATGATTCTATGATTACCTTTGATGAAAGGTCTTTGGTTTATTATAGTTGAGGGATATAGAATCCCTGAAGATTATGCTCTAATAGCCTAGGGTTGTATTGTAACCACTTGAGATTCTACTATAACCACATGAGATCCACCTGTAACCGCATTGGATCATGCTGTAATAGCCTAAGGTTGTACAATAACTATAGTGGAATGTGTTCTAACCATCTGGGTGAGTGGGTGCATCCTTAACTTGCATCTCTAGCCATTGTCTGAGGTGAGAGGGCTCTAGTCAGCTTGTGATGGATGCAGAGCTGGAAGGATGTCCGCTCGAGCTGTGGGGGTTTATGTCGGGTGATACATAGGTTTTTTAATTTTTTTTGTGGCTTATTTTCTGATATAAGTTTTTTGCCCACAACACATGTACTTTCTCATCATGTTTCTTTTCTTCGAGTAGATCCCTTTTGCGAGCTTGTTCCTCAATTTGAATATGTCGGAGCAATTCTTTCGTAGAGTAAGATTCTTTCTTATGTTTTAAAATAGTATGATATTCTTTCCAAGAAGATGGAAACTTGAAAGTTCTCACTCATACGCTAACAATTGCCACATATCTTGGGCAATTCATTGCATCTCATCAATTTGATCAAAAATAGATTTGGAATCTACCATACAGTACTCAATATAAATAGAAAAGGAATGATTCCAGCATTATCTTGGCTTGAATAGCATTTTTTAATTCCAATGGCGTGTTGTAATGCCAAAATATATCTGTTGCTGGAATTTGGATCCGGGGGCGACCGTCGGCTGAGGAGGGGGAGCTTCGGCGGGAACTGGCAGGCGGCGATCCGTCAGCGGGTGGCATCCTCCGCAGGACCTGCAAGAAAGCCGGTGGCCGGATTTTTCGGCGTCGGCCCTCCGATGCCTAAGTTAGAGGGGGCAAACGAGGATGGGAAGAAGGAACAGCAAGCTTGAGAATTTCTGTTGGCCAGCCTCCTCTAAAATGGAGGAGTCCTCCTTTTATAGAGGGGTGCTGGGTTACCTATGATGT
>JAOXJJ010001179.1:5796735-5811074 GCA_025769935.1 Phoenix roebelenii | reverse complement strand
CGTTTATTTAAAATTTACCTAGTCGTACAATAAGCACCTGAAGTATGTTGGCTTAATTGTACTGGTATAAAGTAATAGACAAATTATTCTTTTAAATAATTAAAAAATGAATGAATGAAGTCAACATTATCTCCTCACATTTGGAGATTGACTAAACTCACATGAGGGTGTATGGTTGACTAACTTTCACCACAGTCTCATGCATGTCACTTACTCTTGACTGATAAGTCAGAAGCAGTCTTAAATTCTTTCACAACCAACTGGGAGAAGCATTAGCTGTTAAGGGTTAAATAGCTGTCTCCCAATAGAAGCTATTCAGATTCTAAATGTAGATTCCTTTTCTGATGAGTTTTTATATACATTGACAAAGCCATATGTGGATGTTCAAGAATTTGGAGAATAGTAATTTTGCTAGCCACTAGGTTGATAATTTACCTTCTCATTGTCTACACTCTCGACCATGTCAAGATTGGGGACAGCAGCTGCATAATTAAACCAAAAAAGGCTAGTTATTAATGATACCAGAACTACTCAACGAAAGAGATGCATTGAGAGCATTTGTCTTAGGAAACAATTTTTTGAGAGCCAAAGTATGCCTCACTTGTCAATGAACAAAGTGATTTCTTCCATCTTTGGATGTATGTGCCATATCTTTACACAGAGGTCACATAAAAGGATACAAAGTGAAAGGGAAAAAAATGCAAAAGAAAGAAGTAAATACTCTAATATTCAATTATAGTACCTTTCCCTACAACTCAACTCAACTCAAATAAGCCTTAATCCCAAACTAATTAAGGTCTGCTACAATCATTCTACTCCAGGTTTAGGGACACTATTTCTCTCTACATTGGAGAAAATTTACTAGTTTTGTTGCTGTATTGTTTCACAGAATATGAATGCAAATTCAAATCATACTTCGTAGAAAGTGAGGTCGCGGCCGTTTTTCCTGTTTCGGTCGGCCTCCATCGCCCCTCCGCCAACATCCGAAACCCTCCTCCGGCCTCCCTCCCTCTCTCCCCCTTCTCTCTCTCTCTCTTCCTCTCTGCATGCCGTCTCTTCCGTCGGTACAGGCCCAGCACGGTCCGTACCGACTCGTGCCGGCGAAGAACTAGTACGGTGCCTAGTACCAGTCTGCCGACCTTGATACCAGAGAATATTTTTCATTAGTCATCTTATCCACATACTCCTCATCAAAATGGGATTGCTGAAAGAAAGAATAGGCATCCTCTAGAAGTCATTAGAGCCCTTCTATTTCATATGAATGTTCGTAAATTTTCTAGGCTAACGCGGTTCTCATTGCTTGTTATATAATTAATCTATGCCTTCTTCTTATCTCAATAGTAAGTTCCCACATTCCACTTTATTTTCTTAAGAACCTCTATTTCCTTTACCACCTTGTATTTTTGGTTCTGCCTGTTTTGTTCATCAGTGTGCATCCAATGTTGACAAGTTAAATCCTCGTGCTTTTAAATGTTTGTTTTTAGGTTATTCTTGTACTCAAAAAGGATATCGGTACTATATTCTGTCATTAAATTGTTTTTTTTGTCTCAACTGATGTTACTTTCTTTGAGTCAACTCCTTATTACCCTATGTTTTACTTTCAACATGACATTGATGAACCTTTTCCACTTCCTGTTCCTCCTATCTCCTTCAGGTCTCCAATATCTTCTAGTTCCTCGAATCTGCAGTCACCTGGTCCTTCTTTGCAAGTGTCTACTTATCGATAGAAGGCAGTAGATACCAGCCTCCTAGGTTCCACCTCTTCTCCATTTACCTCATTGTCATCGGATATAGTTCAACCTCCCGATACCACTTCAAAGCTCGATCTTTCTATTACGGTTTGAAAGTGTAAGTGTACCTATACATCATACCTATGTCTAACTTTGTCACATATAATAACTTGTCTCCCTCATACTGTGCATTTGTTTCTTCTTTATCATCTTTCTCTCCCTAGGTCTGTTTCAGAGGCATTGTATTAGTTGGAAAGCTGCAACGGAAGAGGAAATGTATGCCTTACATTAGAATGATACCTAGAAATTGATATCTCTTCCTCTTGGTAAATCTACTATTAGTCATCACTAGGTGTTTGCTATGAAAGTTCATCCTAATGGTACCATTCATAGGTTGAGAGCCTGTTTGGTGGTGAAAGGCTTACCCAAATTTATGGTCTTGATTATTCAGAAACTTACTCACCTGTACAAAAATTTCTTCTATTCGTCTATTTATTTCTCTTGCTGCTATTTTTCACTGGCCCTTACATCAATTAGATGTCAAGAATGCCTTCTTACATGGTGATCTCCAGAAGGAGGTTTATATGGAGCAACCTTCCGGGTTTGTTGCTTAGGAGTCTGGATTAGTATGTTGTTTCAAGAAATCTCTATATGGCTTAAAATAGTCTCTTAGAGCATGGTTTGGTGTATTCAATGATGTGGTTATTAAATTTGGACTTCGAAAGTGTGGAGTTGGTTGTTCTGTATTTTACCATTATATGGGAGCAGGCAGAATACTCTTGATTGTGCATGTGGATGAGTGTGTTTACGTGGGATGACAGTACAAGGATTTCAGAGTTGAAACTATTTCGACAAAGTAAATTTCAAACAAAGAATCTTGGCCAATTGAGGTATTTTCTAGGTATTGAGGTTGCTAAATCCAACCTTATAATTTATTTGTCTCCAAGAAAATATACTCTTGATCTGCTTTCTAAAACAGGGATGTGAGGCTCCAAGCTGATAGATGCTCCTATAGATACAAACACCAAACTTGTAGGAGACCAGGGTGAGTTATTAACTGATTCAAGATGATATAGGAGATTGGTTAGGAAATTGAATTATTTGACACCAAAACGGATATTTCCTTTGCAATAAGTGCAGTGATTCAATTTCTGGATGCTCAAAGGATAAGTCACTACGATGTTGCAATACTTATTTCGAGATATCTTAAGGGTGCTCCAGGCCGTGTTATACTATATAAATATCACGGACATACTCAGATTGAAGGTTATATTGATGCAGATTGGGTTGGATCTCCATCTGATAGAAGCTCCACTACTGGGTACTATCTTTGTTGGCGGTAATTTGGTATCTTGAAAGAGTATGAAGCAAAATGTTGTGATATCTAATGCAAAGTCTGAATATCAAGCCATGGCCTACAATACATGTGAGTTGATTTGGTTGAAGCACAAGTTGGAAGAACTAGGTTTTAAACAATCACATCTTATGAGTCTGATGTGTGGCAATCAAGCAGCTATTTATATTGCATCAAATCCAATGTTCCATGAGCGAACCAAACATATTGAGATTGATTGTCACTTTGTTCGAGAGAAACTCTTACAGGATGTGATTCGTACAGAGTCTATGAGATCAGTGGAGTTAGCAGATTTATTTGCTAAATCTTAAAGTGGTTCCAAAGTGAGTTGTATTTGTAATAAGTTGGGCACATATGAAATATGTGCTCCAGCTTGGGAGGGGAGTGTTACGGGTAATTAAGTATATGCATACGGGCATTTGCATCATTGTGTTACTTTGTTATTAATATAAATACAATAGGGGGTCAGATCTAAGGTAACCGATGCTTTTGTTTTGCTCTTTCTCAACAATATGAAATATACATATTTTGATTGGAATATGATTATATTATTCAAATAAATTATAAATCAATTTAGATGCAATTTTTGAATTTCACAAAATTGTGCTTTGAAAAAGAAATAAATTTGTGATCTAAAGTTATCTTTTAAATATTATGCAAGCCATTTGCAGATTTTATATAGAATGTGCATATGTTGATTGGAATATGATTTATACGATTATATAGAAAGAGATTTGATATATTTCGGATTTGGACTCTTAGTCGGACTATTTGATATCTTGTCAATGGATGTTATACATTGGCACTTCACTACCCTTATAGTGGTGATTATATATTTGCACTTTGATTCCCTACTAATGGAAGTTATATGTTAGCATGTTAATAACCCTGCCAGTGGGGGTTATACATTGGCACTCTGATACCCTGCCAATCATGAAATGCCGTACCGGCCGGTACGTACCGGTCCGGTCCTAGACCGGTACCGGAACCACTAAAAAACCGGTATTTTCCGGTTTTTTAACCGAACCGGCCGGTACGTGCAGCCCGTACCAGCCGGTACCGGCCTCGTACCGATGCGAACAGGCCGGTTCGCACCGGTACGATTTTTTTTTTTAGAACCACAGCGCCTCGCGCTGTGATTTTTGAAACCACCGCGTACCGGCCGGTACGTACCGGATCGGACCGATACCGTACCGGTCCGACCGGCCACCGGTACGCCGATCGGTACCGATACGGCGGACCTTGCTACCAATGGAGGTTATCATTGGTACTTTGATACCCTGCTAATTGGGGTTATATGTTGGCGCTTTGATACTTTATTAGTGGAGGTTATATATTGGTACTTTGATACCCTGCTATTAGGGATTTGCATTGGCACTTTGACTATTTTTTATTTTCTGAGCTTACCATTTAAGACTGGCCATAGAGTACAAGTGTGTTCATAGTTGTAAAGGTTGTTAAGTTGAATTACAATATTTTTTAATTGTATGAGTATGGACATGATAGTCTAAATTGTATTTATGAATATGAACTAAGAATTTAAGAAATTATGGATATCCTTAATTTTCCTTATTTAAACATATGGACTTTGCTTATATGCTTAGTATCAATAATAAAACTTGTCTAATTTATTACTTGAATCATCTAATTAAAATATTCATTACTTACTGGGTTGTTGAACTCAGCATTTAAACTTTTCTTTTATTACAAATTTGGAGAATTAGATGATGATGGGGTAGTGCTATGGACATGTGATTAGAAGCAAGAGCAGATTGTACTGATATAGCCTAAAATTAGTATTATTTTCTTAGTTTATTATTGGAAACATGTTATAGGTTCCTTATTTTGATTAGTGTCTCAAGAATAGTTGATGTAAGACTATTGTGAAAAAAAATTCTGGATATTTCTTAATAGCTTGGATTTATTAAATATTGGAATTTAAAAATTTGATTTTAGTTGCTTATTTTATTCTGCCATGATTGTTATGATATCATTATGGAAGCCTTGCAAGTTTGTGGAGAAATTGCCCTACGAGTATGCGTCGGTTGCCATAAACCTGCCTCTTGATTTTGGGTTGGAGCCATGATAACAACCAAGTGCAAAATCTTCACAAAAGAATCATTTCATTTAAGAGAATCAAGAAATCATGCATAACTAATCACTCATCATGGATCTATATTTATAGACATTCAAACAACCCTAAGATGATGTATCCTAATCATAGGACTCTCAACTTACCTATAATTGACCTAAGATTCTAACTGGCATTATTTGACTCCAAATAGAACTCGTAATCAATGTATGACTCCATAGTCCATATCAAAAGAGGGAGATAACTAAGACTGTCTAATCTTAAAAAAATTGTAATCTCATAGGATACTACATAACTGACCATTAAAATATTTCCAAATCGCAAACCTAATAGGATCTTTAGATGAAAATCCTACTCACAACAAGGCTCGAAACCCACAAGAAAAATAGCTCCAAAAATTAGTATGAAAATTGTAAGAAAATAAAAAATACTTAACCTACTCTTTAATAAAACTAGTAAACTAACTAAACCTAATTTAGACCTAAATTGCATCGTGGACCTGACCCACTAGCTGATCAGGTCAGTTTTTCGTGAAAACTTTTAGATTCATTGGGTCAACAGGCCAGGCTAAGTCAAGCATGATAAGTACTGTTTCGTTCTATATCTAGAAGGAAAACTGAAAAAGCAGAAAACTAAAAATGTGTGTTGTTGCAGAATGCTACCACTAATGTCATAGATAAGGAGACAGTTCAACCATTATCAAGCCTTCAACCTACAATTAGTAGTCTTAGTTTCCAAGCTACAATGAGTGATAGAGGGGTTAGGAATTTCAGAGTTGGAAGAGTGGGGTTGAGATGGATCAGACTAGGCTGGGTCCAATCAGGTCAGATAAGGTCGGGCTAGATCTAATGTTTCACCTATTTTAGTACATGGGTTGGGTCAAACTGGGATGATAGGAAAAATGTGATAGACCAGACCAGGTTTTTGAAACAGGTCTTTTGCAGACTTGGACCACCACCATGTGTCTAAATGATGACGTCAAGCCAGGTCTAAATGAAAAAGGAATAGGTCAAGTCACAAGTTTACCTGAGCTATTTGTAGCCAGTAGGCCTAATATCTATGCCATATTACAAAACATTGAAATTGAAAACTAAAAAAACTTACGTTTAAAGCAAGTTTACCATGAAGAAAGAAAATACTATGCAACTTTTTCAAACTTTAATTTTCCTAGCATGTTTACCTTGATACAATGCTTATTCAAAATGTAATTATGCTAACCTAGTCCTTCTAGTATGAAAATTTCCTTTATTCAAAAGTGAATGCCCATATGCCAACAACTACAATCCCTAAGTATAGAAGAAAAGACAAATCAACTTTGCCTTAAGTGGAAAGTAGTAAAATACCTAGGAGGGATTTGACTTTCTTGCTCTGGAGATGACCGATAAAATGCCATTCAATATCTGCTGGAAGCTGCAACTGCAGACTAATTAATTTTGCATTCTTTCAGGTAAATGAAACATTGCAATAATAGAAGTTTATTAAAAGCCTATTAACATGTCGTTTACAACTTTGCATACAATTGGCTTGCGACGCTTAAGGTTCACTAAGTTTCCTAGCAACTATACTAGTCAATTAGCTTAACATATTGAGAGCCAACAAACTCAAGGTAACATAATAAAGTTCATGCAATCTATTAGAAATGGCAAGAAATCCAGAAAGACAGTATGTTTACATAAGATTAATTGTGAGCCAACTATTTGAAGTTAACACTATAAAGTTTATGCATCTACTATCTGTGAATCGATCAGGGAAATATTCCAGATATTCAGAAATCCAGAAATCCATCATGCTTATTTAAGATAAAATGGAAGCCTAGCCTTCCAAAAGTGCCTTAAAAATCACAAAGATTTCCTTCCATCTCCGAAAAATTAAGAGCAGTTGTGTAACAAGGAACTAAAATCCTGAAATTACCAGAGGTTGTAAGATCAAATCTTTCTTGGCAGCTTCTCTAACATAAATATTTTGGACTCAAAATTTAATTCTATTGCTGGGTAGGACCAACCATGTTGTTCTTCTCGTGGAACAAGTAATACACCACCTAAGCTTGCTCACTGGCAGCAACTCTGAGAATAATATATAATGACCCCACACAACATTTATCATATCGATCGATATTGTACTGTACCGAATATACTATACTATACTGATACTGAATCAATACGTAATCTTGTACTGTACTGACATCCAGTGCACCTCGCTATCTCATACCGTACTGCGTACCAACACTGTAATAGAAGAGTACCAGTGCGGGATCTGGCACCGAAATGATAAATCTTGGTTTCATAACTCACAACAGGAGTTTCAAAATCCTTGAAATTTCAACAATCCATTTTTCTAATTACATGAAGTTCACGGGACTTGGCAATTGAAGCAACCTTCCGAATTACAATTGAAGTAACCTTGCCTATACCATTTTATACCCTTTATTTTTATTTTTTGATATAATTATTTTCTACTGATTTTTTTTAGAAAGATTTCCCACAGCCATTTTCATGGACACGAAATGTCTTGAAACTTCTACCTTTACATGTTTATGCCTCTCCACAAAATGCACATAAGTAAAAGATTTTCTCTCAAAAAAAAATCATTAGATAACCAGAAAGTCTGAATTCCATCTATGTAAGAATAAGTAGATTTCGCGTCAAGAATTCTCAAACTTTCATTGAATTAAGGGAACCAAAGGGGTGACGGATAAGGAGTACCTGAGGGGCCTTCTCGATGAATTCCTGGACGTAGTTCTCGCCGAAGCAGCGGTGGCCAGCGTCGTAGACGTGGCGGATGAGGGAGGTGGGCTTGGTCTTGCCGACAGCCACCACCCGGACCTGTTCCGAACGCCGGCCGGACCTCTCGGCGGCGCGCTGCACCCGGTGGAGGACGGAGCGCAGGGCCGTCACCGCGGCCCCTTCCATGAGCGGAGCAGCCATTGCGTCCAATTCTCCGAGGTGAATCTCGGGCCCTGTCCCGCGCGGAGGTTCGACGAAAGAGTACCGCTGTTTGGACCTCTTTACCGCGACTCAGCAGCCACAAAAGCGTGATCGCTTCTGAAATAAGGGAAACTAAAACACCTGCCACCAAAAAAAAAAAAATGAAGATTCACCTGCACGTCATACTCATCTCCCAGAGCTTGAGAAGGCATTAATTTGGAGTCTAAGAAGACAACCGAAAAAAAAAAAAATTATAGCAACATCTTCAACTTTAGACCAATTTCACTTACACTTCAGATTTCAAAAGTACCAAATCAATTCTTCAAATTTTCAAAATATTTCAAAATAATTCTATCATAAATCTGCATTACAAAATTATATCACGTGACCATCACATAGTAATATAACATTATCTAATGATCAAACTATCCTTTGCATCGGTTACTAGCAGGGTGTAAGTTTTGGTGCCAAAATGCCTCAACACATGCGAGGTATCATATAACCCCAAGTGATTCCTTTCCAATAACTGTTGTTCCTACGCCTAATAAACCCTAAATCAAACAAGAAGGAGAAAGAGGGTGTAGGAAGGGAGAGGGAGACCAAGCATCTCAATCAAATTCTTTTGCTTCCTTGTCCTCCCGGCCTATCGACGTTTGTAATTGTGGAATAAGGTCGTCGCCTTTGAAGATCTCATGGACCGTTGGAAACCTCGGCCAGGATGTATAAGCTATGTTGTTATTTTCTTGTTTTCGTATTTATTCTCCGATTTTTGGGTTGACTCACCAGCCTCAACTTGGTGTTCCAAGTACATGGAGGTTGTAGTTATTTTCATTGGCATGATCCGCCTCCAGATGGAACAAGGACATTATTAACAAGCTCTTGTAATGGAATAGGAAGCTCGAGTCCAGCTTTTGAGCTACAAAAGAAGGATCAAATGGACCTTGTTATGTATGCTGGCATCCTAGGTTGTTATGGCTTGGGATTTTATGGTGTCTCAATTTTAAATGTGTTAGGGATCCCAGATTGAATATTTGAGATTTGGGAAGTGTTCTAGGGTGGATGTTTTGGGATTTGTCCTATGTTGAATAATTACTTTGGGGGCTATTCCAACTTGTGTTATAATGTCCAAGCTATTTATATAATTAGAATAATATTCTTGCCTTAAATAAATAGCTTTATCTGGCCTACTAAGACCAATTTTTGCACTAGCAGCATTCCAAAGGTTTTTGATCCTAAGCATCTTACAAATAAATGCTTTGCACATTTGAAGCCGACATGCATAAACAAATATTTACTAAAGATACACCCTAATTTTTTACATTTTTCCATCTACACCCTCTATACCTTTCTAGCAGTTCCTCTAACACCCCCTCTATTTTACTTATGCTCCTGTTACACTCCCTCCACATTTAATGTGTTGCAAGCACACCTCTGTAATTTGAAACTGATGAATAGAAGTATCCTAACAAATACAGACTCTAAGGACCTATAATCTAAATACGTACTACATCATCCATTGATGTCTAACAATTCAGAACAGAATTATAAGAGAAAAAACAAAATTAATTAAAACACTTGACACATCACCCAATGATACCTGCTATTTCACAAATAAATCAAAGAAAAAAAATCAAATCTATATTTGACAATTGATGCTCTAGCCGATACAGACTACATGTACATATCTACATAATTACATTTGGATACTTGCCACATCATCCACTGATACCTAATAATTCAAAGCAGAAAAGAATCGAAAGAGAAGAATCATTAGATAAAATACTTGGCACATCATCCACTTATACATACTATTTCACAAACAATTCAATACAAAAAAATCAAATCAGAATCAAAACACAAATAACACATAATCAAAACACAAATAACACATAATCAAAAGAGAAGAATGCTTATAGTGGCACATAGTTTCTAAAAATAGAGTGTACCACAATATATCATAATGTATCACAATGTTTCACAATAAACACCATAAGTGTCGCAGTAAAAACCAAAAGTATCACACCAAAAGTGATAAACCGAAGATATCATACCAAAAGTGTAATGAACTAAAAGAATCTTAATGTTCAGTAACACATACATAACAATCTTAATGTTCACTAACACATACATAACTAAAAGTGTGCTGAAAATGGATGAAGAACATCATGGTTGTAAGAGTGTTTTTACATGCTGTGAAGAGGATGCAGGCTGTGGGGAGGCAGACTAGGAGGATGCAGGCTGTGAGAAGGCAGGCCAGAAGGTTGCAGACTGTGAGGAGGCGGGCAAGGAGGCTGATGGCTAAGGAGGCAAGTTGTGAGGAGGCAGGCTGTGAGGTTAATGGTCGTGAGGATGCAAGCTGAAAGCTTGCAGCTTTTTTCTTCAATGGTCTCCTATTATGCTGAACCTAAAAAATAGATAGAAGATGAAACATAAGTACATATAAGATATAGTGGCTGAGTAATGAAATATAAATACATAATACCTATTCTTTCTCCTTTTTGCTGTGACTTTAGCTGCTAGCCTGACTGGATCTAGTGCCTTGATCCTCCTTTTTGGCCTTCTCCTTCCTAGGGACTTTGCGAGTCCTAGAGTTATAGCCCTATTGTTTGCAATTGCCACATCTTAGAGAGGTGCTCTTTCTTCTTATTCTAGTAGAATCTTTTAGCTCATCATTTTCTTTTCTTCTTGCCCTTTTGAGTCTTTCTGGAGGAGCCCTTAGGAGATGGGGAGAAATAGTGAGGTACTCTATCCTTGGTCAAGACTCATAAACTCTGGCAAGTGTATCTTTGTTGTACCGGGCACTGACAAAGTGTCTGCCTCCTTTCTGATGAACATAATTACTTCCACAGCATGGCAACATGGGTGCCTAATAGATTCCATGTCCTACATCCCTAGGCACTCTCCTCCAAATCTATGACATATCACTCATTATGATGCTCAACTTCAAATTTCTGCCCTCCTCCCCACTAGAATTTGTTGGGATTGTGGACTTTAAATCAAGGAGTAAATCGGAGTTTCAAATCTGGAAGGAAGATTGAGTTTGTAACCATTTTTTTCTTTAAACTTGTAAACACTTTGGAATCAGAGCCTTATCTTACATCAGGTATTGGCAATGGCAATCCATGGCCTTTGACTTAGCTCTCTCTCCAACTTGTTCTATATCCTGAAACACAGAGGACCTGCAATTTTATCTAGCCATCTCTCTTAGCTTAAAATCGCTACATCAACAATCTTTTTATAGCCTCCAACAAGATGATTATAGGCTTGTCTCAAGCATCAATTATATACTTGTTGAAGGACCCCCATATGTTATTCAACAGTATGCTTGACTTGCTTCTTGAGCTGAAGACGTGCCATGACCTCAATTCAGGTGATTGTTGTGCAAGCCACTGCCTTTTCGTCAAACTATTGAATCTCTTATATGGGAGCTTGAAAGTCATGTAATGTGGTTGCCTTAGCACATTTCCAAAGTGCATCTCTAAATTTTTTGTGCTTTAATCCAACACTTTGTAAATTTATATGCAAGTGTCACACACAAAATCTATGATCGGTATTAGGAACAATGGTTTGTAATGTGTCAACAAGATCCTACACAAGTGTTGAACAAGTTAGAAAAAATTAAGCATAAGTTAGTACTAAAAACTAGATATATTGAACAACAAATACGTACTTTCTATCTATCAGACATGAGGGTCCATCCATATTCCTCCATATGCCTAATGTCTCGTAACAGGCATGTAGAAAACTAGCTCTAGCTATCCTTCATCTTATCCCACTACAGCTAGCAGCTGCCCTCAAAGGATCCCTTTAGGTGGCACTTATCGAGTCTAATGATAGGTCAGTAACCTCTTACAAACCCATACTTACATGTTGCAAGATAGCAATACAACCTCTTAAAAATAGACTGGCTAGACTCATCTGGCCTCCTAACATCCTACAACTTCATACTCCTAGGATTAGTTTTCCTGATGATCTTTCTGTACTCTTATAGGTGGGCATACTGCTCTTTGTGGCTCCCCTGAATGATCTTTAGTGCTCTTCTCTTGGCTCTAAAGCATATATCATCCACCCACAATCTTTCTTTCATATTGCCATAACTTGGATTCTCTCATTCTTCTTGTACATAAAATCAAATCCTCTCTGAATTGAATTAAACTGCAGCACCTTTCTAAACATAGTGGTGGAGCTGAACCTCATGCCAACTGCAAGCTTGATTGTCCAATTAATATCTGAAGTTTCATTGAATTGGGGATAATCTGAACTCTGAACCCCATCATCTAAATTACTGACACTAACCAAGCTATGAAGCTAAAAGCTGTGACCACTCTCTGGATCTCTTCCTATAGACTGCTCCTCTCCAAAAAAATATGCATCTCCATTGAGCCTAGATGCTCTATCCAGGATCTCATGTTTTTTTCAATAAGATCTTTATTAACATACTCATCAAATAAATTGTCATTCTCATCGTCTAACTCCCTTAGCTCACTAAGGAATGCATTTAGGTCACTGCTGGTGCCACAAGCATCTGTAGGTAGCACCTCCTCTCTTCTTCCCCTTCCTAGTACTTATCTCTTCCAAATGTGTGGCTGCAACTCCCTTCCCCTTATCATCAACAACTTTCCCCTTTCCAACCACAACTAATCTCCTTCCACCAACCCTTTTGATTGCTATGCTCTTAATCCTAATATTGGGCTTGAATGCAATTGCTTCATTGATAGTAGCTACTACCTTAGCCTCATTACCACCGTGAAGAGACATCTTTCCACTAGCTACTACCATGGCACCAATAGCTTCATCCACCTAGTGCTTCATATACATTTAACAACATCCCTCCCTCTCATACACTCCAAAATTTCTAAAATATCTTTGTCACACCTAAGTTCCCTCAAGCCCTTCAAAAAGGTACGCCTTAGTATGAGGTAGCAGAAATAAGTACAAGCCTGGTACCCTAACTAGCCCATCATATCTTCAAGCTCTATGATATTAAACCAATCTGGGTCAGTTATTGAAGTGGCTAATGGATCCGCCACCATAATGATAGTGGAGAAGATACTTGATGGATGCACCGTAGTAGATTTGGACACTGAATAAATCACTTTTCATTCCTAGAAAAATAAACAAGCAAAATACATAAACTTAATATGAATTTACATAAAATAGATAACTTACATGAAATGAGAATACTTTCCATCCCCTTTGCAGTAGCTATCTCTTCCACATGTGGCTGCAACTCCCTTCCCCTTATCATCAATAACTTTTTTCTTTACAACGGCAACTGATCTCCTTCCACCAACCCTTTTGATTATTATGCTCTTAATCCTAGTCTTGGGCTTGAATGTAGTTGCTTCCTTAATAGTGGCTACATAACCTACTGCCTCAGCTTTATTATCCCATTGAAGAGGCATCTTTCCACTAGCTACTATCATGACACCAATAACTTCATCCACCTAGTGCTCTACATACACTTTAACAACATCCCTTCCTATCGTATACTAAGATTTCTAAAATATTTTTGTCACACTTAAGTTCTCTCAAGCCATTCTAAAAGTTGCATCAGAGCATGAAGTAGTAGAAATAAGTACAAGTTTGGTACCCTAACTAGCCTAGCATATCTTCAATCTCTATGATGCTATACCAATCTGGGTCACAATTATTTAAGTGACTAATGGATCCACCACCATAATGACAATGAGGAAGATACTTAATGGATCTATTATAGTAGATCTCGATAGTAAATAAATCACTTTCCATCCCTAAATATGGACAAGCAAAATACATAAACTTAATATGAACTTACATGAAAATAGAAAACTTACATGAAATGAAAATAGTTGTGCTTAACAAGAAATAGGTAACTTCATGATCTTCTTACATGAACGTAAACAACTATATATGAACATAGACAACTACATAAAATGGCACATTGCAACTTACATGAAATTAGTGACAGGTGCAACCATAATACACAAAGAACTATGGTTCTATTACAAGAGATAGTTTTAAGTGCCTTGGGCTCAATTGAAAATTATTGCATGCATGCCTTGACTCCTATTTCAGAGGTCAAAAAATTGAAACAGAGTGCTCAAGTCAACTGGCCTTTTGTCAACGACTTTAGCATAAAAATCACAATAGTAGTTAAGTCTTTTTTTATACTTTCACTATGTGATGAGAGCACAAAAAGTGCGACCTACATGTCACTAAAATGAGTGTTATTGCTAACCAATAATGATAAATTCACT
>JAOXJJ010001179.1:5767049-5796635 GCA_025769935.1 Phoenix roebelenii | reverse complement strand
TAAATTTAAACTTTGTTCGTCGGTTCTAACAACGATCTGTTTAGCATATTTTTAGGTAAACAGGAATCGGACGAACACTATGCATTCAAAAAGCCACCGCATCAGACAAAAACCATATGCTCTTAAGCCTTCCACAATGGCTACTGCAGTCAAAAACATAGTTTGGCTCCCACAATGGGTATTGCAATCAAAAAGGATTTGTTTTATGCTTCCACTATAGCATAGTTATACTGAAAAGGGAATGCACACACAACACATAAGAACCACAACACATGGGTACAAAGTCAAAAAAAATCTTTAACAAGAGACTATTGAATACCAATCATTGGATCCAGGTAAGAGGGATCACGACACAACATATACTAATGAACATTGCATTTATGTAAACAACATTAAACCATACAACCATATAGAACAATCAGCTGCATGCACGAACATATATTGTGCACAAACAAACTAAACTTTTGCCTTTGAATCTAGGGTCATGATGGCTAAATTGACGTCGGCCTAACAGACATCACACCACATAATGTGTACTAAATCAATATTTTTTAAGAAAAAAATTGAGAAAAAAAAAGCATTATCAGCCAAAAAGAGGTGAAGCTCCCTTCACGGCTCGATAGAGAGTTCTCAGACTCTTCAGATGTTTGCTATAGTGGTGCGCAAGGAGGGACAGTCGGACCTGAGTGGAGGGTGGGATTGTTGGTGCTCACCGAAAAATCGCCAGAGGATGAAGGATGGGAGCAGGGCATTCGAATAGAATAACCCTCAGAATTGGAAAGGGGTAACTTAACATGAAATGAGAATAGTTGTGCTTAACCGAAATCCATTTCAAATCATCTAAATGATGGAGGGGAATTTTTGTCAATTGAAACGACAAGCTAACACCATCCACTGGTCAAGAAGCCATAGGACCACTTTGGAATATTTTCGAAAACTTGAAGGGTTAGTTTGGCACTTTATAAAGCAGTGGGAGTGCGAGTGAGAGTGGCCTAAAGTTGAGTAGTTGTCCATGTAATTTTTTCAAAAAACTTTCATAACATACATATTGGTTTCTAAAATCTTTTAATCTACATAATAATTTTTAATATTATATCATCAATTGTGTATATAATCATGCAGTCAAATAATCAACCATATTTGAATTGGATAATTGTAGAGTATTATTTGATAGGGGATTAAGCAATCTAATTGGACTTGAAATTTTTTTGATCCGTTAACTTCAACTAATTTAGATTCCTATTTTAGTTTCTTAAAAGCATAAACCATTATGGAAACATCCATCAATTTCCTATTCATCCCTTTGGCAAAACCCTTTCCATTCTTTGAGAACATAACAATTTTATAAATCGTGAAAATATGTGCTTACCGATTTTGGTCATTTAGAAGGTACTTCTTGATGGATTCCATGGAAAATAAGAGAAAACTTGTTGAGTGAAAAAACAAAAGGCTTAATAAAAATCCTATGAGTAGATGACAATAAGAATAATAAAGGACAGATATATGAATTTACATATCAAGTTGTACAAATGCCAAATATAGTGTAAAATTAAAATGTCGATAGAAATGGAGAGGTTTATTGATCCTTCATCAGTAAAAGCCTTGTTGCCTAAAATGCCTAGAATGAGTTGCGACAACGCAGACACAAGCTATTGGATATTGGACATGACAAGCACATGACGGTGGGAATAAGAAAGGATAAAGAACTTTTTAACTCCTTTTTAGTGACTGGTTAACTGAAGAACAAGATGAACTGACCAAGAAATCTTATATGGAGTTGATGGACATACATGAAAAAGGCATATATTTAGACAAAATTTTAAGGGGTCACTGATTTCATGTACCATGAAAGAAAGAAGAGGAAAAATTAGAATGGACAAGCACTCAATAAACTTATTTTGAATTATATTATACATTAAACCATTGAATTTGTATATGATGTTATACTGAAAGAGGAATTTTTTCAGGGAGGAGAACAAGGCATGGAGCTGGAGGCTTATAGTTGAATAGACTTATCAAGAGATTAGGTTGTTTGGTGACAGTTTTTGTTGAGGAGAGAGAACATGCCAGTTTCCTTCTACCAACATGTATTTTTTTTCCGAGAGAGAGATGAGGTTGTTTACTTTGGGAGAGTAGGAAAGCTTCAATTTATTGCTTTGGGAGAGAAGGGAATGCTTTGCAAGCACTCTTGAACATACACCAATAAATGAGCTTACCGCCCGCCCTGGATTGGGATGATAATAACAACTGACAAAACTTATGTTCTGTGAAGCATATTCCATTTCTTCTCCTCCCTTAAGTAGCATTTCAGAGGGTCAGAAGGGCTGTAAGTTATAAAATGGGATATATCTTTAAACCCTATAAAATATTATACCGAACGAGATCCTGCAAAGATTTCTACTATTTACAAACCGAATGCTTAGAGATGCAGCTCCAAACCCCAACATCAACACCATTTTTAATTTATTTTTGAATTGCCCAACCACTTTTTCTTTAACTCCTTGTCATCACAAATGCCCAGAACTAGTGTACACAATCATGAGCTTCATAACTAATCAAACTTATTGCATGCATTAACACCTTCTAGCATTAGCTTTGGAATGTAACTGAATTAAATTGACACAATCTAAGACCACAAATCTGCAGTGATTCTCCTCTAGGGGAAGTAATGATTTGACCCTGCAAATTCATAGGGAATTTCTGCAATGTCATGACATGCGATTTTAAAATAGGATTTTTCTTCGAGTAAGAAATTGGGCTAAAATGCTCCAGTAAAAAAAGAAAGTATGATCCATTAAATACTCCATGCAGTACACCAATCCTATTACATTTTATGCCAGCAATTATCACTGATAATATGCTTCATCCTGACCTGTTACTGTTGCTTTTGGAAGGTCTTGCAGTACCGGTAATTGGCGGATGTTTTTCCTCAGAACTGCATAATGTAGGGCTTTTATCATACTTTATACCTTGGAACATTCTACTTTCTCTTGGACTGTCTTATGGAAATCTGTATGCTAGAAATTAGATCAGCAACACAAGCGTGCTGAAAATATACTCCAGAACATTTGGGTTGTATCAGTAATGAGGATTAGCTGATGAGCTCTGAAAGGGTACTCCATGCACCTGTCATCACTTCTGGTCCCAGCTTTACTAACAAAACACCAACATTGATACATCAAAAGCTTCATTTGTCTCTACTGTGAATTCATTAAATGTTGCTTAACAGGTTATGCAACCATATCCTGATTTCCCAGGACCATCAGTATATTTGATGCACATGAAAAATAGTTATTCATCAGCACTCTAAAGTGCTACACTTTCAGCTTCACCATATAAACCCGTGCTAAAGAAAGGAACCATGTCATAATTCAATAAAGAATAACTCCTGCATCTTGATTGAAGCTTCTTAACTTATGCTGTACTAAACAGAATAAAAAGGTACACAAGCTAAATGTGGCCTACTTCCTCTTTCCTTGTGGTCTGCCAGTATTTTACTTATGCTTTATACATTGCATCCCCTAACAAATTGCTTACAATCACATGACATGCTTGTGTCAAGAATTTTTCCACATCTTACCAAGATGATATACCTGCAAGTACTGTCATCCTATAATGCTTTTACGCATTTGCAAAATGGATCTTTAATTGCTTAAGGTAAGGAATGCACAGTAAGTTGTTTCAAAGTAGTGAAGTAAGGTTTGTATCTTTGAGCCAATCCAAACATGCCAAGGGTGCCACCAGTATGGAGCATCACCACTTTGGCATCCTTCTCAAGTTCTTCAAGTGGATGAAGAATAGCCTGCTCCCAAGCAGCCAGGGTATAGACAGGATCCACAAGTATGCCAGTTTGCTGTGCAATTTGTCGGCATACCTCTATTTCCCCTTCCAAAACCTTTCCAAATCTGGAGACATGCAGAGCATTTAGTCAAGATTGGGAAGACTAGAAAGAGACAGAATTATGATCCTCATTGTTGCCTCCTAAATATGACTAACAGATTATTTGACTGAACATATAATGAATTTCATCAAACAACGTTTGTGAAGGTTCCAATGATACTGAATTAGCTGAATAGTAACCTATATAATGAAAGTGCCATCAAAGTAAGAATCAAATATTAGACCCCTTATCAGCATGCTCAAAATCATGGGACCAGGAAGCATTAATCTTGATGTAGTGAAAGCCTAAACAAATCAACTTATCGGTTATATAATAATCCAATTATTATCACAATTAATCTACTATCTATATGCTTCATTTTTCTCACCAGTCTTGTAAGCGAAAAACTTAACAAAAATGTTAAAGATTGATTACAGATTAATTACATATTCATGAGTTTTCTGGAAAAAATAAATAGAATCTTGAGCAAGGCTACAAAATAGTATCCATATAGGCAAGGTACACGGTCTCAGTATCGAGCCTCCTACTGGCGTCACACTTTCACTATATTAGTACGGTACGGTATAGGACCGGTTCGGTGTACCGACACACAGTACGCCCCTCGTACCATATACCAATTCCGAACCGGTACAATATGGTATAGCTTGTCCCATCCGATTCAGTACAGTATGGCAAGCCTTGCATGTAGGAATGTGTCTCCATATGCATGCTTGTATTGTGTGTCGAAGAATGAGAGAGAGAGAGAGGAAGATAGAGAGAGAGAGAAGAAGGTCAAAGCCTCAACTCAATCAGCATTCTATACATATTGTGTCGTCTTAAATAAAATCCAAATCTCTAATATGATCTTTATCAAATAAAATGCCCAAAAATGGAAAACATGTATCTTTTGGAGATTTTTAGCTTCCTTAGGTGGTCATGAATAAACTGTTTAAATACCAAGATACAACATTTGGAATTTATTTATGGCTTAGGAAGCACTCAACAACAATGAATTTTTGTTTCTAAGTGAGCTTCGATATTAAGACCATGATAAATGATGTGGCTTCTTAATATGCCCTATCTTTCACTTCTTTTAACCTAGCACAACTGCTATTGTTGTTGCATAATTGTATGACCCATAGATAACAAACCTCGAATTATTTGAATTATTTCAGGAACTTTAGATGTTCAAGATATAACCAATGGAATATATTCTAAATTATAATGATACATCATGTAACTTGCCCTATAAAGATTGAGGCTTCAATCCTCTTGGTAGAATTTAACTTAAAATATGTCTGTGTCCACATGAATGGAACACTATAAAAATGTTTAAATATTTTAGTCGTAGTGTCATATAAAAACTTTCGCATCTTATGCCATATGACCAAGGTTTATTGTGCTGGAACCAGAGCCCGGACCGGTTGCCCAGCGGCACGGGTCGGTATGCCCATGTACCGTTCTATGTCGAGCCCATACCGACACAATAAAGGAGGCAGGAAAGAGGGAGAACGGGAGAGAGGAAAAGAGAGAGAGAAGGGGGAGAGAGAGGGAGAGAGAAAGAGGATGGCGGTGGCCAATGAAGGGCCGGCGGAAGTCGGTAAGTGCACGGAGGGCCGCAGAGGAGGGCCTCCATGTGCTCGCCGACCTTCGCTCTTCCTTCCTCTCCCTCTCCCGCTCGCTCTCTCTTTTCCTCTCTTTCCTTCTCCTTCTCCCCCTCGGCGCGCTCGCTAGCCTCTGCTCTTCCTTCCTCTCCCCTTCCCTCTCCCTCCTTCCTCTGCTTACTCTTTCTTTTCCTCTTTCCTTCTTCTCCCCCTCCGCGCGCTTGCGGGCCTCCTCTCTTCCTCTCCATCTCCCTACCCCACTCGCTCTCTCTCTTCCTCTCTTTCCTTCTCCTTCTCCCCCTCCGTTGGATGCTTGTCGTTTTAGTTGCCGGAACCATCCTGGTCCGCTGTCAGTACGGCTCGGTGCTATCCAAACCGCTTAGTTCAGGATGGTTCCGCCGACCTTACATATGACTAAAATGAACCCTTTCCTAAATGTCTCCTTTGCTCTTGATCCCTAGCTTTTCTCTAAAGTTCAAGAAAATTAAATCTTAAAACATACATTACAGACTCCAAATCAATCACTCAAAATCTTCATGCCTCATGTTCCTACTCCCAACTAATGCAGTGAAAGCCCAAAAAAATGACTTGGCAGGCACGAAAAAAAACAATTATCACTACAATTAATAAACTCACCTAGATGCGGTATTTTCCTTGCCCATCTCCCAAATCAAATGTCATAGGAAAAAAAATTAAGGATCAAGTATATTTACTAGAGCAAATCTACAAACCCACCAAGTATTACCCATGTGTTTGAGAGAGAGTGAAGATATAGTACAGTGATTAAAATCTTTAATCCTACACTGCTGTCTACATAATGTGCCATCTAACTTGATGGTTTCCATATCAAAATGCAAATATGCACAGAGTTTATAGTTTAGAATCGACCATTCACATTGTATATTTGGTTTGCATGTGATTAAAAATGTTGATCATGATCAACAGTGTGGATTCTTAGTACCTATTCCCCAGAAGTTCACTTTCTTAACCAGGCACAGAAGCTTATGTTCGTTCCAAAACTGTACAACCTATAGGTATGAGATCTTCAACACATTTGATTGTCTTTAGGAATTTTAATTTCTATATTTAAATGATGCATCAAGAAAACTGCATGAAAGAATTGAGGTCTCAATCCTCTCAATTTAAATATTTGTGTGTGCATTATAACACTGCATAAAAGCTTAATTTTATGTCATGTGAAACTTATGCACAAAATACACCAATAATTAAAATATCCCAGTCCTATACATCTCTTTTCATCTTGGTCCTTAGCTTTTCCTGGACACTAGATTCAATGAATCAAATTTATCTATTATGCACCATAATCCTTGGTACAAGAAGAATTATCTTCATGTGGAACAAGTGAATCATCAATACTTCTCAATGTGCTAGGATTTCCTACAGCAAATTCAAATGAATAAAATTGTTTGCATATTCAACATAAAAAGAAAATGTAACTTAAAAAATGAAAATTACACATATTTTCTAGTGCACACCACCAACCTTGAAGACAAATCAAAGCTTGAACTTTGTCCAAGCAAACTTCAATAAGGTTTACTTACTTTACATTCAATGCTAATATAAAATAAAGTAATCTCATGTTCCACAGTGCTAATTGCATGTTGTGCGCCACATACATTTCCAGTAAAGTTGTACTTATACTCATGAGCATTAACATTTAAGGCCATGTCCTCTAAAATTGCATGTATCATGGGGCCTTTTTAATATAATCCACTAATGCATGTATTTTATATAAGAAATTAAATAAACTAAAATTAAATGAAGGCTTATTTTCACTATACATGGGTTCAAGTCTCTCAATATTACTCAAGTAATGAATTCAGAGCTGTTGTAAGATCAGGGATCCGATCCTACAAAAAAATTGATGAACAAGGAGCATCTTGGAACATATAAGATTACAAATAAGCAAAAGTCTACTTATTTGATTTTTTTGGATTATTTTCATCTTGATTAGCAATTTGTTATTGGATCTTAAAACATGACAAAACAAAATAAAAATAAACAAGAACCAACAAATGCAAAAACTATTGAATAAGAAATATCATATATTGTGTGGGCTTTAGTTGTCAATATTTTGAAAATCGGGTGTATCAAGTTACTTAGTAAATGCTAAATAAATAGTTGGAACTCAGCCAGTGTTTTCATCCACTTAATAGGCACACATTCTTGACAGAACAGATCAAAGAGGTTCCTTCATTCCAATTTTAGGACTGGAGCTGTGACACCCATGGAAAAATAAAGAGCATACTGTATGTTGCAAACTTTAATAACTCCTTGAAACTCAAGAGTGTGGGAAATAGTTAAGGTGGAGTTACATATGTCTACTACATATAGAACTGATGCAGCTTAAAATTAGTTACAGTTTAAAGATGGATGAAGTCTTAAATATACAATATAATTTAGTTATTTTCTTTTCATATTTAATAACAATTATAGCTTTCAAGGGTCCTAACATGAAACCTGCATAAGGTTTCAGCTATACATAGTACAATTTTTTAATGCATACATATCAGATGATGTCAACAAGCCAATGAACTTCAATGGTGTCACACAAACATACACATGATTCTTAAATCATTTAAGAACTTTGGTTGCTAACAGTATGATATGAAAACCAGAGCATTAACTGTTGGAGACATAATCCACCATGCTCTTAATCTTGTCCACATATGGTACAAAAAGTCATTGATCTATTATGACATCTTCACCTCATCTCTCTTAAAAGTCCTCTCTCCATCACCTAGAATTATTTGCATTCCATTGCACGGCTTGCAAGCTATCTTGTCTTTGGTATTGTACTAACTATATGATCCAAAGCATCATTTGAAGTACCAGATTATATTGCCCATTATGGGGCATATTATTCTGTACCAGTAGGGTAGCGAGACTCCCTATGCCCCTTGAACAGAGTGTTGGTGTCAAGTTATGTGTCATACTGACATTCAATATCAGGCATACTAGTCGGTTACCTATATAGGGTCCAATACCAAGAGTGCAAACATTGGAGCACCCTACTCCAATAAACATCTCTACATTTGTACAATCATATATACTTCTTGCTGCAATTCATATGACATGAAAAATAGTAGGATAGGACAGTGCAAACTCGATAATCTATCTTGCTTTCACCCTTGTTCCCAGGTAGTAGTGGAGACAAAAACCTACTAGATTCTCATCTCTCTTAAATGTCATGTTGCATATCTACATAATTATGTGCACATCTAAGATCACCGATGGATACAAAACTTATGCAATAAGTGAAGTCTACGGCACAAAGCATCACTAACAAGAAACTAACTACAAGAATTGGTGAATCTGATGTTTAGGACTATCAAACCCTATGAATATCGTTATATGATGTTAAAGTAGGTACTATAATCCTTACAAATCAAAATAGATGTCAAATTAACGAAAGACTAAACCATAAACAGGTAATCAAGTATATATAATTAAATATCCAAGTTAAACAACTTATGTTCTTAATAAGTAAATAATTTCATGTTCAATATTAATTGAAAAAAATCTCACCAATATGCAACGCTAGATATGTTAGTAATAAATTCATAGGTAATCAAGAATGTAATATAGTACTATATCAGAGAAACTAATTTTCCCATCTATAATAATTCATCAACAAAAACATGCAAATAATAGTCATAGAATATTGAAATCACCCAACAAAGCAAATGGATAATTATCAACTTGTCGATACAAATATTTTCTCATTCATGGATTATTCTACTCTATGACATTGGTTAAAATTAAATAAAAAATCTGAGAATTTATTAGCATAAAATGCCTTTTAGAGGGAGAAAAAACCAAGTCTACATTGTCTTAAATGAAGTATTTGGTTCTAAGGGAGGTCTGGCTAGGCTAAACATTAAAACCAAGGTTCACAGTCCCAACGCTAGACTATGTTCCAGTAGGAGATTATAGTATGGCATGGTAACAATATTGTACCATACCATAGCAAATTGTACCAGTACACCAGAAAATATATTTTTATGCTGTTTTTGCTTTCAAGGTCTTTAAGCATCATTTATATGGTTTTGAGTGAAAAATAGTGTACAATGTATAATATAATATTATAATATAACATTATAATATAATATATTCATCTACTAAATATTTATAAATTTATTTATTTATATATATTTAAATATAATATATTTTAATTTTTTATATACATGCCTAAAGAATGGTGTGCCTATATAATACATGTTAAATTAACTAAATATGTTAAACTAATTAAGTATAATGTTGACAAAATTGGAAATGCAACAAACATGTATCTATTCAATTCCAATTAGAGTGTTGATGCCCCCCATACATGTCTGGATCATGAAAGATACTAATTTTGGAATCTGACATTTACTTTAATTTTATCTATTAATTTCTTTTCTAACAATATTTTTAATAAAATAAAAATATTACGCCATTACGTTGATCTAGGTAAGATATATGATACATCTCCAAATCTTGCCAACATACAAAACTTTGCATTAACATATTTTTCAGTTCCTGCCCATTTATGGGATGTAATAGAAAAAGAAAAAGGAAAAGAGAAATACCTAGATTAGACCTCTTGCTTAACCTTCCACTCTCTCCATTTATTTCTCCTCTTCTCCTCTCTTTCCCCTTTCTCCTCTCTTACCATGAAACTGAGGGAGAAAAGCGTCTCGGGCCCCTTCTCCCTCAACTATTAAGGCCCTGAACCGACATAGGGCCCTCACTGGGTCAACCCCTTGCAAATAAATGATTCCAGGTGGTTTGCCTAATAAGGACTGCTTCACACCAATTCGGGCAAAATACTATACCAAGCCCATGAATCATCAAGGTTCATAAGGGTATGTTACAATACTGACTCGACAGTATAGTAGACTATTGTATACCTTGATTAAAACTAAATATGATATTATATGCAGCAACTATTTATAGAATATTGATGTGTAAAACTGGAGCTCTATCCAAGAATACTCTATCCGAGTTCTATGACACATGAGAAACCACCTATCATGACATTACCATCTTTTACATTTTCATTGCTTAGTCCCTTTAATACACATTTTTGAATATATTTATTCTTAGCTTAGATTTGCTTCTTCTCTACTAATTTCATTTTTTTTCATCTTGTTCATTGTCATGGCTGACTCTAGGTTCTGAATTCTTGGACTCGCAGCTACTATATATGACTGAATCCTCATGATCTATCATTTGGATAGGCTCATCTATAGCTGGTGACAAAGACAAACTTGACTATAGCTTGAATCGTCAAGCAATGACATTAATCAAACTAGATCTAGGCACATGCAATGCACATGAGAGGAAACATGATGGCTGTGATCAATCCTGTCTGATTAAAGATTTTTTCTACCACATATGTACCTTGATAAATGCATCCCCATTTTTAGCTAGTGCATTTCTATTTCTTCTTCCCTTTAGAGCACGATCTCAATTGAATGGAGTGTTTTTATTAAAAATAGAAGAAACTATGAAGCTACTAATGTATCAATTTTGGAGATGCAGATGCCCGCCCACAGCCATGTGGCTTGATCATAAAGGATTATTTTGTTATTATGTTAGATGATGGTTTCATGGAACTCAAAAAATGACTTCCAATTAAGGAAAGCCATATGATTGGCCATGAAGCTCAAGGCCCAACCTTTCCATCAAAGGTTTAAATCCCGTGGGATGGAGGTGTCCCATTATCTCCATAGAATGGGATGCACCACTATCTTGTCCCATCCCGGCGATCTTACTGATCAAGCATCTTGTTAGGTACCCTTTGCCTCTCTCCCCTTCTTTCCTTTATTTCATTCTTTCTCTATTTGTTTCTTTTTCTTCTTTCTTTCTTTTCTTACTTCTTTCCTTCCTCTCTTTTTATTCTTCCCTCCTTTCTTCTTTCCTTTTCTTCTTCTTTCCCGTTTTCTTTCTTTCCTTCCTTTTTTCCTTCCCCCTTCCTTTCTTTCTTTCCTTTTTTCTTCTTTCTTTCCTTTCTTACTTCCTTCCTTTCTCATTTTTCCTCCCTTCCTTCCTTTCCTTTTCCTAATGCTTCCCTTTCCTTCATTTCTTTCTTTCCTTTTCTTTTTCTCCTTCCTTTCTTTCCTTTTTCTTCTTCTTTTCTCGTCTAGATGGGTTTCAGAGCCCCACCATCGTCCCAATTCCCATTCTCTCACATGCCTGCAGTACTCATGAGTTTCCACCATGATTCTATGTAGTTGCTGTTACTGCTATCTAACATATCTGCAGATTTCTTCTCCAAATTAGTATACTAAATATTCTCCTTTCATCAGCTACATCTAGCTCCTGGTCTTAAAGAAGTAGTATTCCATCCACCTACATTCCTAGCCATATAGAAGTATGGCAAAATGTAAAGGAATCAGAGTGGTGAGAATAAACAACCAGGAGCACTGAGTTCATGTATCATTGCAGTGTTTTGAGGGGTATATGCCTATCCTGAACCATCCTGATTTGTCATTGGGAGTTAAAACTCAGACCACATAACTTCAACAATATCAAATACACTGACATCTAACACTAGGATTTGGTTATATGCACCAATTCAGCTGATGAGTGGTTCCTGTGGTTCAGCACTCATTGTGATAAAACTTCTTTGATTGGAAAACGATCAAGCTGTGGATCCCTGCCCCATTAGAAAGTCGTTACCCACATGCCTACCGCAACAGCAAGGCCTCTGTGGGGTATGATATCCATCATTAAGTGTAAGTTTCAAGACTCATTGTTTAAATTTTATATAAGCAATAAAATGCATCAAGAATCCATTAGGAGATGCAAATCACAATTTCAATGACAGATATACATATGCTGCAGACTTATTTGGAACCAAAAGAACCTACATGAAAAAAGATATATACAGAATATTGTGAAGATTTAGAGATTCAGCTTACTTTCTTGGGTGAGAACGTTCGACCCATTGCAGAGTACCATCACCAATTCCACCTACTGATATCTCGGAAAATTTCACAGGACCAAACCTCTTGAAATTGGATGTTAGGCATTTTTCCCTTTCCTTATACCTTTCAATGGGATCAGCAAGCATGACTGCAGTTACTTTCCATGGAAGTCTGTTAGATAAAGATTGGTATAAATTCAAGTCTGCTTTAGGCAACAAATCATTATAAAGCTTCCTACACTGCACAAGATGTTACTTTCCATGGAAATCATGTAGATAAAGTAAGATTGGTATAAATGCAAGTCTGCTTTAGCCAACAAATAGATTCTCATTGTAAAGGTTCCTGCACTGCACAAGATGGGGTACGAGTGCAGAAATGCACATGGGTATCAAGTAATTTATCTAGATAACCATAATGACTTTGGATAATCAAATTAGCAAAATTTTGACCATATTCCCACATTACATATAAAATGATGCCAATGATTTAGTTATCCTTCTATATCTTTTTACAAAAACGAAAACATTTACAGTGCTCTTCTTAGGAGAAATCCTCTCAACTTATGTCCTGACCTCTAGTTTAAGTCAAAGAAATAGGTCAATGGAGGGAAAAGAATACATCTTAGCCCTCCCTTCCTGCCTCCCACTCCATCCCTCATCTCCTATTGCCTTCTCCCACTCCACAACTTGTTCCTCTCACCCCCTCTAGCCATGAAACAGATGCAGAATATCAGTACAGAAAAAAATGAAGCAAGGATGGGAGGTAAAGCTGGGGCATAGATACAGGAGAGCAGTGATAAGAGAGAAGAGGAAGGAGGAAGGCCATGGTGAAGGTGAAGGTCACATAGAAGGGGATTGGCAAAGGAGGTTGGCAGAAGAGGGAAATGGAGGAGAGAGGCAATCAGCAAAGAGGGGACAAATAAGGGGATTGGCAAAGGAGGGAGACAAGAGGCTTAAAGATGATATGCAACACTCGGGACATCACTAACTTTAATTTCACTTTTCATTTATGCTGTGTATAAATTGCTACCTATATGTGTGCTTTATATTGTGTTTGCTAGGGTTGTCAAGAAACGCACATCCCTAAGTTTAATTTCATTTTTATTTATACCATGTTTATATATTTCTGTGTGTGTGTTCCTCTTGTTGTGCTTATTAGAGTTTAAGAACTTGGCAAAACATGCGTTAATAATGGCTGGTTCATCCTTCAAAAAGCAATATCCTAAAAACTGCTATGGATTTTTGAATCAAACCAATTCCATCTAAAAGTAGACTTCCAAAGCTTAGAAATGAGTGAGATATGGTCATTTGAAGTTGGGACAATTGTGAATTCTTGGTTTGGCGGTCTTAAAGGGTTAGTATTAAGAAGGCCTAAAGCTTGAATCCGTGGACAAATTTGTTGCTGGAGAAAGACCCTATATGATTGGTAATTTATTGTGGTATTAAAGAGAGAGAGAAGAGTGATTCATCATTCAAAAGAGATAAAGAGGGAAATAGCGCTTTTAAGGTTTCAAGAAAAAACAACCAGTCAAAAGCGATTTTGACCTAAGAATCTACAAGAAAATCCCTCAAAAGGTTTCAGAGGTGAAGATATGCATCAGTTTAAGATTTACAAACACCTGGCCTTTAAGTTTAGTAGCATTTTACACTGGTCCTCACACACTTAGCATTTAATGTCTAGCCCTATGTAAACTTGTACAAGTGGTCTCCGCACACTTAGACTTACTCTGTGCATGCTTGCAATTGTTTCTGTACATACTTATATCTATTTTGGATAATATTTTGCCTAAGTGCATATAAGGTCAGGCATTAAATATTAAACAACACTAAAATAATGAAGTGGGAATAAATTTTTTAGTCAACAGGGACTAGACATCAAATGGCAAGCCAAACAAAGGACCTTTTGCAAATTATCACTTAAAAATTTGGGGGTTCAATCATTTGAAGTAGGAAATGAGTTGATCAAGATCTATAGACCGGTATTGAAGCTCGTATCGACTGGCAACCGGTTTGCTATGGTACGAATCCACACCATACCAAAGCATACCGAAATAAGGAGAGGGTGGGGGGGTCAGAGAGGAGAGGGACGAAGAGAGAGGGGGAGAGAGGGGGAGAGCGAGGTTGAGGCCCAGTATGGTATGCTGAAATGGCCCGTCTGGCCGATTCAGCCCATATCGGACCGGATCGATCAGGTCTCACCTGAAAGCATGGTATGTTGAACCAGCCCGTACTGGCCGGTTCAGCCCATATTGGACTAGACCGGTCCCTGACCGGTCCGGTACAGTGGTGTAAAATAGTTTCGGACGGTACGAAGGGGTACTGGTGTGAACCGGACCGATTCGCACTGGTACAAAGCCGAACTAGACCGAGGACTCGGTGCGAACTAGTACCAAGTCCGGTCCAATGTGGCATTTAATGCACTGTAGCTGCTACAGTACAGCTGCAGTATCACTACAGTACGGCTACAGTGTCATTACAGTAGCATTTAATGCCACTGTAACTCAGCTACAATGCAGATACAATATCATTATAGTGGCATTTAATGGCACTGTAACTATGTTGTGGCATTTTTGTGCGCACTCGTATTTGCCGCAGCCAAAAAAAAATGGCGTCGTAGCCGAAACACAGCCGAACTAGCCAAACTAGTTCGGTACGGCCCGAACTGGTACCGAACCGGTCCAGATCGCCACCGGTACTAGTTCGGCGTACTTTACGTGAGAGAGAGACTAAGGCCAAGGCATCCGATGATGGCTTCGCAAGGGGATAGAGGCCGAAAGAGGTGGGAGAGGAGAGAGGGGAAGCGAAGGATTTGAGAGCTTCAAAAGCTCCAAATCTGGCGACAGAGATGGATAGAAAAGAGGGGGCTGAGAGAGAGGGAGAAAGAGAGAGGCTCACCTAGGTTGTCTTTGTCATATATTGTTATCGTCAACGGAGACCGAGGGCTTTGAACCAGCTCGACGGGGACCAAGGGCTTCGACGGGGATAGAAGGCTTCGAACAAGATCAAGGGCGTCTAACGAGGCCTTTTATAATCTGCTCCAACCGGCTGAACCATACTGGTAAGTGGTAACCAACTGATCTAGTTCGGTATACTCCAAACTGGCCGGTTCAGCACAATTTAGCTTATCCTGGTCGATACATATTGCAAGCAATATTGAATGAATTTTCTTGGACTCTTGTATTCCTTGACACACAGTTTAAGTTTTAGAATGATCTTTTATGTGTCATAGGTCAATCAATAGTAGAGTTACCTAGATACTTATCATGGATACCAAGTATGCAAGTGTCTTCAATAGGAGGCTCTCTCTCTCCTTTTCTCTCCCTCGTTCACCCTCTTTTATGTCTTCTCTACTATATCGGTACAGGCCTGACATGGCACAGCACGGCCCTGTACCGACCCATGCCGTCCGGCAACCGGTCTGGTGCCCGGTACCGACACAGCAGACCATGATAAGAACCATCCAAGTCCACATCACTCCATCAAACTTAAAATTTGGCCTAGCCTCATGAGTGAGTAGATTGAGCCTCCATTAATTCTCTAAAGATACTTAATTTATGTATTAATTAGGTCTGGATTGTGCCAAAGTTCAATTTTAAGCCGTCCTCCTTGAAGCCTTAGCTCCAGATAGTTGAAATCCTCCATGTGACCTGGAAACTCATGTTCAGCTCCTAGAATCCATGTTGGATACAATGGAAATCTCTCTTTCACTGCTTTCATTTCTTAGGAAGGGTTTTAGTTCAACATGCTTAGGAAGGGTTTTGTGAGAGAGCCCATCTCATCATTTACCTTCTCTCTCTCTCTCTCTCTCTCTCTTACTCTTTTCAGCACATAGGCTAGGTTTCACAGCTTACTCTATCAAGATTATAGACCTGGCACCAAGATTCATTAGAGCCACTAGGCCACTATGAGGGACAATGGGGGTAATAGGGACAATAGAGAACCTAAGAAACATTGTAGTCGACAATACAATTCTAATCTTAGCTTTCTTTAAGGTTAAACACACAAAATTGGCGAAGTTATCACCTGTTGTATCAAAACTATAGTAGATCGGTTCTTCCCTAAGACTTCCTGTTGTGTGAAGGAAAAAGAGTAAGGCAAAACAACATCAATTAAAATTGCACAACCAGACACAACCCTGTAGAGCAGTACAATCCTAATTATGAAATCTCTGAAACTTGCATGCAAGCTTTGATAACCTGTAGATTTTGACTGATAAAATGAGGCAGTATGTGCAGCTAAATATTCATAGATGCCAAAAGCATTTTCCAAAAATGCTCCAGCATTTTTGACACTTCATTGTCGTACGGTTATGTGAATGTGTGTGTGTGTGTGTGATTGGGTTGGGGAGGGGGGGGGGGGAGGGTCAAAAGAGTTAAGCTAAAATTTCCCCAATATAATGGTTTTGAAATGAAGATAATGATCTAAAGCATTTCAAATACCTTAAAACCAAAAATTAAATGTTTTGGAAGGTTCTCCTCTTATGCTTTCGAATAGACAAAATGGGTAATACCAGTCATGAGAATCAAGAATCTATATCACTATGACCATCCCATCTGAAAACATGTACAGACCAAATGCAGCAGGTTCAATATGTACAAATCATAAATTAGATCAAGTCATTACTCTTGATATTGAAAATTATCAATTTTGTGGCCACTTGATGCATAGATATGAAATCTGAAAATCATATACCATTTGTTTTCAGTTTTCTACATCATAACTGGTAACAGAGATTCTCATTTTAAATAGTCTATCATGTACTTTGTACTATAAGATTTCAAACAAAGGAGTTGCTCACAAAAAAGAATGCTCGCTAGATTTTGAGACACACCCTAACAATATGACTCCCAAGGCTAAACCAACAGCTGTTGTTCCAGTGCCAGCATCTACAACAATTCTAATTTGCTGCTTTGTTCCAAATAAATGTGTTTGAGAAAGGTATCTCACAAGCCGGATAACACCTGAAGACAAAAATTAGAACAGATGCCAGTAATTTAAATAATATAACTTACAGATGAGTAAACTGTCACTCAAGACATAACATAAAAAGTGATTCCTTGAGAGTATGAGGAACATTCAATCGAATGTTATCCGTATCTAAGAATGGGGCTTGTGACAAATCAGAGAAGAAATAAATAATCATGTAGACAAGTATGAACTGATGGAGATTTATTTAGATAATACATCGTAATGGAATTGAGCTAGATATAGAATTAAATAATTGAGCATTATGAAACTTGCATCCAATAGACAGGAAACAAACATTATTTTAAGGATGGTTATGTTGGTTCTAATGTCGTAGCCTAGAATTCAATAGAATTCTAGCTCCTAAAAAGTTGCACATATTCAAGTGTAGGTTACATAAAACTGTGTCGAAAACTTTCAGTTATGATCATCAGTGCTGATATGTACTAGGTTAACTCAAAAGGAAGTTGGAAACATGGTACTAGAACTACAAAAGCTAGGTTTCCAATCGCAGTAGATTTACACCAAGGAGGATTTGTTTTAAGCAAGACTTGTTGTCTCGGTACCAGACCCCGTAATAATTATTCTATTACAGTGTCAATACACGGTATGGTACGAGATGGTGAGGCATACCGAGTATCGATACGGTACGAGACTGCATATTAGTTCAGTACCAGTACGATAGGATACTGACCAGTATGGTACGATGCCGACCGGTACAGTGAACCTTGGTTTTAAGTCCTTATATTTTTCTTCTCATTATATATGAGCTTATTAGGCATATTCAAAACGATATTTCTTGATGTATGTTATTTATAGATAATATAGTCTTAGTGGAAGAAACTAAGATCAAGGTTAATTGTAAGTTGGAATTATGGATGGAATGTAGTTCAAGGACAATTAGAAAAAGAGATGAGGTAGAACGAAAATTGAGGATCATGAAGTTTCTAAGACTAATCATTTTTTATATTTAGGATTATTGTTTACAAGAAAGGAAAGATTAAAGAGGATGTTATCCATAGGATTAAAGTAAATTTGATAAAATGGAGAAGAACAACTGAGATATTATATAATCATAGCATACCTGCCAATTTTTTGAAGAAAAAATTTTATAGGACAACCATATGACTGGCTTTATAGCAAGAAAGGCTGTAGCATCCCAAACTGCTCGATTCAAAGTGTACCGAGCTATACCAAGGACGAACCGGCACAGTCGCGTCCCTCGATTCGAGAAACCGGCAAGGGAGGAAAAGAGGGAGAAGAGAGAAAAAGAGAGAGGGGGGGAGGAAAAAGGAGAGGGAGGAAGAGAGAGGGAGAGGGTGGCACAGAGAGAGGCAGAGGAAGGAGAAGAGAGGGCTTTTAAAGCCCCCTCTCTTCTGCATCCTTGTTTCGCCATAAATATTTCAAAATAGGGGCTGCCAACTTCGTTTAAAAAAAATTCAAAAAAAAAAATGAGGGCAAAGCACCCTTCTTATGGCGATGTGGAGTAAAGGGGGCTTTGAAAGCCCTCTCTCCCCTTTCTCTGCCTCTCTCTCTATCTGTTGTCCTCTCCCTCCCTTTATCTCTCTCTTTTCCTCTCTCTCCTTCTCCCTCTCCCTCTTTCTCGTTGTTTTCACGATACAGTACCATACCATTGTGTATTACCAGCCTACTGACATAGGTGTCGGTTTCGGTACAGCGGACCTTGCTATATAGTATAAAATCTTGTGCAGTTAGAAAATATGGATAAGATGAGAGTGGCTGAAATAAGAATGTTGCGATGGATGTGTGGTATTATAAGAAAAATAGAAAAAGAAATGAAATTATTCATAAAAAGGCACCAATTAAGGACAAGTTGAGAGAAAAATGACTTAGATAATTTGGGCATGTACAACGTAAGTCAATGGATGCACCAAGATAAAGAAATGATTTGAAATATAGGCTTTTTGGTGTTATTTGTTGTATTTTGCTATTGAATTGCTAATTAATTAATATAGTTCATATCTTTCAAAATGGAACTAAAAGCCTCAAAATGAACTTCCAATTTTATGCTTCTCCTTAATTTCTAGCATAATTTGGTAGGTTTTTTTATGGAATAAAAGTTGAAACCTAACATATTATATCACAACCAAAGCCAATCATTATATCTTGCCACCATCAGATTGTCATTTTCATCCACCCCAACTTGCATGAACTGCTCATAACTCTTCCATATGTAATCATTAAAAGTCAACAATATCCTATCTCCAATAAAAATTGGGACCTAATTATTAAGGAAAGTTAGTAGTTCATCGCAAGGTATCTAGTGTCAGTACAGGGGCTCATTGACTACTGATTCCCTACTAGTTTAGTATGGCATGCCCAGTTAGTCCGATACTCAAATCTTGATCTCATTCCATGTTAATACATAACCTCCCCTAATCCTTCAATATTTTTTTTGGCTAAGTAAGGTGTTTATATTGATAGTAGTAGAGTATTTGTACAAGGACAGCCACAGTAATGCCTACAATAGGAATACAAGGAAGTAACTCAATAGCTTAACCCATATGCGGCCATAGGAACTCCATACAAATGCAACATACCCTCCAAGAGTACCCAAAATAATATGGGGCCATGGGAACCCCAAACAAACCCAAATACACTCCAAAAGTTGCCATGCACACAACACGCAAAAGCATGAGGAACTAACAATGCGAAGATTGTCAAGGACTTGATGGTGGGGAGTGGGGAAACAGGAAGCATTTAATAAAGGACCCTAGGGGCCAACCCATCCTAGGTAGTGGTCCTCGGAATAAAAGCCTAAGAGGATTATGATCTTGTAGAACCCATGACCATCTCGCAGTCCACATGGCCACTACACCCAAACTATTTGAACAAACACCTAAGAGGATTATGATCTTGTGGAATGTATGTATATATTCCATTTATAGCTTCCCCAACAAAAAAAGTTGCAATATAGAAAATACAATTGCAAACGTCCAAGCAAATAAAATTTTGTCATATGCAGCTAAGCTACACTTTCACTTGCATGCAACATCTACTGCAATGTATTTCTAATT
This sequence comes from Phoenix roebelenii, assembly GCA_025769935.1. NCBI lineage: Eukaryota > Viridiplantae > Streptophyta > Magnoliopsida > Arecales > Arecaceae > Phoenix > Phoenix roebelenii. Next base: position 5,776,214 of record JAOXJJ010001179.1, on the reverse strand, counting down.
GCAAGCAACCAAACAGCCCCTTGTTGCATCTTGCAAGAACCACCAGATAGACTATCAAGTTACCTAGACAACAATTGGAGATAGTCCTAAAGTTCCACCTTGCAACTCTAGATTTTCAAAATAATCATCTCATTTTGTTTTCTGCTTTCAGAGCCTCTAATATCATCCACAATATTCAAAATGCCAAGTTTGCTAACCAAAAAAATCAATGGAAACGAAATTGTCATCCTAGGTGTTTTATGCAGCAAATTGCTGCCTTGGGATGTTAATGCTGCCTTGAGAGGCCAAGTCAGCCTAATTCTTTGTCTTTTAGAAACATTTTGATGGGTCTTAGACTTCTATACCTGGAGAAAATTAGGTTGAATCTTTGACCTTTTCCTAGTAATCAACAGAAGAAATTAGCGTTTACAAACCCAAGTAAAAAATGCATTGTATATGAAATCAAGTTCATTATTTGTTAAATAATGAAGTGTTTAATTGCATGATTGCCGGATAACTAGGGAGCAGAGAAGAAGATAGTTTAAAAGAAATAGCATGCCTAAGCGAAGCAGGTGCTCAAGCAAGATTTGCATAGAGAAGTTGACATAATGTAGCACCCCTAGGTGGAAAAGTATAGCTACCAAGATAAGGTCATATACACATGCATATACAAAACAACCAAGGGCAATCAAAAACTAAGTCAAGCATGACCATAGATAAATATGATAACAAACAAATTTGGGTAGTTTAGCAGGTTAGATACATGGTCTCACCTAATAATGCTGCCACACTATCTGCACCTTCATTGACAATCACCACTCTTCTCGAACCCTCTTCAACCTCAGCCTGATCAAGACTACCCCTAAAATCATCCAAATGCCCAACATATGCACCCTCCAGGTTTGAATTATAACAGTCCTTTCCAAGAATTTCATCAACCCACACAACAGAACCCCTGCTTCCTGCTACTTGACCGGCATGCTGAAGAAGCATCGCTTTCCTCCGCGCATAGACCGGCCGCGCTATGTAGGTCGTGCGACCATACATCAAAGATATCAGGTTGTAGCCAGTTGGTACCTCCGGTTGTTCTCCCCTTAGGAGAAGGTGGGACCTTATTCCCCTCTCCGCACAGCAGACAGCTGCAAAAGTCCCAAATCAGCTTCCACCAGAACAATCCATCAATGAGGTTTTGGCATAGAAAAGAATGTCAAAAACATAAATGAACGACAATAAAACTACCAACAGCTGCTGTATGAGCACTCTGGCATCCTCCACATGTGACCTGCGAAAGCAAAATCACTATCTTAGCCCAAGAAATTAAAAATTAACAGAGAGACAGAAGAAATAGAGAGAGGGGGGGTGATTACAACGTCGGTAGCTGAGTACCGTTGGAGAATTGGGAGCAGGGCGTCGAGCTTCCTGGCCTTGTTGCCATTCACCAATGGATGCAAGAGGTCGTCGCGGACCACGTAGAAGGATGGGGTTTGTTCTCTCGCGCCAATGGCTTCAGCGCCTAGAGCTGGACGGGGTTTGTTCGAATAGGAGAAGTGAGATGGAGTGAGTCCTTGTGGCCGCTGGGATTGAGGTGGCTTCGAGAGGGATATCTTCTGGATTGGGGTGGCCGGGGAGGGTAGCATCCACTCCCTCTCGAGGAGCGACGCCGAGAGGGAGCTCATGGGAGGACGGCGACGGTGGATGTGGAGTTTTGCGGAGAGAGGCCGCGGCGCGGCGAGCCGACACAGCATAAGGCCGCCTACGAAGTCGGCTCCTCCCTGATTTCCTCCAGTGGGAGAAAAGAGATGCTGTTTTTGACCAAAAAAAAAAAGAGAGATGCAGCTGCTGCTGCTCCTATTTTTTTCTTTTTTTTAATTTATTTATTTTAATAATAACGGATTCACACCGAATATGAATGCGACCAACAAAATAAAAAAAAAAAGTTATTGTTCATGCTCACAAAAATACAGCCAAAAGCGAGGCCACTGAACTCCGCTAACAGTGATACACATTTGGATTCTAATTCGATCCGTCTGATTTGGATTCTACGTGAGACCATTTTAATCACCACAAATAAAATTAAACAGAATTCAGAAGTAAGATGATGAGTAAGCTTGAACTAAATTTTTGAAAGTCATAGCTAGATCATATAACGTTTGATTGAGATTTTTTAAAAAAAATCAAATATTTTTTTAAGATACATAACGTAACGCCTTACTTTGTAGGGATAGCGATGGAGCTCAAATTTTATCGTTTGAGTCTGAAATGGGCAAGTTAAACAAAAGTTTCATTTTCAGATAAAATTTTACTTGACATACTCTCTTTCCGAGAAAAATCAGGTGAAGTAATAGAAGACAATTGATGTAAAAGTCGAGATCTACCTCCTAAAAAATTTTAGCCTTTTCAAATTTACTTCTACTAGTAATTTTTATTTTAGAAAATAGACTATTAGAACTAGAAAAACGAATCCGACTCAAATTATGTAAAGGTGAACTTCATCATTATAAATAAAAGTTGTGTAGCTCTTTTTTTATCATGAATAAAAGAAAATTTAATATAAACTCTACTTTCATAATTTTTCTATCTTTTTTTATTATTTTTTATTTTTTTTAAATTTTGAGTTAGGCAAGTTGAGAAAAATCTTGTTTCTTCTGATCGGATCATAGGATATCTTTGCCCAGTGTTCCACTTCCATCTTGGTCAATGGGCAGGCCGAGTCAAGCTCAACCTAAAATACTATTTGATTTAGTCAGGTCTGAGCTTGGCCTAGCCCGGCCTACTCAATGGGAAGAGTAGGCGTTCAGGCCTACTTTTCACATTCGAGCCCACTATTTACGGACTTTCGAGCGGGACCTCAAGCTCCCTCCCCCTCCTCCACGATGGGATTTTCCAATCCCCATCCTCCTTTCCATTCCAATGGCAAATGGCAAATGGCAACAGTCAATTGAAGGGATGGCGAAGTGGTTCGATGGGATGAAGGGGTTTGGTTTTATCATGTTGGAAGATGGTGATGAAGACCCTTTCATTCACCAATCGTCGATCAAGACGGAGGGCTACCAGATCCTCATGGGGAGCCACGGAGTTCACCATCGCCGAGGGCGACGGTGACCGCACCAAGGCGATGTCATCGGCCTTGATGGATCAAATATCCTGGGTGGCAGCTGAATGGATGGATTTGGAAGCAGGGTAGAGGCATGGGCGAGGAAGATAAGAAAATAGATAAGAAGGACATATTTTATATTTTATAATATATATTTTATATTGTATTATATTATATAAATTCTAGGTTGGGTTGAGTCGATATAAATTTGAGCTAGGTCTGTTTAATGGGCATGCTCAAATTTCAGGACCGATCTAACCCACTGGGTTAAAATCCAAATCAAGGACAAACCCAAACTCGTCCGGCTCGGACAGGCCGTTTGGCATTTGAACAGTTCTACCCTCTAGGATTTGGGTCATTGCATTATACAGCCAACCATGAGAGGAAGACGTGGATTGAAATTCTATTTCATAACTACTTAAAATACTGATCCTTTCATACGCCGTAGACCGTAGTACAGTTTTATTTCTTTTGCATATTGCATTTCTTTCTCATCTGAGTATTTTATATCGAGAAGAAGATTGGTCGCAATACTTTGTGATCTAAACCGGTTCCATGGGAGAAAAAAGCTGTTTTTTTTCCCACCCAACACCTTTTTTATCTTTTGAAGTTGAAATCCATCTTTTCGCTCTCACGCTCCACCCATTCAAATGCAGCACGGTTGTAGGATTTTGAATGCCATTTTGATATCAATCAAATTGGGGATGCGAGTGTGATGCAAGGCTTCTAAACCTGTCTCCTAATTCAGAGGATGCTAAGATCTCCAAAGAGGCTGCACGCACCACTCAAGGAGTACTATAATTGGTAATGGTGGTTCTTTAACTTTGTTGTTGTGGTTTCTTTCTCTGATTCTTGGCACAAGCTATAGTAATAAATCTGATTTTCTTGGGTTATATCAGCAAATCAAGACCTTTATAATTTGTTAACATTTTGATTTTTTTTTTCTAATTCTACGTGAAAATACCAAACTAACGTCATAGGGAACCCCAACCGCAAATGTTAGAAGATATATATACCTCATAATTTTTTCATAATATCAAGATCATAGCAAAAACTAAAACATGTTTCTAATAGGAAAAGTGCCTATTTTGGATAATATATGGAAAATAAAAATAAGAGAAATGAATTCCTTTCAATTTTGGTTGTTTTATTAACGTGTCCCAAAACATTGAGAGATTTTTCATCATAACAAAGGATTTCTTAGAAAACAAGAGAGGAATAATAAGAAAAAAATATGTTGCTAAGACAGATTGGAGACACTCATGTGAAATCAAGTTAATAGCAGAGAGAAGGTAAGGCTGGGAGGTCCTCGGTCTATGTATTTATAGGTTAATAGATTTTTCATGCCAGAACCTGTCTGATATGAACTTTCACCAATTTGTTTTTAACTGATATAGAAGCGTCCAATTTCATTTGGATGGTAAAAGAAAAGAAAGAGGAAGAGATATCAATAAAAATTTAGGGAAAGAAGGGATAAAAAAAATATTTTACTCTGTTATGAATCTAGTGTGCAGCCCAAGCAAATTTAGCCAACTCGTGTTGCACTTGAAATCACCCTCGGCGTAGGTGCTTCATAGGTGGGCTTTTGGGTTGCCGTATTGGTGTAGGCCTTATGTGTTGCCCTATGCTATTTATTGAAATGAGAATGTGCCGCGGATTTTCCATCCCATCTGGATGAATACTAACTAGGTCCAATACTAACTGGGCCCAATATTTTTGAAGCCCAGTTTGAGGGAATTTGGGCTAGGTATTGTAGGCCGTATTGGACCCATGGATGGCAGCCCATGGAGAGCTGCCACCTCACGCCTAAGGGCAGAAATGACAGGGCCCTAGCTGGCCAGTAGGGAGAAGGCCAGTTGTTGGCCCTTAACCATGCAAATTAGGAGCCCACCACTTCTCATTCTCGGTTAATGGAGGACTTAGCTAGCTTGAAGAGGGGGGTAGCTGGAGGCTCCCGGAGCAAGGGGGAAGGAAAGGATGCCACCTCTCCAAGAGGTTATATCAAGTTACATTGTATAAACCCTTAGCTTGCTAACCCACGGTTTACCATACCCTCTTAACCTCTAGCCCGCTGGATAACTGCACCAAAGAAGCTGGACCTTTGGAGCTGGAGGCTAAAGGAGCGCTGAAGCCCTAGGAGAGGAAGGAGGGGTTGCGTGAAGGTGATACTGCTCGGCTGCAACCAATCGAAGTAAGGTAAAAGGCATTTCCCTTAAGTAGATAGGGTTCAAATGACGTAAGAGGGGTGGACATTGATTTGTGAAGTACTTCTCCCCCATGTTTCAACAGTGAAACAGAGAGGAGAAGACCCTGGCATAGGGGAAAGACTGCCAGACTCTACCACAGGCCGGACTCACAGGTCGCGGGCCGGCCTGAGAATGACCCAGGTCCGACCTAGGCCCAAGCTCGGTGTTCATCCGGGCCGAGTCCGGTTAAGGTCGCGGGCCGGCCTGAGAATGACCCAGGTCCGACCTAGGCCCAAGCCCGGTGTTCATCCGAGCTGAGCTCAACCGAACTCGGCCTACTAGTGAACAGGGCACCGCAGCCTCAACTACGGCTACCCTAAGGCACAGGGGCGGCCACGGGCCGCTAGGTCTGGCCAAGTTGGCAACAGACGCGACCACAGGGCCGCCAGCCCCAGCTGAGCCCCCACCTCTTCTCCTGTGAAGAGGTGGTGGCGCCGCTATAAAAAAGAAAAAGAAAAAGATGAAGAAAAAAGGGGAAAATGAAGCAGAAGAGGAAAAATAAACAAAAAGGGGGGGAGGCTTATCGGACCCTTGAGGCTTCATCCTCGGACGGCAGCTTTACCTCGCCGTGGTCAGAGCAGGTGAGGACCTTCCGGAAGAGATCGGGCCTCGGCCCCACCTCCCAGCCCTCCTTCTCTTCTCCGGCATCACTTCAGAGAAGAGGAAGGGTCGGCCTCCCGTCTGCTGCTGCTTTGAGGTGGAAGCACCGCCTTGGCCGGTGGGTTGAGGTTGGCTCACCCCTCCCCCTGTTGCCAGCAAGAGGAAGGAGAGGAGCTGGAGGGCTGCGGGAGAAGAGGAAGAGGTCGAAGGAGGAGAAGGCCGAGGGTTTCGGCCGGAGTGGCTAGGGTTCTGAAGAGAGAGACAGAGAGAGGAAGAGACCAAAAGAGAGAGAGGGTAGCGGAACACAAAGAGGTGAAGCCTCTGGAAGAACCCAGAATGACCCCTTAAGCGGGTCGGCCTAACGGGTCGGATCCGAGTTTGGATCCGAAACCTGTTAGGCCCAAATAACTTAAAATGGGTTTGGTAAACCCAATAAAAATTAAACAGAACCCAATTGAATAAAATGGGTTAAATTCAAGCCCAAATGGCGTCGGGTCTGAACCTAACTGAGACTGAACGAACCCAATTAAGCAAATTGGGTTAAATTCAAACCCAATTAAGCTCAATTGAGCTAGGTCCGAACCCCATTCATGTTATGTTAATCTCAGCTCAGCAAGTCCAATTAATTTTAAATCAGTCCCAGTTCAAGTCCAATTAAATTAACAGAAGGCCAAATTGGTTAGAAAAGGTTGGACCTAATCATAAATCATGCCCAACCCTTTTATTAAAAGCCAATTAATCCATGTGGACCCAATTTGGTTTTAATTGAACCCCAAAGGCTTCAAATTGGGTAAATTGGATTGGGCTAAGATCCTTGGATGGGATCCAAGCAAGTCCATAGTAAGATGAACTAAATTGTATAATAAATAAATAGAGAATAATGTGACTCTTATGATGTGATTTTAAGTGACTAAGGATCTGTCATCTGGACTTAAGAAATTTGGAATAACGAATTACTGTAAGCAACTTGCCTTAATCTTTTATGGATCATGTTATGTTATGTTATGTTATGTCTTCTTACATGAAATATCAAGTATAAGTTATTTGTCCTCATCTAGTTGGATCATGTATGCAAGTAGCCTATTTTTTAATCTTAATATGGATCATGTGAGCATCATGATTATTAAGATTTTCTAAGTATTATTCATATACATACTTCATGTGTGGCATATTATGAAAAGTAAGTAACATGCCTGATCTCATAATTTATGGTTATGCATGCATCATGTTTATGTTGATTTTAAAGTATCATGCATGCATGTTGATATAGTAATTACATCTAGCTATGTGTACTGCTTGCAAGAGGTACTATGGGCTCTTGATGCTACGAGCTGAATACAACTGAGCCGGTCTTGCTAGTGGCCGAGAATGACTGAGTGATGCAAATAATGGCATGACTACAAAGGAACCCGTTCAAGTTCCAATTGGGCCGGTTACAAGAGTACGAGCTAAAGTGTTCAAAGAGGCATTAAACGAGCTGGTTAAAGAAGTTTGGGCTCAAGCAAATTTGTGGAGGTCCATTGAAGGTGATGAACATGTTCCACAAGGCTGGAATTCCATAATTCAAGCTGTGAAATAATCCAGAAGAAATCCTCAAAGATTGCAACACAATTGGCATGTTATTGGGGCTTAGTTTCTGTCCTTGGTTGCTTTCCCATTTTGACTCATCAAGGAGAATAAGTGGCTACAATTTCAAGCAACCTTTTCAAGACAGCTCATTTACTTTCCTTATTTGATATTTTAGGTTCATAATTTCGGTTTTGTAAGAAGAAAGGAATTAAAAAATTCCTTGTTTCCTTTTTAGTTATTTAGGCGAATTTAAGGCAGCCTATTTTGGGGTTTTCTTTTTTTTCGCAGCTGCAAATTTGTGAACCTTTTGCATTTAAAAAAGCCTTTGGCTTATTCGAGGGGACAGATCATATTTTTCAGAAAATTGGTGAGTTTTTATTCTCTTTGGTTCTTTGAAGGACTATTCGAACTTATCGAAAATTTTCGTGGCGTTCATCATCAACTTATCAAGCAGATTTCCACTACCGTTTGTGGCGTCTTCCTTATACCGAGGTTCTTGTTTCGCATTAAACAACAGATTGAGGTCAAATATACCAAAGTTCTTATTTTTGTTGAAGCAACGGGTCGAGGTCTCCCAACCAAACCTGATCGTGGGCGTTCTTGGATTTTCCTATTGTTTGATGGGTCTCGTTATTCTTGACGGGGTTCGCATCATTGAGCTAGCCCCACCAGTAGCTGATAAAAAATTAAGCTGGCCCCGCTAGTGACCGTTAATGAATTCGCAATAGCATCCGAGAGTATGAACCACGGCATGCCGGGAGCACGATTTTTACGATATATATTTTTATGAAAATTCTTGTTGATATAAAACATGGATTTGTTTACTCAGTATAAATATTTTATCATGATGAATTGTTAGATAGTGTACATGTCATCTTCTCAAACCCTGTTTAAATATATTTAGCATTATAATTGATCCGATAAGATTATGCAGGATTACCTACTGAACCGTGTAGCTCATACCCATTCATTTATATTTTCTTTCAGATTCTCACCAGTGATCGTCGTCAGAGGCACTTTTCTTTTGCAACAGGGCTTCTTTATTTTTGGGGTGAAACAAATATACTTTTGTGTATATAAACTGTGTAGAAGCTCTGTATTTTGTATCAACCAGCAGGTTGTACTGCACATATTTTAATATATGAAAGTTTGACTGCTTTTGGCTACCTATTATCCATGTATGAGGCTTCGTGCTATTGTGGGCGGTAGTTGGCAATAGCACGGCCGTGTATCGAATCCGGATCCGGGATGTGACAAATACTAGGAAAAATTGGATTCTAGAAAGCTTGGTTAGAGTGCATAAAATGGTATTGAGTCTTCAACAATAATAAAATTGATGTGTATAGCCATGCCACTAGCGTTGGATCAATCAGAAAGATAATAATAAGAATAGAAGAGAGGATAGAAAGTAGTATGGGTGCAGATGCCTTAATATTTAAGAACTTTTGCCACCGTTACATCATTGTTCAAAAGTGGATAGCTGGTGTAGCATCGGGCTACAGTAAGTGCATAGTGCTAGGCTATAACAGATATGTAGCATTTGGCTATGGTAGAGATCTAAGTTATATCTACTCTTAGGATAAAATCTAAGATAGAGAAATGTTCGTCCGATTCCTGTTTACCTAAAAATATGCTAAACAGATCGTTGTTAGAACCGACGAACAAAGTTTAAATTTA
>JAOXJJ010001179.1:5749093-5766949 GCA_025769935.1 Phoenix roebelenii | reverse complement strand
TGTACTCAATGTGCATTTTATCTCTAATTTATGATAATCTGTGTCAACCCTAAATATAATATTAATCCAGTGAATTTTTCATTATTGGTTAGCAATAACACTCATTTTAGTGACATGTAAGTCGCACTTTTTGTGCTCTCATCAAGTAAACTAAAATAAAAGATTTATTTGATTGATTGTTAAAGGTTCTTTTTTTCAACATTATAATCAGATATTTATAAGTGACTCATCTTAATTGGTAACATAAATGCCACCACTCATCTTGGAAGCATGTCTTCACTATTATATGTCATCTAGCCTACTACTATCAAATATGATAAGTAGTTTTATCCCACCTCTTACGTCATGGGTAGTAGAAAGTTGCATTACTCACTATAGACACTTGTCCTTATTGTTGTGTGCCATATTGATCACTATTCCCATATATGGTAGGTAGTTTGACCACTCCTCCCATATTTGGATAATTGTAACCATTGGTCAACCACCATTCTTGAATTCTACTTCACTAAGGCTTCGTTCTAGGCTGAAGATGCTCGTTCCCTTAGGCATACATGATATTCACTCAACTTGCACTTTTGACATTTCAACCAATACCTCCCTTGGTGTATCAACCTTTTGAAATGGTGGCCTGTCTGGATATGATGTAAACAAATGCCCTCACATCCTATAAATCGATGGTTAAGAGGATGATAGGACATGCCTGATATTACAGCCATCGGCCTAATCTTGGACTTAGATATAATTCAACTTGGCCGATTTGAAGACCATGGAGGATTTGATAGAGAAGATTCAAACTTGAGTAGCAGGTAGAAACCATAGTGGCTCTGGTGGAGGTAAGATCCATTACCATGCTTGCCCCTAGTTTATTGGTATAGTGGATACAATTGAACAGATTGCTTCCCAGCATCTAGATTTGGCGTGCATAAGGTGGTGCTATCCTTAGAGGTGGTTCCCCAGGCCCTCGAAACAAAAGTAATCTATATTGCAAGCTCGTTGAGCTGTTGTTCTCTATCTATTGTTGCTTGGAGATGTTCAACTATAGCAAAAGTGACCGGTGGCGACATGATCCACCAACATCTCTCCTAACAGCTATGTGCAAATCAGAAAGGGACAACCCAGTCGAAGCCCTATGGTGGACCGGAAGAACAGTGATGGCGAACCATTGATTAGGATGGAGAAGCTTGGCCCCTACACACAGCCCAGAACCCAATTTTTCCAAATCTTAGGGAAGCCAAAGCTCTTCATAGCTCGCCGGAGAAAACTCCACCAGATCCTGTCATAAGCTTTTTCCATATCCAGCTTGACTGCCATCAGACTCTGCCTCTTCGGGGCCTGCTGTAGGTCCCACATTATCTCCTAAACCAGCATGACATTATCAGAAATCTTTCTACCTCCCACGAAAGTCCCTGCTCCTAGCAGATAATATCGAACAATAAAGGATTTATCTTGCCCACCATAATCTTCACCACGACCTTGTACAGAGTGGTACACAGGTTTAAGGGCCTAAACTAACTAGGTTTTGTCGCATCCTGACACTTTGGTATCACGGTAATATAGATGGCCTTCCAGTCATCTGCCATCACTGCCCGCTGTAAAATAGCTGGACTGCCTTCACCACTGCCCACCAGATAATGCACCAATACCTTCAAAAGAAGAAGGGAGGAATCTCGTTTGGACCGGGGGCCTTATCCTCCGCCAAGGCCTAGACAGCCTCCCGCACCTCCGTATCCGCCACTGGCGAATCAAGACTGCATTCTCCGCCGCTTCAACTCTGACTTCAGGCCTCAAGATCTGGCCAACTACCTTTGATCCACTATCCTCCATCCATCTAGACCTAAAAAAATCGACCAGGGCCTATTTGACTGCACTCTCCTCCTCCACCCGTTGCCCTGCCACGATTCCCAGAGAATGGATCATATTCCTTTGCCTTCTGATAATGGTTGTCTGGTAGAAGAATCTCGTATTTCGGTCCCCCTTCTTACCCACTAAATTTTGGATTTCTGTCTCCAGAAGATCTCTTGTTTTCGCAATAGAGAGAGATGCGTATTTAGCTGCTGTTGAACGACCACCATATCAGCCTCCGAGAACTCTCCACCCCTATCCTCTCTCTCTCTTAAAGATCAGCAATTGAGACCTCCACCTCCTTCAATCTCCTGAAGAGGTTGCCCACTACCTCCCGATTCCACCAATGGAGTCACCGCTTGGTGAGCTCCAGCCTGCATGACACCCTCTGCATGGCATCGACTCGCACCGGTATCCCTTAGGCCTCTCGAACAATGTCCCAAGACTAGGGGTATGACAGCCACACTTTCTCAAAATGGAATGGGCAGTGGTGACTGGAGTGAGAAGCAGTAGAAATTAAAAGAGAACAGTGATCCAAAGCTATCAGGGGTAAGTGACTGGCCTGGTAGGTAGAAAACTGGAGGACCGAGCACGGATACTTGACAACCCTATCAATTCACTCCCACACCCTAGTTTGGCTAGACTGGTTGTTGCACCAGGTGAATATGGGCTCCGAAATCAAGATCCACCAATCCATTTCTCAACAAGAAGTTCCAAAACTTCCTCCTATCCACTGAGTTAGTGTAAACCCTGCCACCCCTTTTCCTATTAGGCCCCTGGATACAGTTGAAGTCACCCACCACCACTATTGAATGCCTTCGGAAACTAGGTTGGTGATCTCATTCCAGAGAACTCTCCTTACCCTGTAGTTAGTACTAGCATACACACCACATAAGACCCACAGAGATTCGTTAGGTTATGAAATAACCATTACAGTCTGCTGTGAGCAGTTGCAGAAAATATTCACAGTGGCTGCCCCCCGCTTCCACAACACCAAGATGCCCCCCCAACCAGTCCTTGCAACTCCACTGCAAAGGACTCCCAATCAGCTGCCAAGCGACACTGCACTCGATGGAGATTGCCTCCAGATAATCGCATCTGACATAAAAAGCAAATCTCTGGGTCATTTACCTGAGTCAATCTCCTAAATGAAGTCATGAAGGAAGGCTTGGCTGCCCCACTACAATTCCATGCTAGAATCTTCATGATGCACTACCCTGATGAGTGGGCCCTAATTGTACCCCCTAGAGCTTCAGGCTCCTCCAGTCCATCGTGGGTCGGCCCAACTCGCTGCTCACCTTCTTTGCTCATGCCCGAGACCACCCTCATCACTACAGCCTTCACCTGTTGCACAATAGTGGGGTGATCCACAACCACCACCACCCTACCTACAGCCTCCCTGTCGGCAGCTCAATCGCCACCACCACCATAACCGCTGCTTGCACCGCTACCCCTTGGGTCGCCCGATCCGCCTAGGCTACTACAGCCCCACTATCGGGTGGCACGGGCCCTCCCACATCCGGCCCCTCCACTAGGCCGCTCTCCGGCATGGATTGGGGGGGATCGGGGAAGCTGACGTCCGCCAGCGCCAGGGTCCCACCTAGACCCACCTTCATCTTGGGCGGAGCTGGCGGATTCATCTCTCCCGAACCCTGCCTTACTAGACATGGGCGACACGCCCAGGGTAGCCTCGGGCCAGCCCACTTGGAGGCCCTTGGTGGGCCCGCCTTGGGCTTTGAGGTCACCCGCCATGGGCATATAGGATTTTCTCTCGAGAGGCCCGACCTGCACTCTCGGGCCGCCCTCCTACAGCCCGACCCTGCCTAAGGCTTGGTACTGGGCTTCTAGGCCTTTTGTTGGACTGGCCCGAGCCCACATCAGCCATTTGGATCTCCAGGCAGCCTGGCTGGCCCAATCGTCCCCAGCTCCTCCACCAAGTCGACCAGGCCCACAAGTGGGTCAAAGCTAGTGCCAACTCGGCTCCTTCCTCGCAGCGACCTGAAGCTGGATCCCGAGAGGCACCACCCTCCCCGACTAGGAACTCCTTTAGTGGAGATCGCCGACGAGCTACCTTCGCCGACTTCTGCCAGTCGTCCGAGTCCAGCGGGGACTCAAGTGAACTCGGCCAGCCCATCAATGATTGCGCTCGAGACGACGACGACTCGGTCGGCTCCCCTGCTGCTCGCGGCGGCCTAATCGCGCCGTCATCATTTAGGGGCCGAAGAACGGCCTTTGGATCTCCTCCCTCGAGACTTCACCCCACCGGGGTCACCCCCCATAGCCACCACCATGGGAGTGGTAGATCTTGCCCCTCCTCTACCTACGCCGCCTCTAGGTGCCTGATCCTCCCATAGCCAAAGCAAACCTTTAAGACATTTTCGTAGACGAAGGGCTACCACAACACCCTCATCTTTCCCTAGATCTAAATGCTAGGGAGCAGCAGCACGGTGGTGTCGATGGCTAAACCCATCACCCATTACTGCTCCATCACTCCATCGACAGCGAGCGACCGGATGACCATCTCAGGTATCTGGAGGATGGTCTCACTAGACCAGTACTCCACCAGCAGCCAAGGGAGCTTAATCCACAACACCACATCTTCATGGCGTCCAACCCTGTTACAAAGTCGGGCACCCATGGCTCCACGGCTCCATGGCTAAGAGCTAGTCTGCCACCACCCACGACCCTCCGATAAGGGCTCGGTCACCATCGATCTGAACCTCAGAAGCTGGCCTGCCACCACCTCTGCTTCCATCTTTCCTCGGGCCGCTACGTCCTTGGCCACCTAGTCCACCAGCATCCGGCGACCGAGACTACAGACCACCACCGCCAGGCCATCCCACTCCCTCCATGATGCTTCTATTGGTCCCTCTGGTAGCTCTAGGATGACCTAGAACATCCAGCGAAGCTTTTCCACCTCCACATCCAAGGCTCGATGGATCGTCCAGACCCGGGCTTCGCCTGAGCCACCAATTCCTCACTGCGTGCTGGCTGCGCCTGAGAGCGAACCAGCCGTTGGCCTTTGGGTATCGTTGTAGGAAGAGGGAATAGGTACCTTCGGTTCCTAGGCCTTGAGATGGGGAGTCTGTAGGCGATGAGGTATATAATGGGTAGCTACGGATCTGATCCACATCACTTATATAACCGCGTAGGACTTAACCAGCTGGAACCTGCAATTAGTTTGTTAAGTCGTGAGAAAAGTCAGCTTAATGAGCTATCCTAGAGACTAAGGCCCTATTTGGGGGAGCTGTTAGTAGTAGAGCTTTTGGAGGTAGTGCTGTTGGAAGTAGAGCTATCTGAAGCAGAGCGTTTATAAAAAACTGTTTACTGTTTGGTAACTATATTTTTAAAGTGTTGTGGCATTTTAACATGTGTTTGGTAAACAAACTGAGAAAATACTTTTGTGTGACAAAATGACCATAAAGGACATTACCAATATTATACAACAGAGTATAATAAAATATAATATGTATTAATACATAAATATATGATATAGTATAATATTAGTATAATATAATATAATATTATTATAATATAGTACTATAACAGTTTTTATTATAGAATAATAATTTAATATAATATTAAATTATTTAACATAACATATCAATGTATTATGATATAATGTAATATAATATTATATTTATAGTATAATATAATAATAAATATATAAAATATTATAATTATTAGTGTAAATTAATTTTTCATCCTTCTAATGATCATTTATCTCTCTAACAAATTTTCTAGCTATGTGATAAAATTGGTTAAATAATTACTAATTTATTTATTTATTTATTTATTTAGATCAGATTATTTGCCACTTACTCATTATTTTTTTTATTTATTTTATTTAGTTATTTATTTATTATTTTATTTCATTGAAATATAGAGGGGTCGTCGGCCATGGGTGGTGGCCGACATGGCAGCCACGACCTCCCAAAACAAAACAAAGAAAAGAAAAAAAAAAGAAGAGGAAGAAAGAATAGAGGCGGCAACATTGAGAGGAAAAAGAAGATAGAGAGGGAGAGGGAGGGGATGGGTGAGAGAGGAAGAGATAGGATGGGGGTTTTAGGAAAAAAAGTGAGATTTAAATGAGGGTATTTTGGTCCAAAAAATAGCTTCCCGACAAAGCTGAAAACAGCATTTTCGGAAAGCTCCAAATTGAAGCTTCTCCCCAAAAGTTGAAACAGCTTTCCGAAAATTTTACCAAACATAATTTTTTATCTAAAAGTACTTTTGGAGGGCCAGAAAGTGCTTTTTGGCCCTCCAAAAGCTTCCCCAGATAGGGCCTAAATAGACGTCGGTGACTTGATGAATTAGTCAAAATAGTGTCAGTTAATTTTTTAGAGCATGTTTAGAGAATTGGGTTAAAAATTCTGTTGGATTCATACTAAAAAATCTAATCTATAGAATTTGGACCAGTACATTCCAAAGCTATTTCTGAATACTTATGAATAAAGAACTGATCCAGTTTGTAATCCTATAATTTTGTATGATGTATTGATCCATTACATAAATTTAATAAAATTTTCAGTACAACCATCTAAATAAATTTTTAAATAAAGAAAAGTCCTACGAAAGATGCTGACTATTTTGGAGAAGCACTGATGCTGACAAGTATCAATTATCAAGATGTTAGTATTATTTCACTAATTGGACGAGCCAATAACTTTTCTCCCCGGAAATGGTTCAAGTCACCAATGGTGGTGAACATAGCTTTTCTTGAGGCTCTCCACTGCTAGCCGCTTCGCGTGCCAGGCAACTCGCTCGTGCATGGGCGATCAGCTAGTCGCATTCGGCCTGTACCTTAGTGCACGGAGGAAAGCTCGAGAGGGTACAGAGAGAGAAATAGGGGAAGCAGGAGAGAGGATGAGGGAAGAAGTTAGGGAAGCATGGGAACAAGAAACCCCAAGAAAAAAAATCGGTTAGTGCTTTAACCTAGAAAAATTATATCTCGCACCTTGCACACCATATCAAGGATGCACCATTGGAATAAACGAGACAACATGCATAAGGCGACAATCTAATATAAGTGCTAGGCATGATTAGGGCTGCAAATGGATCGGGTCAGGTCGGATCCTGAGTGATCCCGATTCGATCCGAGTTCTTTTTCGGATTCTAATTTTGAACCTAGATCCGACTCGGTTGAAAATCGGGTCGGATCGAATCAGGTCCATGTCTACAAATTTTGACTCGACGGATCATTTCAGGTCGGATCCGAGTTCGGATCCAGGTCTATGTATTTTTATATTCAAAGTTTTACTATATATAGTAAATAACATCAAGCAATTATTGTCCTACTTTTTTTTGGAAAAGAAAATAAACATTTTACTAGATAAACTATATTCACATGTTCAAATTCAACCTTCTCTAAATTCAACAAGTTGGTTTCAATAGTATCTAAAAAAAATCTGACCCAAAAAAATAGGTTGGGTCGGGTCCGGATCTGGTCAAGATTGAGTGGCCCCGATCGGATCCGAAAAATAGAACGGGTCCAAATTTAGGACTCGACCCGGCCTCGGCCTCTGCGGGTCCTAAAATTTGGGTCATATCGGGTCTTATGCGGGTCGGATCAAGTTGGGTCATGGGTCGATTTTTTGGAAGTTGGGTCACGGCCCGACCCATTTGCAGCCCTAGGCATGGTTTACCACATAAACGAATTAAAACATAGGCTATAAAAACTGAGATACGCAATTAATGTGGTGTACCAGGTGCATGTGCTACATAGTATAATTTTCTTTCAACTTCAAGGTTTTTTTGAGAGAAAAAAAATTGGTTAGTGCTTTAATTTAAAAAAACAAATGGAGATAAGATGCACGAGGCTGCAACCCAAAATAAATTTTAGGCATGGTGTACCACATGAACAAATTAAACTATGAGGTCCATAAAAACTGAGATATGTGATTAGTTCGTGTACCACTATATGGTGCTTGTGCTGCACGGTATAATATTCTTTCGACTTCAAGGATTTTTTTTAAAAAAAAAATCAAATGGCACCGGACCAGTCTGGTCTGATTGTAAAGATATTGAAGAATATTAAATAGACGTTGGTGACTCAATAAATTGGTCAAGAAAGAACCAATTAATTTTTCAAACGGGAAAAGTCCCGCATTGAAGAAAACTAAATAGACATCGGTGACTTAACGTATTGGTCAAGGTAGTATCAATTAATTCTTCAAACGGAGAAAAGTCCCAGACGCAGGCTATTTGGACAAGTAGCGATGCTGACAAGTATTCCTTATCTAGATATTTTAGTATTATTGGGTTAGTCGGACTGAACCAAAAGATTTTTTTTTTTTTTTTAAATCGGCGACCCACACACAACAAATATGAGTACAACTCATAAAAATAGAAACAGAAAAAAAATGCAAAAGAGACAAGACCGAGACATAGTTAACCTTTTTATAAACATGAGTGGTCCGATGAAAGATGCATTCATCCAAAAAACTGAAAATATCATAAATCAACCACATTCCACTAACAGCAAGGCTCGGACTTTGAATCCACTCTATCACTATGACTTAATCTCCCTTAAGAACAATACGGTCTTTAACCATTGTCTTTACAGAAATAGTTCAAGTCACCAGAGATGATGAACATAGCTTAAAATAAGAAGGGAGGATGGGGGTAGTGGTTGAATGGGAACCACTGCCAAAACCTGCATTGACTTTGTTATTATGATCACCAATTAGTTCTTTACTTGCGGGTTTTTAAGTTTATTTTTATCAATCTTCTAGAAAGAAAGAAAACTATCGTTTTTTCCATGGTGAGGAAAGAAAAATGCTTTGAGGTACCCAACCTATTTAAGTGAAAAGTTCTTCAGGTTCACCATAACTAGTTTGGCAATCCGGCATTCATCCATCCTATTATATACGGTATTTATTTCTGCAGTTGCACGACTTCCTTCTTATCAAATGATAGAGAATACTTCTCCATGTCTGCGCAAAGAGGACATAACAATACTCAAAATGAAATGATGAGATAGCCTTATAGCATAATTGGCTGTTTCATGGATTTTTAATAATAATGTCAACATGAATGAAAGTCAACTGCTCCAAATTGTAGATATTGTGATAAGTCACTGACATATCATTATTTGGTTGGAAAAATGATCCTCCGCTGCTTAATCATCCCATCAAAACATCTCTTGATGTGGTGCCAAGGTTGGCATGCCATGTTTCAAATATCCCAACATTAATCACATCAATTTCCATTTCCACTAATTTCATGCCAAGTTGAGACTAAAAAGATGGCGTATTCCATTGCTGCTAGAATTCGAGGTCAATTAAGATTGGTTGAATACTGAGATAAGATTTAGGTCGGATGAGATTCAAGGAAAAACACTTCAAATTGGCGAATGGTGAAGATGTCGCTAATTGTTCTTCGGAACGCAAATCCGGCTTGAAACGAAATTCTCTTGCCATAAGTTTTTCGATGGAGGATCCTTCGAGATGCAAGTTAGTCGAATTCTAGAGAAATGGTAGAAGAGTGAGAGAGTTTTTAGAGAATAGAAGTGGAAAGAACATACCTGGTGTTAAGGAAGGAGCCAAAGAATCAGGATCCTCCCATCACGGCAGTAATGGACTCAAAGATTATGGCAAGATCACAGAGTTTGTTAAGGAAGGACCCGAAGAATCAGGATCCTTCCATTACGGCAATAATGGACCCAAAGATTCTAGCAGGATCACAAGATTAAAGGACAATGGCTAGCAATTCCATTAATGATTCAATCACAATGATTCCTGCTTTATTTACTTCCTGTAATCTTGTGATTTGTTTCTCAATTTTGCGTACAAATAGGACCATATGCAGGACAACAAGACACAAGAAAATTCTAAATATAGTCTCTCCTTTTCTTTCTCTTTATCCTTCCGTTCATTATCTAACTCTGATTTTTCATGGTATCAGAGCGTAGAAACGATTCTGGATAGCCGAGTTTTCTTTTCTTTCCGCTGATTTTTGGTTCAAGCTCTTGAAAAACAGGCCTTATCGTCTGGTTTAGATTTTGCAGAAGCAAGTTTTTTTTTTCGGTTAGGCCGTGTGGTTCACCAGAAGTTTGTTTTAGTAATTGTGCTTTTGTAGTCGTGCTCATTGTATTTGTCTACAGTTGAGACACTTTGTCAAACACCTAGAGGCCTTTTTTTTTTCTGATCCACTTACAACTTGGGACTCAGACCTAGGCTTGCGTATCTCTAATGCGCTTGCGTTGCACCTGATCCGTGCACTTCATTCGCCGCCTGCCGCACCAGATTTTTTTTTAGCATCCTTTTCTCAAGCCAAAAAAAAAGAGAATACTTACGGGTTGTGAAAAGCAGAGTTTTGAAGATCCAAACCACCATCTTTACCTCCATCATTCTGACTAACCAGGAGTGTTATTAGCAGCCCAACCTCTCATAGAAGAAAATTACAACTCATGGAGTCGTGCCATGATTACAGCTCTCAGTGCCAAGAACAAACTTGGGTTCATTGATGGCACTTTTTCCAAACGGACAATTTCATCATCGGCCAAATTCAAGCAGTGGGTTCGATGCAACGATCTGGTAAAGTCTTGGTTGCTTAATTCTGTTTCAAGAGAGATTTCATCAAGTATTCTTTATTGTGATAATGCTCGTGAGATTTGGGTAGATCTAAAAGATCGTTTTTCTCACGTTAATGGCCCTCGAATGTTTCAACTCGAACAAGACATTCATAATCTTGTTCAAGGCACTATATCTGTCACTACCTATTTAACCAGATTGAAGAGTTTATGGGACAAGTTATCTGCACTCCAATCAATTTCGAGTTGTTCTTGTGGAGCAATCAAGGAGGTTCTTCAATACCAAACACTACCATGAAGTTCCTCATGGGGCTGAATGATACTTATGGTGTTGTTCGAGGCCAAATTCTCCTAATGGAACCTCTTCCTTCTCTCAACCGTTGTTATGCCATGGTTCTTCAGGAAGAACGCCAAAGAAGGATTCCGTCTCCATCTAATATTTAGGGTGTTGCCTTAGCCGCTAAGAGTGGATATCCACCACAGAAAGACACCAAGCCTGATACCCGGAAGAAAGGTTTAAAGTGTACGCAGAAGCGGCCCAATATATTTGGAGGCCTAAGGCCGTTTTGTGTTTGAGGCATTTTCTACAGTCGGCCGGCCTAATGTGAACTCATAGGGGGCCTTTTTTTCTTTTCATTTTGTTCTTGAGGCTTTTCCTGCGGTGGGCCTTTTTTAGATCGGAGCCTTAGACGACCGCCTAAGTTGCCTAAGGGTTGGGCCGGCCTTGAGTGTACGTATTGTGGGCGAGACGGTCATATTGTTGATCGCTGCTACCAACTCCATGGATTTCTTCCAGGCTCTCGCAACACGAAATCTGGTCCTGGTTCCAAGCCTAGTGCTCACTAGGTTTCCTCCCTCGACAATGCTTCCTCTACCAGTGTTCTACCTTTCACCCCTGATCAATGCCAACAGCTCCTAGCCATTTTGAATAATGTCAATCTTCACCCATCCATGGCAAACTAAGTAGGTAGCACTGAAACTTCTCTCTCAGGTATATCATCTGTCCCTTCTGATAATAATCTATGGATTCTTGATAGGGGAGCTATTGACCATACGGCCCAATCTCCCGCATACAATCGTACGGTCCAAGTGCCCAATGGCTCTCATGCAGCCGTCGCACATATTGGATCAGTTATATTCTAATCCTCTCTTATCCTCAAAAATGTTCTTTGTGTACCAACATTTCATTTTAATTTGATTTCAGTTCGTACACTATGTAAAACCTTTAATTGTCTTGTAACTTTTTCTTATGATTTTTGTTCCATTCAGGACCTTCACTCGATGAAGATGATTGGACTGGGAACTGAGTGGGATGGCCTGTATTATTTTAGTAATACTAGATCTTCTCGCTGTCAGGTGGCTAAATCTTCCTCTCAACTTTGGCATCATCGATGAAGAATTACCGTATTGCATTGATCAATAGTCTTGCATGCTTGTATTCTCTATCCTGTATGGCATCTATTGCACTCCAGGTTCGAGGCATGATAGATTTAATGGTATTAGAGCCTAGGTTTTAGGATCCCTAGGATTCGTTGGAAAGATTGAGAGTTGGATAGGAACTAGACAATGGGACAACATTATTTGCTTCCTTGTTAATAACCTTGTAGAATTTTGTTTGGATGCTATTTGTAATGTTTGTTTTATTTTACTGAATCAGAAGATTGCCACGCCATGCTCATAGACAATGTCTGAATGAGACAATTGGGGGCTCTCAAGGTAGAGCCCGTACTAACCAAGCAGCTGGCCTCCAGTATCACCAAGAAGGTGGGGTTGGTCAATCAATAGTAAATCAATCAATTCAAGGTCAGTTAACGGTGATACAAGGGAATGTAGTTGGAAATTAAACTCAAGTGCTTGAAGTGATTGAGGAGGTTGTTGGACTGATACGTCAACAAAGGCAGCAACCTTAGCAGCCCTTACACTCGGTCCAGCAAGATGTTGGTTCAGTTAAGCAAAGAAAAGTATAGCCGAATTCAGAAAGATGGCTCCTCCAGCTTTTAAAGGCACTACTAATAGAGGCGGGCATTGGGCCAGGCCGCCCATGGCCCCGCATTGCCCGACACGAAGTGGGTCGTGCCAAGCACGGCTCATAAAAGGGGGCCGGGCTGAGTTAAGAATTTTTGGCCCATGGGCCAAGCCCAGCACGGCCCATAAGGGCCTGGGCTGACACGATTCATGGGCCAAGCACGGCTTCATTTTTCCCCC
This sequence comes from Phoenix roebelenii, assembly GCA_025769935.1. Lineage (NCBI taxonomy): Eukaryota > Viridiplantae > Streptophyta > Magnoliopsida > Arecales > Arecaceae > Phoenix > Phoenix roebelenii. Next base: position 5,754,369 of record JAOXJJ010001179.1, on the reverse strand, counting down.
AAAATACCCCTCAAATTAGCTATTTTATGGCTGTTGGAAGGGGCAAAATAGGTAAAAGCCACAAATAGCCGTTATGGGCCAAAAAAATAGTCGTTATGGGCCACCCATAACGACTATTTTTTTTGGACAGACGGGTCGTGACGGCATAGCCCGCCATCCCACGGGCCTAGGGCCGTGCCGGGCTTAGCCTTTAGGTTAAGCAGGCCGTGCCAGGCACGGCCCGTTTAGTAACAGGCCGGGTCAGGCATGGCCCGTTTGGTCTGTGGCCCAATGGGCCTGGGCTGGGCCCGACACGGCCCGATGCCCACCTCTAACTACTAATTCTCATGAGGCCGAGGTTTGGATTGATGAGATGGAGAAATCTTTTAGGGCAATAAAATACACTAAGGAAAAAAAGTCAGATTTGCCACCTATATGCTTCAGGATAGAACTCATCATCGGTGGAAAGAGTCACAGAGATGCGCATGATTGTTGTAGTTAACCTAAGAGGTCAAGCTGCTTGTGGGGCAGTCCAGGATGTCACATAAGTTCAGTTTGATAGAATGCCGAGCAGAGGTATGGAGGTGCATGATAGATACGTATTTATATCTGTTCGAGTAAAGGACTCATGAGGGCTAGGCTTGGTGTTTATCATGCTGAGGTGCTGCAATGGTGCTTGGATTAGGACAACACACCCCAGAATAAGTTATCTCATAGCTACCATGGGTATGATGATTTTTGGGCCAAGCATTTCTAAATTTGGAAGACCTAGATTTTTCAAATTTCGAGGACAATTTTTTTTAAAGAAGGGGAGAATGTGAGAACCGGCCCATATGGGCCCATCCCAAAATGAAGTCGGCAACACTCACCAATTTCAATTCGAAAAAGCAAATAAAAAAAGGATTAGAATAGAGGAACAATGTTCTCCTGCCCAATCCACCCGTCGTTAAGAGGATAAAGCCATGGAGTCATGGCCGGTGATGACTTCGTGGGCCATTCAAATGATGGCCAGTCATTGGGTCACGCACAACCGCCGCCATGATCGCAGACGGGTGCAACGACTACCAAGCTAACTCTATCAAAAACCCCGTATAAATCCCTCCATCCCTTCCACTTGATCCATCATCAAACCTTCTCCCTACTTCTCCCTATTCTTCGGCGGCCGCTATGCCGCCGCAATTGACCACTGCTGCTTGAAATCTTCTCTCTCTTTAGCTTTCTCGGCTGCCATCTTCTTTTCTTTTCCTACTCCAAGTGTCACCGCCACAAAACTATAGAAACTAGCTATCCTCAACCGAGATCCACCACCTCTGCCATGCTGCAGTGAGCTTCCTTGCTCCTCCTTTTCCATTTTTCATCCCAAATCGAGCCCCAATCTCTATTTTCATGCCGAAACAAGGGTCTTTCCTCAGCTTCTTCCTTTTTGCAGCTACCACAGCTGTTGCTGGCTACCATCATTGTCATCAACTCGTCGTCGACCTTCTTCCCTCTCATCTTTCTCTTTGTTTTGTCATCTTCTTCTAATTCTTTATTAAACCCAGACTCTTGATTGAACCCGGACTGAGATTCTCTCTCTTTCTCTCTCTAAGCAAGACCTAAGGATCTTAGGTCAAAGCTATGACTCCATTTTGCTCGGATCCAAGTTGACTCAGGGTGGAGGCCCTGCACCGCCTTGATACTCGGGCGGCATACCAACCCATTACCCCAACTAAGGCTGCAATGGGTCAGGTTGACCCGTGATCCGACCCGACCTGCTTAGACTCAACCCAACCCATTTTGGAGGACCCGTGGGGCTAGATCGGGTCCTAAAATTGGATCCATTATAATTTTCTAGTCGGGTCTAGGTTTACTGAATTCCGACCCGACCTGACCCAACCCGACCGACCCATTTGATATTTGGATAATTTTGAGTTTTCAATCCTACACCCCACCCCGACTCGACCCAAATCTGACAAGTCCAAGCAACATCACCAAAGGTAGACTAATCACAATCCAAGCCCAATTAGTCCAACAAAAAGCAAGGCCCATAGTAGAAGTAATCTAGCCCAAACTTTTTAGGCTAACCAACCATAAACAACCCCAGTTCCATCTAATCTAGATTCCATTTTTTAAAGAGTGCCCTGCTGGACTCAACCTAGCCCCTAACGATAAGGAGATGGATAGATGCTGGGTCATAGGATCAACAATAAGTGACGGAGGTGATGACTTTTTTTATCAGGCATGGGAACCATTTCTCATTATGTCGTGCCAGCACCGTCTCTCCTACCACTAGGTTTCACCGCCGGGCGGCGCTCCACCGAGCCCGACTCATCCATTATTATAGCTTCGTCGCGGGCTCCGGCTTGCCCATCTACTGCTATTCCAACTCCGCCATACATCAACATTTGTTTAATTGCACAAGGCTTCAAACTTTACTAATGTCTAGGGATGCAAATAAGCGGTTAGATCAACCCAATATACACTATTTTGTTGGATTGTCATGCTAATTTAATTGAAAATTTTGAACACTTGACTTGAACGAAGTCTGTTTGCAGCAAAGATTGCTATGGACCCGACCATCAATTTTATTTATTGGATGCCAAATTAACATAAATTTGAGTTGATTAAATCAACATCAAAATCATTTTCCATTTAATTTTCATTCAATTGATGGTTGCTAGATGGACCCGAATCGGATCCGACCCGAACTTGAACCGGATCCGAATTTTTTGGATGGGTCTGGGTTATATATAAACCCGATCCGACCAGAATGACCCATTGGGTCAAAAATTGTAGCGGTGGACCCGACCCGATCTTCTATTAGGTTGGGTCTATGTCCAAAATTAGGAACCGAACAAGAAACCGAGTTGAGTCGGGGTTACTCATGACCCGACCCAACCCATTTGCACCCCTAACCCCAGCCTTGTCAAGTATTTTTAGAATTTGGTTACCATTAATCTTTATTGAGCCATTTAAATCATAGCTCATCTTGATCAGTTTAGTTCATCTTGTTAAGACCAATCTAGGTAGTCGGGCACCACGACCTGACCGATCTAATTTGGGGGCATGAGGCCGTATCCCCAATAGTATTTTAATTTTTGATTTTGCTTGGCTTCTAAGATGATAAAATTAATTATATTTTAGTGATATTAAAATAGGTGACCTGACCTGCCTATCTGAAAAGTGAGATTTTAAAGCGAGAATAGCTAAGTAACCTAACACTTCAAAGTGTGTTATGATTAGTTTATTAACTTTAAGTAACCTTACAGGTCAGGCATGTTATTATTATTACAGTAATTATCGTTTTAAAATATTTTATGAGTTATGTTATTCATATCAGATGAAATTTAGAAAATATCACTTGGTAAATTATGAAATTTATTTTATATATATGTAATCTCAGTACGGCTATGATCTGGACCCGCCAATGAGAATTATTTATTGGCCCTGTCGACTTATAATCTAAGAAACTAATTTCGATACTAAGCTACCGGTGATTAGAATAGTGGTATCTGTTATCTGGCACTTTGTGCATCTTATTTTTTACTATTTGTCCCATGCCATTAGGTTACATGGCCATAACATGATATTCGGTCTCTAGTATTAGTTTATAAAAATAATAATAATAAAAAATTTAAAAGATGTATATATTACAAAATTTGATTTATTCCTAGTTAGTATCTTACTATTTATTTGGTGCGCTTATACCCCACTTTTTTGTGTTATGTTGCTAACTGGGCTAGTGTAGCTCATTATTCTATCTTTTTCTATTTTTCAAATCCTGACCAATGATTGCTCGAGACTTGGGGAGTGCGGTAAGAAATCATTCACAATTATTGGACTTCTGGTTTAGACTAGTTAGATTAGTTTAGTTTGAACATTTTTTTTAATTGAATCATAATAATTAGTTAGCATATTTTGACTTATGTCACTTTGGAATAATTGATTATGAGAATTATTTATTTAGATCTTGATTTAAATTGATTAAGAGTTGAAGAATTACTTTTATTGTTTTGATTGGTAGCCTTGCAGTCTGCCCTGCAAGTATGTGACGTCTGTTGCACTCCGAGTTCGAGGCGTGATAGAAGTGCTACTCTATTATTCTTGTTGAGAAATCCAGATCAAGTTGCTATGTTTCAGAGGCTCATACTCTTTCACATATTGGTATAATCTTCTTCATTAACTCACTTCTTTCTTTGACTTCAATATATCCTATCTATATCAATTAAAGTCTACATAGATGTACCATATTGATCAAGTACAGGGAATTGCAAAAACTATCTCGATCTGAAAAAAAAGGGAAGATCAAAATACTTTTAGTAACTCCCCCCTTATCTTCCTTGGCTGCTATTCATTGATTGTTGACCATCCTCATGAGGAGGCATCCTTGTATATTCTTTCCTCCCTCGTGTTCTTTCTCCCTTCTTCGTGTACATATTTATTTTCTGATTTAAAAAGTTAGGGGAAATGACTCATTTCCTCCTTATTCTCTCAAAAAATTCTGAAAATAGAGAAGTATAATGGAGTATATTCCATACTAATAAGCGACATATCAATGGCCTTTCACAATGATTTCCGACGTGTTTACCATATGAACTTCATAATGCAACTATTTCGAAGTCCAAAAATTTGGTCGATGTTGCCACCAAAATCCGGTGTGATGATGGAGAATTTGCCAAGGGTGCTGATCGATTTTTTGCAGTGGCCAAAGATGAAGAATTAATTTGCACATAAAAAGAAGAGCAAAAAAGTTCGTTGGAGCTAAGCTAAACGGGAAATCTCCGATACTTAAGTCAAACAGAGTTTTCGAAAACATGATATCTAGATAAATGAAAAAGAAGAGGAAGGAGAGAGCTTGTAGCTGCCTCCTCACGAATGGTGTTCTTAGTTCTTACCTCTCTTTACCTTCGATAAAAAATAAAAAATAAAAACTTCCTTTTCATACCCGAGGCCTTGAGCTCTTTTTATGAATGAAAAATCTGTATCCCATCAGAGTTGAACTCTAAATTGTTTTTCTTACATGGATCAGCCCAAAAATATGACCAGAATGGATCATTTCTTGGCTTACGATTGTCTGCTACTGGCCACATAAGTCAGGAAACTTTTAATGCAGGTAACTAAAAGTTTTCATTTCAAGCTGAAGTATTGATGTAGTTTTTTCTGGATATTTCTTCTGGTATGCGAATTTTTTCATGAAAATGACTTGAAAGAAGCGGTTTAACATGAAGCTTTCCTTGGCCATATGATTCACCCATCTCTATCCTGTTAGAAGGCGATGGTCCAGCACAACACTTCCGCATGAGAGTAAGGAATATGTT
>JAOXJJ010001179.1:5707180-5719132 GCA_025769935.1 Phoenix roebelenii | reverse complement strand
CTAATTTATTCAAAATACTATCTCATAAATTATAAAGTATTAAAAATAATATATATATATATATATATATATATAATTCAACTATTATGTTAGTTATTTACATATGATGCAAATAAGAAGAGTCAAAACATCAAACAGTTATTACAAGCTCAAGATATATATTGACCACAACAAAAATATATTATGAAACGGTAATTATAAATGATGTGGATCACAATTTCAACTTAAAAATATTGATAAATAAAAATATATAAATATATTTATATTTTTATGTGTGCTAGAATGCTAATAAGATAGAGTTTTAGATTTTTTGTGTATAGTTTTTTTTTTTTCATCTCAAGCACGATCTACTATGGTATAAGATAACATAAAACATTGAAATATATTGTACTTTTTTAATTTTCTTTCAAAGATTTTATATCGATCAAGATAAATCAATTCATCTTGTCTTCAGCCATCACCTGTTTTAAAATCTTTACTTGTCTCACGGTTCTGGATCCAGAGCCAGAGGCATCCCCATTCCACTGAGAAACGTGTTTTCAAGGATCTATCTTTGTCACGTGTTTCCACTTGGACTTAAACGTGTAGAGGGCGAGAGGCCACGTTGCTCGCCGACCGGTTTGGATCGCACGATGCTTGCCTCAAGAGTCAAGAGCTGTGCGGACTGCTTTGTGGTAAGTGTGGAGCGCGATCCGACGGACGAAGTCGCGAAAGAAGACCAATCGTTCTTTCGCGCGAAAGATACAACCCGAATCTCGTAGCTCGCGTACGCGTGTATATACCACCAGATCTTGTGGAGATCCCGGCATTGTTCGCTTCCTCCTCTTTCTCCCTCCATTTCAGAGGAAACGGGGCATTTAAGGGTTCAACCTCCACCTCTCGTCCTTGCCGTATTATATTTTTGAAGGTGGGTGGAACATGAAACCACACAGATCAACTGTGTCTATTTCTCTCCTCTCTTCTTCTTACTCTTCTGTTCTTCTTTATATATAGAAGAAGAGAGTTGGGGTTGTTCTTCGAGTCCACCAGCAGAGGATTCCCGACGCCATGGACCCTCAAGGCTACGGTGACCTCACCGGGAGTGACGATAACGAGAGGAAGATGGTGGCCTCGTTGAGATCGCTCGTCGAGCGCCAAGACCCCGCTGCCAAGGTTTCAACTTACCTCTCTCTATCTGTCTCTGTTCTTTCTTTTCCGTTTTTGTTTTTGTTTTTGTTGTCGATTTATTTCCTTTTTAATTGGCTTGGGTATTATTTGATTCTAAGTCGGATTGTTTTTTGTCAGTTTATTCAGATTTTTTGGGTTTGTTCTTATTGATTAGCCTAGTCTTTTTGGTGTTTTTTTTTTTTTTTTTCCTTAGTTTTTATGGCCTTTGTTTGTTGATGATTTTGCGTGCATTTACTCTTGGCAAGGAAATAGAGATAGAGAAAGATTCATTGGAGGAAGAAAAGGGGGAGGGGGGAGGGGGGGGGGGCGAAAGGGAGGTGCATCGAAGAGTAGTTTTCTGGCTTGTGATGATGAAAGAGATGGAAGAAACCAAAAGGAAAGGGGAAAATTGGAATGATTGAAGTAAAAGGGAAGAGCACTATTCAAAGAGTGATCTTTCAACAATAGAATATGTGGTTTGCAAATCGCAATGAATACTAAAACTATTTCAATAGAAAAGTCTTCTGGTTCACTCATTCCACATCTCCCACTTTATGGCAAATTGGTCTCTATGAGGACCCGTGCAAGTGTTTGTTTAGTCCCATGTCGGTTTAGATCTTGGATACCTATAGAGGATTAAGGAACCCAAATAATATCTTCCGACTAACCATTTTGGATGAGATCCTGGGTAAACCCAAATAGTACCTTCCGACTAGCTATTTTAAAGGAGATCCTGGGTTGTGACATAGATATTATTTGGGTTTCTTGATCTTCCATAAATATCTAAAATCTATCTAGTGAATAACATGCGGGACTAAATCTATCCAGCGAATAACATGATTTTAATATAATTACTATTTCGATCATATTGGATGGCCCTCCATCTAATGACTTTAATTTTATGGGAAAAATTATTCATCTACTTTCACCAAATCTTATGAGACCCCCCTATTTCTTAATTATGTTTATATCATCTAACTGTGTTCGGACCAGGAAGGAAAAAGAAGCATTGTGCTCTGTTTGGTTGATTTCTGTTACTATTTTTATCTTTTGTGTTGATTCTGTTTTCATCCATTTATATTTATTGACTTTTTTCCGATACTTGTTTGCTATTTTATTGATTCAATCTGTCTCTTCTACAATTTCATTGGTTGATTTGTCAACCATGATACCATTATGCTATGTGTGTGATGATTCTGTTTTCATCCATTTATGTTTTTTGACTTTTTTCCGATACTTGTTTGCTATTTTCTTGATTGAATTTGTCTTTTCTACAATTTCGTTGGTTGATTTGTCAACCATGATACTATTATGCAACACTTTTCTACAAGAAGACTTATGTGGGATAGATGCTAGTCTTGACTACATAATAGAATAAATCTTGAAAGTAACCCAGCTGATTGTTTTTTGCCTTTTGGGTTGCAAGCTGAGTTGGTCTTAACGAGCTATTACTATTAAGGGATGCATTATTTGTTACGACCGGTCAAGGTACCCTGTCTTATTAAGTGTCGTTAGGCTTTGATTACATCTGCTGTACTATATCAATCAACTCTCTTCCTTTCATTCTAATTGGTGATTTTTTCATGATGTTTAATTTCTATTATTTGTGATTCAATTCCCCTTTCTCTATTCCATGATCTGTAAATATATTTTCCAAGTTAAGGACAATCCTAAAGAAAGCCAGTGTACCTAGATAACAAATTAGTTTAGGACTAGGCCTATCATCAGCTGTATTCCTGAGCTCTTTTGGATTAGGAAACCAAGTTTATTATGTTTTTCCCTGGTGGCATACCTTTCTTCATGAGCTAACATCAGCACTCAGCACAAAATAAATTGATTGATACTCATAATGTGGTACATGCATATTGATGATCGCACAACTTTACTTTCAAATCTGAAATCAGCGAAAATCTATTGATGCTGATATCCAAGCACTGTTGATGCATTTTCTTTATATTGATGCTGATATCTATGCACTTTTGATGCATTTTCTTTGAAACTAATCTATTCCATAGTGTACTATATCAAATTATTTTTCTAATGATAGGTTTGTTCTTCTTGAATGACCTTTGGAGACTAGATCTTTCTCTATGGAGTTCAGATTTTGGTCGCTCACGTAGATTGTTGTGTAACTTTCTGCTTTTGTTTTGTTGTCATTCTCATTTTTTTCCTTTATGGTTGAAAGTTCTCCTATTTGACTTTAGGCGTTTCCCTTGGAACTTCTCATCTGTGATGTATTTTCTGGGTTTTAAACATGCAGGAGGCAGACAACCTGATGCTCAGAAGGTTTCTGCGTGCACGTGATCTAGATATCGAGAAGGCTTCTGCTATGTTCCTGAAATACCTCAAGTGGAGACAAGGAGCTGTCCCAAATGGTTTCATCTCAGAGGCAGAAGTCCAAAATGAGCTTATTCAGAAGAAGCTTTTCTTGCAAGGATTTGATAAGATGGGGCGCCCTATAGTAGTTGGCTTTGCTGCTAGACACTACTACTCCAAGCGAGATATCGATGAGTTTAAGCGTAAGTTGCTCTCAACAGATAGAGAAAAGATTATGAGGGGAAAAAATCTCACTGGTCACAAAAGTGTTCTTCCTTTAAGTAGATAACTTTTAAGCATAAGCTGAAGCACAAAAAGATATACCATCTCTTACATGGCATATTTTTATAATTACAGGTCTCATAGTATATCTTCTCGACAACATATGTGCCAGGTACTTCATCTAGATCTCATAAACTGTGCAAGGAGCCAAAGATAATATACAATTCTCTAATCCACTAAGGGAAAATTGTGCATGAGTTTGATCTGGACATGTCGAAGGATAAGATTTGATTTATAGTAAGGTCCATTGTAAAATAAATAAAAAAATAACATATAAATAAATATCTACTTTTTCTGAACATCAATGGAATGTATTAGATTACAAAGTTTTTCTAAAGATTCCACAGAAAAAATATTTAAATATATATGGTGTTTAGATGCCACAGCTTTCATTTGACTTCATAACACAAATTGCAGAATACCTAGCGGTCAGGAGAAGTTCATTGCAATTGTGGATCTTCAAGGGTGGGGGTACTCAAACTGTGACATTCGGGCATATCTTGCAGCTTTAGATATCATGCAGGTTTGTTTCATATGATCCTTAGCGATATAGTATTTTTCTTGACGCATTCAAAATAAATTAAAGAAAGAATTCACAAGTGCTCCCGAATAATATGCTATGAATATTTAAGAGGAAGATAGTTCCCTGAAAGAGTATGTCAATTGAGAAAACATACCATGGAACACAATATTTAGTGATATTGAACATATGCAAAGTACTCCCTTGAGTGGAGAGAGAGGCTGGTGGGACATCACCATTTTCATGAGAGGATATCTTAGTATCTCTATATATCAATGAAATAAATCTGTCCTCTACTCATGAGAAACATAAATAAGAAAGAAACATTCAAGAAAGGAACCAAAGTTTATGCTCAATCGATACAGACTTGGACTAAGAGCACGCAGAAAAGGCTGAATATGCAGGGCCCTGAAGGAGAAGTTTAGGAGTGTCCAAGACGGTAAAAAGTTTTGGATGTACCATGGCTTAGTTAAGACATAAGCAGTTAACTCTGAATGAATAAATTGAGGAAACATAATACTATTCTACAGACATCAAAGACAGAGAAACAGAAACAGAGTGACTAAGCTGAGTAAGAACCTATGAAGTTACATGAGTGGAAATGGACTGAGCTGTATAGAAGCATAAAATCATGCAAAAACAGCAAAATGACAGGAGGAACCATTCAAAGACTAAGAACTACCACTCTACTGGTTGGGGAAGGATGTTTGTGAACGGATGATCACAAAGCTTGATATTTAGCATGAGCACAAAGCATAACATATCTTTTTCTTCCTTTTTTTTTTCCCTTTTCCTTTTGGAAGTAAAAGTGGGAGCACTACCAATATTATTACCCATTCCGGACTCTTGAGAAAGAATTCCCAAGGATTGAACCCATAACCTTAAACAGTTGGAGGGGGTATGACCCAAAATCCTGTTTTCTGTGCCAAAAGACTCTATGGGAAGGAGTGAACATGAATATTGGCTCCATCTAACACACAAAAAGTGAAAAGAAGGCTGGAAATGATATGAATTAAGTAATGTGGATGGCCTGCTAACGTAGCAAAACAATAGAAGTATCCTCTCAAGGATAAAGAACTATGAGTTAAAGATGTTTATGACCAGATTAGAGAAAATCTTTATATTGTCATCATAGACAGCGTCAGCAAAAAGCATGTTCTACTGGACATGTTCAGGCGATTATGAGACGTGCTTGATGTGTAGGGGAGAACATGAAATTGGCTCCAAGCCAAACAGAAAAAAAGGAAATGGGAAGAGGAAGAAAGAAGATATAAGCCAAGTGTAAATGACCAACAGACTAATCAAACATTTAAGGTACCCTGGAGATGTTTTCGGATTGAAATCTTGTATCCTTGAGGATTCGGATAATCCCATTTTGAGAGATTCTTCTTGTTAGTGTTTACCTCATAAAAGTTGCAGGAAACCAATTTTCCAAGTGAAGTGTCATCAGATTCTCTCTTCATGCCTTCAATAGAACTATTAAACTTGTATATTGAAAAAGATCTATATAATTGCGAAGACACTGGAAGAGGTAAGGTTGGGCTCACTTTAAATAAGTTATTTCTGCATGTTATCTGTGCACAGACATCTCTTTTAGCTCTTGATTTTTGAGGACAATCTCTTTGAGATAGTATTTTAATAGGCATGTGAACTTCATTTCGAAAAATCACAGTAATTGTCTTAATCCATAATGCATTTGTAAGAAATTTTGCTGTTATAGCAAATGACAACGCGGCCTCTTGTCCAATCAATGCAGAATTACTACCCAGAGAGGCTTGGCAAAGCGTTTTTAATCCATGTACCTTATATGTTCATGAAGGCATGGAAGATGTTATTACCATTTATCGACAAAAACACCAAAAAGAAGGTAATCTTCTTAAAACTTGTCCATTTTGACTTCTTATTTAAGCTTTTGTAGGAGAGGATTGTCAATGTTTCAGTAATCTTACTGCTTATTATGCACACCACTGAAAGCTCAAGCAACAATCTCGTGACTTTTAAGCTCCTGTGAACCTTTTAATACTATTTATCTTGATCTTGTGCAGTTTGTCTTTGTTGACGATAAGAACCTGAAAGCAACACTACTGGAGGATATAGATGAGAGCCAACTCCCAGAGATATATGGTGGCAAGTTGCGGTTGGTTTCGATTGGAGACTTGGAAGACTAGTTCATTTTAGCCAACTTGTCATTTCTAATAGTTCTACTTACCAAACGAAAGCGGATACTTTGTCATAGGCAAAGCTTCCATAAAGTATGATTCCACAGTATGCTTAGAATTTCTCAGGCCATTCGCAAGTCATGAAGGAAAAGGAGGTAGCATACAAAAAGGGATGATACTGCCTCACTTCCCATCCTGGGAAACCTTTATGTGATTTGGGCTGAAATTTAATCAGCCCCTTGCTCTGTTTTATCTGGCACTTCGTATCTACTATCCATCATTAAGCAGGATTATCAAAGGACAACTGTCAAGTCATGGCTAATCTCTAACTTTATAACAAGATTGGCACCATTCCTTTTTATAATTTTAACACAATTCCATAGCTTTCTTAGCTTCGCAAATCAATGATCTAGGTGCAAGAAATCATTTTTGGATTTGATAACTTGGATGAACCTCTCTTGTCGTCTTAATTGAGGTTCGGCAAATATCATCATGGGCAACCTTGATCCACCAGTCAAGCTTCACCTAGATCGAAACTAAAGTTAATGGACGTGTTCGCCAATTGATGATTGATGACCTCATCCATCTTGAGAAAAATGCCAATAGCAATCAAAGGTCTCATAGCTACAGATGGCCTAAACCCAAATTCAAGGTAACAACTTCCAACATTATCATATTTTTCTTAGTTGCCAGTGGTCCATGACCTGGTTAGGTCGACAACCTACATTACCGTCCAGTAGGGCTGTCGATGGAGGGGACCGACCCTAATCCTTGTTCCGATGTTAGTGGTGAATTCCTTGCCCTAGGTTCTTCCAAACTAATATTATTTTAATTACATTTCTTATTAAATTGCTTAGTTTAATAGTCTTCACAAATTTTCTTTTTCAAATATTTTTAAGAAAACAACTGTACCTCAATCCCTGTGGATCGATACCCGCAATCACTATCCTACCAGATACGTGCTATTGCGTGGTCTTTAAAGTTGACTATCAGATAGTCAAGATGCGCTAACTAGGTTAGTCAATCCACAATCACTCAGATAGTGTCATATCCTCGTAGAGTCCTTGGTATCCCTGACATAAAATCTATTGTTATATGTTCCCACTTCCATACTAGAATAGCAAGTTGTAGTGGCCCTCCTGGCCACTGATGTCCGGGCTTCATTTGTTGACAAGTCAAACATTGAATTACATAATGAGCTATTTCCCCTCTCATACTACACCAGAAGTTTGTTCTAAGATCCTTGTACATTTTTGTACTTTCGAGGTGTATGGTGTAGGTGAAGTTGTGAGCCTCTAACATAATTTCCCACTTCAGCTCTGAATTATTTGGAACACGTATTCTATTGCCAAGCCTTAAAGATCCATCCTTATGAATCCTGAAATCATCTTCCTAGATCATCTTCCTAGGATGCTTTCATTCTATCAAACAAGGTAGGTCGCACACTAAGAGCAGTGAGTAGGGCTTCAGAATTGTGCAACTGTACCTCGATACCCAATCTTTCTAGATCTTGAAGAATAGGTATTTATGAAGTGATCAAAGTTGCTATACCACCCATGACTTCCTACTTAAGGCATCTGCCACCACATTCACCTTCCTTGGATGGTAATTAATGGTTAAATCATAGTCTTTAATCATCTCTAACCATCTCCTTTATCTCAAATTCAGCTCCTTTTGTGTGAATATATACTTGAGGCTCTTATGATCTATAAAAAATTCACATGATTCCCCATATAGATAATGTCTCAAATTCTATAGGACAAAAACTACTACAGCCAGCTCCAAGTCATGAGTAGGGTAGTTCTGCTTATATGGCTTAAGTTGTCTGAAAGCATATACTACTACCTTCCCATTATGCATAATAAAACATCCTAGCCCCTTTCTAGAGGCATGACTATAGATAGTAAAACCTCCACTTCTGGATGGTAAGGCAAGGATAGGAGCTAATACCAAGCACCGCTTCAACTTCTGGAAACTTTTCTTACATTTTTCTTTCCAATCAAATTTGATTCCTTTATGAGTCAGCCAAATCAGAGGCACTGGTATGCGAGAGAATCCTTCTAAAATCTCCTATAATATCCAGCTAGCCCAAAAAAGTTGTAAATCTCTGTCATATTGGTCGGTTGACTCACAATCTATAATTGCCTTTACCTTCGCTGGATCCACAGAAATACCCTCCTTAGAGATTATGTGCCCAAGAAAGGAGATGATGCTCTCGAGCCAGAACTGACATTTCTTCAGCTCTGCATATAGTCTCTACTCTATTAGCATTTGCAACAGTATCCTCAAATGTCTTTCATGTCCTTCCTAACTCTTGGAACACAATATAATATCATCTATGAACACTATCACAGACCGATCCAAGTAGGGTCTAAATACCTATTCATCATGTCCATGAAGGCTGCTGGAGCATTTGTCAACCCAAAGGGAATGACCAAAAAATTATAGTGCCTATATCTAGTTCGGAAGGTTATTTGAAAATATCAATATCCTTGATTTTTAATTGATGACATCTAGATCGTAGATCAATTTTGGAGAATACTTGGGTATCTTGAAGCTGATCAACAAGGTCATCAATCCTTGGCACCCCAAACCACTAACTTATTCTGCTCTCTATAGTCAATGCATAGTCATAGACTCTCATCCTTCTTCTTAACAAAGAGTATTGGAGCATCTCACAGAGAAACACTAGGCCTAATGAAGCCCTTATCAAGTAGTTTTTGGAGTTGCTCCTTAAGCTCCTTCAATTCAACCATTCGATTGGGAGCTTTAGAGATAGATCTGGCACCATGTACTATATCAATAGAAAACTCTATGTCTCTATCTAAAGGTAGTTTGGTAGATCATTTGGAAATACCTCCTTCACTATCAAAATACGTTCCAACATTAATTCCTCCTGCTGTGTATCTAGGACACTGGCCAGGTACCCTATACAGCCTTGTCTCAATATTTTACGAGCCTACATAGAAGATACTATTATGATATTCTCTACATGCCGGGGAAGCTAAATGACACCTGCCCTAAAATCTGGAAGGTCAATCTCTTCCCGAAGTAGTCCACTATGGCATGGTATGAAGCCAACCAATCCATCCCTAAGATAGTGTTGAAGTCCCACATCTCTAGGACCATCATATCAGATATAAGATCATGATCACCGATGCTCACTTTTCAAGATAGGAAAATCGTGTCAACCATAATGACACTACCATTTCGAGGTAGAGACACGCAACTCATAATCCTGGGACACAGGCACAATGCCAGCCTTTTTGGCAAACCCAGATGAGATGCAAGAGTGGGTAGCCCCAGGGTCAAACAAAATGCATGCATAAGTAGTAGATGCTACTTTGATAGTACCTATCACAAATTTAAGGTTCTACTATTACCATCCATCATTAACTTCCAACATATATGATTGTGTAGGCTTAAATTTAACTATGTATGAGGAGATCCTGAGTACCTGTTACTATAGCATTAGATGCATGTGTATCTTGCTGAGTCATAGCATAAATGTGGGTCTGGATCTTCTACTTTTGGCATCACCTTGCCCTTGTCTTGTGGGTTGGTCCTGATGAAAGGTCAATGCATCTGGAGCAGCCTGAACATGTCGTGGTCTCGGTGCATTTGGGAGGTCTGCTGATATTCGGAGTTCTGGCGATATGGGCAATCAACAGCCTTGTGGCCTTGTTGACCACAATCGAAGCAAGGTCCAACAAACCAGCGGCAATTCTGCTCTGAGTGGAATCCTCTGCACTTGCTGCAACAAGGTCCATTCTTCTGCTGAGCCTCCTTGACTTATTGCCAGAGAACTGGCCGTCCTTGGGCCCAGTAGTCTGTACCTCTTTTTCTGATATCATTCCCGCTCCTGCTTCATGTTGACGACCTCTTGCTCCACTATTTTGGCTATATTGACTACCTCCTGGGAGGAGTCCATCTGCATCAGTCTCACTCTACTGCAGATCCTAGGCCAAATCTTCTGGCTTTGATTCCATTAGTAGCCACTAGGTTTGGAGCAAAACGGGAGACCTCGGTAAACTTGGCCTCATACTGGACGACTGTCATCTTCCCTTGAGTCAGTCTGGTAAATTCACTCTCCTTTTCGAACTTAAAACTCTTGAAGAAATACATATCCATAAACTCTTGATGGAAAGATTCTCAAGTGATAGGCCCGCCGTTCCTCCTCTGTTGCTTGATGGCTTTGTTAGTCATAACTAATAACATGCTAAGATTTAGAATCACAATAATACAGTATTCAAGTTTGAGAGATATACTTGCGAAAGACATATTGAATATGATTCTTCAATCACCTAGAATAATAGTGGCTGGATCTTCCCTTCCTTGCTCCTCATAAAAGATATCCATCAATAGGGCAAGCTATCAACCATATGGAGAGGAGAGGGGGACCTAGCCTTTATATAGAAAATATAAGGAAACATTTCCATTAAAGGCTTCAAAATCCTAATTGGGTTTTCTGGCCTACATACCAGAATTACCACAATAAATAGGACTCAATCCTATACATCCAAGGTGCACAAAGTCCATAAACAAAATGATCATACATCATATTAGGCTTAATCATAGTACCATTCTGAGCCATACATCTACCCGTTTTATAAAACAAAAATACGCAATTAGTGCGTAAGCCCATATTTTGAAATTATTCTAACATTCTCCCACTTGAGCGAATACAGATTGTCATATTAATTTTTTTTAAAAAACTTCATTTTGAAAACGACTCTTGGGTTAGACTACAAAAGTGGCCACACATATAGCTCAAATGATAATCACCTTGGATACATGATCCGGTCCAACAAGAACATCAACATTGAACATGGAAGTCGTTACACCATTTAATCGATGTAAGACCACTCCACAGCTACAAATGCTAACATCCTTATCGACATGGATCCCCATCCTCCAACCAATGTGGTAGTATGTAGTATGAACTTAGCACCAAAATATGATCAAAGGTGTGCTAATTCATATCGGTCCTCATAGATGCTTCAAAAGAAGCCACATGTCTCAAAAGAGACTCACATCATGTATTTATGCATTATATCTCGAGATCAAAATGATATCATAATAAAAGACATATGTGAAATGCATGCTCAAATATAATTATAATTTCTGTGCACAAAATACATAATTATAAATAGAGAGATAAATGTTATTATTATTGGAAGAGGTTGTACCCGAAGCATATGGGTTGCCTATGTACCCCGTAAAGAGGATCAAGCCAAAACGTAGTTCTTTTACATAAATAACTTCCACTAACCAAAAATATCAAAGATTTTCACAATGCCCATATTAGCAATATGTATCTTAAAGACTTTTGGTGCGAGTCATTTAGTCAATGGGTCCGCAATCATTGTCTCTGTATTTATATGCTCTATTTTTTTCTGCCCTTCTTTAACTTTATCTCTGACTACCAAGTACTTGATGTCTATATGCTTAAAGCCACCAGAACTCTTGTTATTCTTTGAAAAGAACACCGCTGCACTATTATCACAGTAGATGGTAATTGGTCTCGAG
>JAOXJJ010001179.1:5696230-5707080 GCA_025769935.1 Phoenix roebelenii | reverse complement strand
CCCCACCACCCGATCCCTCACCCCTCCAGCCGCCCGCCTCTCCTTACAAATCCCTAACCCCCTCTCCTTCTCTCTCCTGACCAAGTCCTCCTCTTCCTCAAATCCCCCTCTTCCCTTCCCATTCCAACCTCCTCTGCCTCTACTACTCTTCCTCCCTCTCCATCACCCTAGGCGGCGGTTGGTGGGCTGGTCCCGTGGAAGGCGGCCTCATTCTCGGCTCCCCTCCTCTTTTTCCTGCTTCTCTTTGTGGCGTTGAGAAGCAGCACGCAAAAAACGTCTCCGGCGATGATGCCTTAACCTGCCTCTTCGCCGCCATCGGGTCCGACATCGACACCGCCCTCCAGGTCCTCCTTCTCTTTCTCCCTTCCAGGGTTTCTTTTCTCTGATTTTCCCTTAGTGGCACTTTTTTTTCCCATTTGGTGGATCTGTTGTGTAGAAATCGGAGATGGCAACCTGGAGAGAAAAATAGGGTGGCGGCGGTGGCGATGAATGCCGAGATCCGGCGCACTAAGGCCCGGTTGATGGAGGAGGTGCCCAAATTGCAGAGGTTGGCGCTCTAGAAGGTCAGCTCCTTTGTCATTCTATTCTTTTTAATTAAATATTTCCTAAAAATTGCAGAGGCCGGGTCCTTTGCAGAGATTCTTGTTTTAGTTTCTGCTTTCTGAATTATAGATTGCTTGTTCAAGAAAATTCAGATGTTCTCCATCTACAATTCAACTGAAGCTGCAGGAGTCTAGAGGATCTTCTTCGTCTGAATTTGGAGGATAGAATTTGCCAGCACTATGGTGAATCAGTAGACCACTTATTTTCTGAGTGTAGTTTTTTCTCTACCATCTGGAGATCAATATGCTTCTTGTTTGGTGTGCTGCAATCTCATGGAACCTTTGAAAGATTGTGCTTGGACTGGATGAAAGAAATTTTGAAAAAAAAATATTTAAAATAAAAAAATCTTTTTATATTTTTTTCTTAAAAAAAATTATAACGACGCTTTAAAGCATCACTAACTTTAAAAACATGAGTTAAACTCGACGCTTTAAAGCGTCGCTAGACGGATTTTAGCGACGCTTTTAAGCGTCGCTAAAAATACCCTTTAGCGATGCTTTTTAAACGCGTCAGCAATTTTTTTCCACCTCGACATAGCCGACGCTTTGGCGAAGAAAGAAAATTACCGACACGTATAAGCGTCGATAAAAGCCTTAAAAAGCGTCGCCAAAGCCCCTTTTTCTTGTAGTGGTACTAGTTAGCATGCATGCAAAACTTAATTTAAACATAATGGAAATAGATTAATTTCGAAATAATATAAATCAGATTGTTTGTATGATTAAATATGCTAGCGGTAGAGGTAATTTATTATTTCCGTCCTAAAATCTCTCGAAATTCACCAATCAAGAAAATCATCCAAAAACCTAATATAATCAAGTGTTTTATTAGGCTTCTACAAAAGGCATAATATAAATTGAAACATCCTTTGGTAGGATCTAGTCTATGTTGAGAATATAGAATCCAGCCTAATGTCTAGGGGTCTTGACCACCCCTTGGATTTAACAATTAATTATATTCTAACACTAACACATGAATTTCACTAAGAGGTGGGGTTCGTGATTACCTGAATGCATTGGAACCAGTCTCGATCACGCCTCCTTGCTATCCGGATCTAGATTTCCACCTGATGAAATTAAAGTTTTTAGGCTAGATTTAATTTATCCAATAAGAAAAAATTAGACTAACTAAAGGAAATTAGGCTCGGTCCGGGTCAACCGGTAGATATAGAAAGGAGAGAGTGACTTAGTATGGGTTCAGTTAAGGGCCTGATCTATTTGGAATGAGTCAACCAACATACGAAAAAGAGAGATACCCGATCTAAGGCTAGTTGGGCTTTTCAGCCTAATCCAGTTAGTTTAGGTCCAATTAGGAGCATAGCCTATTCGACCTGGATCAACCAACATAAGAAAAGAAACTTGACCTGAGTTTACTCAGAGCTTTTGGTTTGATCTGAAAAGGAGAGATAATAGCATGGGACTATTTTCTTCTTCCTCCTTTTTTTTTGAATTTTCTAATGAAAGTCGGCTGGGCCTGCCAAATTTGATCCAAGCCAGGCCCAATTTGGCCCAGTTCTCGCATATACTGTAAGAAGAAATAAGTGTGACTCAACAATATAAGTCTATTCTATTCCACCATACGGTGGAAGAAGAGAAAGATATCTCTTCTAATTGATTTATTTTACCCCTATCCACTCTCTAAATACATAAAAAAGTGAAAGGACAATTTCATTTTTGAAATAAAAATCAAATTATCATAAAATTCAATACATGTTAAACACACTTTATTCTTCGGACATCTTCCAATTAAGCCCTAAAAGTTCTTACCCTATAGATTAAGTCATATCCATCCAACAGTAAATACAATTTTTTTATACCCTCAAAGAGATCAATCCCACGCCCGCCACTGCCCCTCCGCTCTCTTCCTCTTCTTCTGACCTCTTGCCTACTGGCCACCCCCTCTCCATCATGGTGCTCTCATCTTAACTCTAGCAGTTATCTTCACCTTCGTCCATGGTCACTCCCTAACTACAACAGATTAAATTTGGGTTGCTCTCAAAGTGATTGAGGATGAATGGAGAAAAAGAGAAATATCGCATTAGTGGATATTGAAGGTGAGGCTAAGACAAACAAGGAAAGCCAAGGTGGAGGTGAACATCAATGCGTGATAGACTTGGGAAATAGATGTGGAAGCCGAGACAGCTATTAGAAGCGAACATAAAAGGAAAGGTAGGGGCGAAGATAGCCACATATATGAGTGGAGATGGCAAATGATGATGATATATATAAAGGTGTGAAATAAAGAAAAATAAAAGGAAGAGGTTGAGGTGACGCATGTCAACAATACCACTGCAAAAGATAGCTAGGAGACTATTGGGCCTCGCACCAAGATGTCTCCACATCGAAAAGACTCATTCCAAAGCCTGGACATATGAGACGAGTATGTTCAAATCCTGCAAACGCATTTTGGAAAAAAAATAAAACTGGAGAGGAGTGAATGACGCTTGCATGAAGCCCCAGAACCGGACAATATCTCACAGAAAAGCCCCGTGTTCCCCTCTCATGCGACCCCCATGTGGGCATTAGGTGCCTCACGTGCCCTGCGCAAGCAGGAGCGTGACAAAAACCTTACTTGATATTTTACCAAAAAAAATATATTAGTTGATAGTAGAGCAGAAGCATGATGGTATATGATTCACATGCACTCAAAGAGCTCATTTTTTACACTATTATCGTGCATCATAGATATTAACAATCTCCCAAATTCCCTCCCATCAACAATATTGGCAAAATTTTTGGAGACTACTTTCATAGCTTCTGGAATTATCTTTTCTACTGAACTTGCATCAAACTTGAATTACTCAATCGGCCACGGAAAAATTATAACCTACACCATGCGCGCTATACTAGTGGTGCACCACAAAAACAAACCAAGACCAGTTGCGTAGAGCAGCAATCCAACATGAGCGTGTAATTCTTAGTCTCCACGCTGATGTCAGATTGCCGCTCCATGCACCTCTTCTCGGTTTGTTCCTTTGAAGCGCATGGTGCAAGGTGTAGTTTCCCATTGGAAAGCTGTGTCAGTGCCGAATCAGTTTATTTTTGACAGGACCCTAGCCTGATGGCAATTTAACAGCACAACCTCTACCATCAAAGCAAAATCTGCATTGATTGATTCTGAATAAGGAGTGTGACAGAAGGGTTCCATCAAATACCCTGAAGGGATATCCTTTTCATCAACTATTCTGTATGTTCAATTTCTTATAATATTTGGGAAGAAAACGTATATAACCTAAATCAAAGAATTAATTTCTCAAATTCACTTTAAACAATCATAATTGATGAAATAGAGATGCACCTTCCTTTCAGATAAACTACATATGCGAGTTGCAATTATTATCAGTCCTCCATATCAACAAGACCAATACAAATCCAGATTTGAAAAAATGGCAAAGCATAACAATGGTCCCTCCACGGGAGCTCAGGCTAAAAGAAAGAATAAGATAGAGATGGATAAACCAATAACTATAAACAGGGACAAAAGTGAAGCCCTATGTATCCACACAATTATCTGATAAATTTAATGCATAAGAATGCAGCAACAAAAACCAATTTGACACCCATAACATTGAGCTCTCTAATGTATGTACCATGGCCTCCTAGCATAATGGAAATGATGAGGCTTGTCAATCTACAATTTGCTTCTCAGGTATGAGGAGACCATCGATGACCAAAATGTACGGTTCCCTTCTGAACACACCATGAAGCTAATAGAACATTGTACTGATAAATTTACTGCTTGAAAACCTAGAGCTGCAGTACACAAATGTTACACCATAATGACGACTCAAAACCATAAACCCACCAAGATGAACAGGTCCTATTCATAATCCAATGCCAGAAAAACTGGTCATTGGAATATCCAACTGAGAAAAGTGATAAATATATTAGATTTGCGAACCATACCATCTCCACTTAAAACAGAGAATTCAGCTAATCAGCAACTTGTTCTCATCCAAGAAAATATACTGAGGCACCTCCAGGGAAAATGGAGCTGGGCCTTTGCAAATCCTACCAGAGACACCATAATATGACTAATTATACTGGCAAAACCAACCACCAAATCTCCATTGGGTAGAGGAATTCATCCCAGGTGGGTGCAGACCCCAACCACCACAAGCCAGTCAGGGTTCCTCTCTAGCTGACTCTTCCTGACGATCATGAAGCAATGTCACATCCACACTGCCAACTTGACATCATCCTCAGTCCAGTGCCTTATGAACACTGGTCTTCCACACCCCTTCACCGTAACTGTGTTCCCAGGCTCAGTGCTGGAGAGATCAACCTCCAGTGAAGCTAGAGCGAGGACGTCCTTACCAGCAGACATATTCAACACAAACTTAAGTTAGGAGACGAAGGTATGCTTCCTAGGCTTGAATACTGACCTAGGAAAATATATCAAAAACTCTTGTACAACACAACATTTGCAGAAAGCTTGTCCATCACGAGAATAATGACTGATGCTGTAATACCAACATCTACAAGAGCTTCTTGAACCTCCATCTCTTTTCTGGAGAGTTTACACGCATCAGAAGCCAGAATTTGCCACTACTGGTGCTGCACCTGCTTAAAAATCTCCCTGGAAACTTGTTCTCACACCAGCTTCCTTATTAAGAAGTTTTAAGAAACCTATGTCCCCACACCCTCACCTGAATCTGCTCCTGCACTTGCATTTGCTTCTAGTAACTAAGTTGCTATACACAAATAGCATGCCTGGCCCAGGATTATGCAAAATTTTGGAATACCTAATGCCACAATTTTTCTACCAATGCTGCAAGTGTCCTGGACAAGGGTGTAAACAAGATACAGAATACCTAGAAAAGGGTAATTTTATCTCTCATATATATATATATATAGAAAAGAAAGCAACAAAAGAGATTATTTATTAAGGTCGTCTGATATGAATGTTTCCCATCCAAACTTTCAAATTATTTTAAGTGTTTTAAAAGATACTTGTGATAAGCAGGCGGTCAATGGACCATATAGTGCACGCAGTATGCTGGCTGCATATACAGGCATGCATGCAATTAATATCCTTTAACTATATAAAAACAAATGAAATACATTAACAATGATAAAAGTGACCGCACAGAAGTAATATTCTTTTTGAGTAAATAATATCAATATTAATAACAACAACGTATTAACAAATAGTGCTTATTGCATAGCATTTAGTACTAACAACAATAGTTATAACATAACTGAAACACACGTTGAACCTAACTATCAGCCTATACATGCTTCAGTGGCACAGGCCTGCATAAAAGTGGGCCATGTATTAGGCCCTATAATGCTAAACGAGCCACAAGCAGTCGCACAGTATAAAGTGAGCCACATATACGGCTGCATAGAGCTAACAAAACTGCTTTTTCAGCAATGCAATGTGGTCAAGGGAACACATCAGCTTTATGCACCGCTTTTTAGAACACTATGAAGGGTTTTTGAAAGATGACATCCTGCAGAACTATTTTCATACCCATATTCTTAACCATTCTTTAAAAAGAAGAAAATTTCACTTCTAACATTGTTATAGTTGGTCAAACTCATTATAAGAGGAGTCCAACTCTAATGATTCTTAAAAGTTGCAATTAGAAGGAAAAAAAAGGATAGAAAGTTGACAAATATCCAAGTGTCACATATGTATTCGACAAAGATTCTAGGAGCTGGACATGCTTGTCCAAGTAACACAGTACAAGGTTGTCCTAGAATCCCATATTTAGTAGTAGCAGACAGGATCTGTGGCTTCTTGGTTTGTATCAGATCATCCATAACTTCCACAATTATCCAAACCACTGAATGCACAAGGATATAAAATATGATACACCCCTATCAATGTGTTGTTGCACAGGATGCTTGGACACATAGAGCTAATTCTATTGGCTACAACAAAATGTATTGGACAAGCTATGACACATTCTGCACTATAGAGGCACGAGTACTGAAAGTAGGGGTGACAATCGGGTCGGGTCAGACATAAACGGGTCGGGTCAAATGTTAAACGGGTCAGAAAAATATAAACATGAAATTAAACAGGTCAGAAATTACAACCTGAACCCGACCTGTTTAATAAACAGGTCACCCGACCCGTTTAACCTGTTTATTAAACAGGTCGATTAAACATGTCAGGTTGGTTTATGCTTACCCGTTTAACTAAATAATACTGTAAATAATTAGAAATAAAATACTTCAAATAAAAGATGACCTTTTTCGCCCGCTGCCTTCTCGGCTTCTCCCGACACATCCGCCGCTCCCCATCGCCGCCGCCCGCTGCCTTCTCCCGACCTGTCCGCCGCTCCCCATCGCCGCCGCCCGTTGCCTTCTCCCGACCCGTCCGCCGCTCCCCATTGCTGCCTTGTCCGCGGCAACGCAGCTGGTCCCGACGCAGGCCCACTCCTAATCCGAGCCTCCGTCTGCCCAGCCGAAGCAGATGAGGACCTTCTCCATCTACCACTGCAAGCCTGGAACCCGACAATCCCTCCAAGCCTCCGCTCCAGAGCTACGAGATCGATCTCGCCGAGTAGATGGAGACCGTACCCCGGATCGCGAAACCCTTGAGTTGCTGCGCCGTTACCTCCATCGCAATCCGTGGGCTTGCTCGCGTCCTTGCCGTGGTCGCCGTTGACGAGGAGGCGGAACTAATCGGCAAGGGGGAGGAGAGGGCGGAGGTCCGAAGGAGAGGCGAGAGGAGGGCGGAGGCGAAGAATCCAGAGAGGGCGGAGGCAGAGGTCCGGAGGAGAGGCGAGGGGAGGGCAGAGGTGAAGAATCCGGAGAGGGCGGAGGAGAGGGGAGACCGGGAGTCGGGAGAGGGACGCTGAGGGGTGAAATTGAAATAGAATCGGGGAAATCCCTAGAGAGAGGAGAAGTCGCGGCGAAATTGGGCCGAGCGGCGTGCGGGCCTTTTTGAACCAGAAAATTTAATTCAACCTATATTAAACGGGTTAAACAGGTTAACCGTATCCGACCCAATTAATAAATAGATTAAACGGGTCAACCTGTTTACGATCCGAACATGTTTAAGCCAAACTTAAACCTGTTTATGGCGGGTCGAACACGGGTCGGGTTGGCGGGTCGGATCATATTTTGCCACCCCTAACTGAAAGCACAGACCACAAATGGTAGGCACCATAAATTTGTCCCATCGCGCATTGAAAGCATTATTATTTCCCTACATACACATACAACAAGGGGGCATATCTATGTACTTGTGTTCCAAACATGCCAAATAAATAAAGGAACTTAATTTTATTCATAATCAAGCAAACGAAGTTCAATATCATTTAGATTATGATATGAAAAATATATAGTTCCTTTATTATTTGCTAATTTCATAGGTATAATATCAAGTATGCATTTTTAACTACTTTATCTAAAAGACTGCATGGCTTACCTAAGAATTATCCCTCCTTAAACATGAACCTACATTTCGTAAGAATATTGAGCTGGGAAATACATGTAACAATGCATAAACCAGTAGTATTGCTAAGTACACATGTCAAGAGTGTGATTCGAAGAGATGACTTGGACACAAGTGT
Source organism: Phoenix roebelenii (assembly GCA_025769935.1). Taxonomy (NCBI): domain Eukaryota; kingdom Viridiplantae; phylum Streptophyta; class Magnoliopsida; order Arecales; family Arecaceae; genus Phoenix; species Phoenix roebelenii. The sequence continues at coordinate 5,698,949 of JAOXJJ010001179.1, read as the reverse complement.
CCCCTCCTTACAATGAACAGATGGAAGACTTGATTGTTTAACCAATATCTAAAGTCTAAGCCACTTTGTTTAGTAAAAGAAAGTATATGGACTAAACGATGTAGGCAAGCAAAGAGAAAGAGCATCTTAGTGCATCCTCCTCATTTTAGTCATTTTTCAGCATGATTTGGAGAACTATCCATTGAAGATTCCTCTTCCTTCTATTTCTAAAATCTACCTCACTCTTCAAATTATATTATAAGCCCATCAACAACCTGAATAAAAGAAATAGGATATGTAAATGTGATCAAAATAAGAAAAAGAAATGAATTGCCTTGCATGAAATGACCGTATCAGAAAGGAAACTTTGGGATTGCTTAATCACAGATAAAATAAATATGTAAAGCAACATAAGTTATGGAACCATCATAGGTGGTTTTTTTCCTCTTTCATTCCTATAAAAGAAAGGGAAGTATGCAACCACAGATGAAGGATTCCTAGAAAAGTTAAGGATTAGAATCCTTTTTACATATCAAGTGGATTCAGTCTTCTATATACAAGAGGAAGGTAATTGAAAAGTCTCAGCAGTTTTCTCCTCCACATAAGCCACCCTTTGTTTACCGAGGACCTGGTAACTGGTGCACCAAAGGTGCATCCTTCCTTTTTTGATCAGTAAAACCTGTTTTTCATGTATAACTATAGATCGAAAAACCACTTGTACTTCACAAGGAGGGGGAACCATAACCCGAAGAATAAGACTGACATAGTTCTTGAACAGCAATACACCAAAGGGAGAAAAGAAGAAAGGCACCAATGAAAAAGCAATCTAAAAAATATAAATATGCAAGAACCTTGCAAAAAATTAACAGCAACAATATTAACAAACTCAGGCACTATATGATTGAACCCCGGCAACTGCCAATAAGACTTAATCAACCTTTCACCATGTTCATCCAGTCATTCTACCAACATCCTAGATAGAACAATAAAAGCTCTGAAAAGTGGGTCATAATTATCTTACTTGGTTCCTATAACCTTCGGTGTATCAAAAGCAGCAAAAGCTCCAAAACCTGACAATTTGTATGCTATTTTACATGAGTTTTGGTATTGGTTTTAGAAGCAAGTGTGCATCTAGAAATTGCATCCAATATACTCCCCCCGCAAAATAAATAAATAAATAAATAAATAATCTGAACAATAATCTGGATATCAAGAACCAGTAAATTAGGTGTGGATATGGGATATGTCCAGAATCATCTAAGTTTGCCTACAGTCATAAGCCGCCCACTCAAATAATTTAAATTGACGGGATCATAACCACCCATCAGATGCTACCACTTCAAATCGAGAATTTAGGAGAAGTACTTCAGCAATGCTAAACTAAAACAACATAAAAGAACAACCTGGAGAAAAATCAGGGTTAGCATCCAAAACTTTTTCTTCAACCCTTAAGGAGGAGCCAACCTTAACATCTCAGTTTTATTCATCTGTTTTCATGTTAGTACCCAAGAAACTTTTCCTTCCAAGGAGACAAACACACAAACATGAGGCCTTCAACTCAAATAATTTAAATTGACGGGATCATAGCCATCCATCAGATGCTACCACCTCAAGTCGAGAATTTAGGAGAAGTACTTCAGGGTTAGCATCCAAAACTTTTTCTTCACTCTTAAAGAGGGAGCCAACCTTAGCATCAGTTTATTCATCTGTTTTCATGTGGACCAAAAACTTTTGCTTACAAGGAGACAACCACACAAACATGAGGCCTTCACCCCCTAAATAGGCGCTGATCCTGATTTTTTAAGGTTGCTTGTCTATTTACCATATTCTACCAAATCTCCACTCCCCATACAATGTGGCATACACCACTCAAATCCAGTATCAATTACCTAACATTCGTGATTCACTCCAATCTTCTCACTTTCAATGCCTCCACCTTTGCTCCTACGTTCAACACCAACTTCCTCTGGAGTAGCCTCATAGGAAATTGAATTACATGAAGAAAAAAATAACTACTAATTTTTCCCAACCTGAATTTTTAATCACAGATATTTACCCCTTTAGATGTTGTAAAACAAATTCAAGTTGAAGCACCAAGAGCAAAGAGATCTGCAGTGGTATTATTTGGATCCGATGTTCGGAATGCAGCACATTTCGTTATAGGAATAAAAAGAAATAGAGTAATCTGAATAAGAAAAAGAAAAGATTAAAAATATGTTAAGCAAACAGAAAATAGAAGGATGAAGAATAAGAGGAAGGACGAAGAATTAGAGTAAGAAGGAAAGGAGGCTTGCAGGCCTTTCTTTGTTTCAAAATAGTTTCTGCATCCCATTTTGAGTCCTAGAACAGCCAGACAAAAAAGCCTTCAATTTAACCAGCCACTCATGCTATCCCAACTAGGAGAAACTAATCAGAGTGGAAGCAACCTGCCAAATTCCTGATTAAAAGCCTTAGCCCAATGCTTTTCTTATTACAAGAATTCACTCTAAAAAGTAATACAGCTGGCTATTTGTCACGCCCCGAACCCAGCACCCGGGTCCGGTACGCGACCGGCCGCATGAGCCCTAGAACAGTGCCCTAAAGATCATGCAAGACCTATGATTAACAAAAATTCCAATAAATCCATAATTAATTTAGTAATTCAAATAGGCAAGTCCGACATGTCCAAATAAACAAATTAGTTCAATTACAAGATCTTCAAATGTTCATCGACATCAAAGAAGGATAAACAAACTAACTA
>JAOXJJ010001179.1:5666626-5686369 GCA_025769935.1 Phoenix roebelenii | reverse complement strand
AAGAACCAAAAGGAGCTGCGAGGATTTTTGGGCCTAACCGGTTATTATCGCCGGTTTGTGGAGGGATATGGAAAGATCGCCGTGCCGCTGACCCTGCTGCTGCGAAAGTGCGAGTTTAGATGGATCGAGTCAGCGACGGAAGCATTCGAGAAGCTCAAGGAAGCCATGACAATAGCCTCGATTTTGGCGCTACCCGATTTCGCCAAACCGTTTGTAGTCGAGTGCGATGCTTCCGGTGCCGGTATTGGTGCTGTTTTGATGCAGGAGGGATGGCCAATTGCTTTCATGAGCAAGGCGTTGTCCCCTAGGACCCGCTCGCTGTCCACATATGAGAGGGAGATGATGGCGCTCATCCATGCAGTCACAAAGTGAAGGCCGTACCTTATCGGCCGTCGATTCATCGTTCGGACTGATCAGCAGAGCCTCCCATTTTTTCTTGAGCAACACATACATACTCCAGCCCAGCAGAGGTGGGTGTCGAAGCTTCTTGGCTACGACTATGAGATGGTGTACAAAAAGGGTGCAGAAAACTGAGTGGCGGATGCACTATTGCGCCAACCCGAGTCCGACGAGTTGGCGGCTTTGACTATGCCGGTTTTCCTTTTTATTTCGAACTTGAGGACCGCCACATGCTGGGATCCGAACCTAGTACAGATCCAGAGGGAGTTAGCAGCAGACCCGAGCAGTCACCTCGAGATGGAGGACCGAGATGGGTTGATTCTGGACCATGGGTTGATCCGCCTGCCCACCGATTCAGGTATTGATCCAGCACTTCCATTATACTCCTTTTGCTGGACACGAGGGATTTTTCAGGACCTACAAGAGGCTGAGCCAGAGCTGTATGTGGGTAGAAGGCAGCGGTCAGAGCTTATGTACAACAATGCGATGTGTGCCAAAGAGCAAAGGTGGATTCACTACGACCTGCAGGTCTACTTCAGCCTTTATCGATTACTGATCAGGTTTGGAAGGATGTGTCGATGGACTTCATTGAGGGGCTGCCATTAGTTCGAGGGTACTCAAGGATCATGGTCGTTTGGACCACCTCAGCAAGTATGCCCACTTTTCGACGCTCGCACATCCATTTTCTGGTCGACGGGTGGAGAGGTCTACATACGGGATGTTGCTCGATTACATAGTATGCCTCGAGCTATTGTTTCTGATCGTGACCGCATTTTTGTTAGCGCATTCTGACAGGCTTACTTCAAACAGCAAGGGACGAAGCTTGCCATGAGCTCGGCTTACCACCCTCAGACCGATGGGCAGATGGAGGTGGTAAACCACTGCATCGACCAGTACTTGTGCTGTATGATTGGTGATCGGCCTTGAGAGTGGCTTTCTTATTTACCTTGGGCCGAGTATTCGTACAACACCACTTTCCACTTAGCCATAGGGATGACACCCTTTGAGGCGGTGTATGGACGACTACCACCGACGCTGCGAGTCTATGCTCCACTGTCACATGCAAACCAGACAGAGGCAGATTTTGAGCTCTTAGACTGCGACGCTACCTTGCAGCAGTTAAAGTTCCACATAACGACTGCGCAGAATAGGATGAAGCAGCTGCATGATCGGAAGCACAGAGATCCAATATACGAGGTGGGCGACTGGGTATACGTCAAGCGTAGCCTTATCGACAGTTGATACTACGGCCTATAGCGAACCAGAAGCTCTCTCATCGCTTCTACGGGCCCTTTCAGATCTTGAAGTGCATTGGACCCGTGGCGTATCACTTGGACTTGCCGACTACATCGAGAGTTCACCCGGTATTCCATGTGTCGCTTCTGAGGGCCTGGCTTGGACCCAAGACATCTATCGGCCCGATCATACATGAGCCACTAGAGGACGAGGTAGTGGAGCCGGTTCGAGTGCGGGCGAAGCGCAAAATATGAGTAGATGGATGACTGGAAACCCAGATACTAGTGGAGTGGCTGGGGAGAGCAGCAGACTAGGCCACATGGGAGTTTGAGACTGAGATACTTGATTGTTTCCCTGACTTCCGACCTTGAGGACAAGGTTAAGGGAAGTGTGGTGGAGTGATGCGGTTAGATCCACTAGATTGCCTCGAACTGAATCATTTAGTTATTTTTGCTTTTGAGTCCTTGATGTTAATTTTATTTCAGCATAGCCTTGCTCGGGCTAGCCGACTTGACCTTTATTAGAGTCGCTTTGGGTTTAGTTGTTTCTTGAATGCAATTAGATCAAGTCAAGTTAAGGGGTCAGGTAGCCACCTATAAATAAATGTGGTGAGCACATATTTCAGCATGGAAGAATTAATTGAAAGGCTTTTGCCCTAGCTCTCTTTCCTTCTCTCCTCTCTTCTTGCGATGCCTTCCTCCTCTCCCTAGGCCACCATCCAAGGCCGCTGCCCCCTTCTTCGTCCGGCTGCACCACCTCTGTCCCGAGAGGCTAGCCACCTTCTCCCTCTTCTTCCTCTCCTCCTTGAATCCTACCAGCCTCTACAAACAACTCCATCCCGTCGGATTATCAGCCCGTCCTTCCCTGCGCAGTCATCAATCGAAGGCTAATATCTTGAGATCCCGACATCCTCTCTAGACCCACTATCGTTGGAAAGCTAACGCGGAGACCTACAAAATATCCAAAATTGAGATCGATCTGACGAGCGGATCTTTGGAAATCGTACCCGCAAGCAGGTCGGATCCACCCTCCCAGAAATCAAGGAGAGTCAAGAATCTTGAGATACGGATCAAATTCTATCGGATCGCATCATTCACCTTCCTTCGCATAAATCCACAGTTGCATTACACAATGGTTGCTTCAAGAACTATTCAAACGGATAAATAAATGCATTTAAAGTGATTTGAGATATGTGCAAGGTGCGATCCAACAATAGCGATAGAATATCAACCCAACTCCTCCAGTACCTTCTAGATCTTTATAGACTGCGGAAGGAAAAAAATTGACAATCAAAGGGCACTTTGGTAATCTAAGTTTCCATTTTCCATATAGCCCTATCCATTAGAAAATATGACACCAGATCACTTTATAAGGAACCGAACCTTTAGCGCTCCTCTTTTATAGGGGTGCATATTGATCGGGTTGGACTGGGTCATGAGTGATCCAATCCAACCTTATTTTTTGTTCAGATTCTTTTAGATCTAGACCAACCTAATAGAAGATCGGGTCGGATTGAATCTATAGCTACAAGTTTTAATCAACGAGTCATTCAAATCGGGCCGAGCCTATATATAATCCGTACCCAATCCAAAAAATTCGGATCTAATTTGAATCCATATCAGATTATACTATAATTTATAATAAACAAACATAATTCACTACTTTAAAATAAAGTTTTTTATCTAAAATTTGTTTATCAAAATAAATAAATTTAAATATATTTTAAAATATATAGCATTTAGTTACAAACATCCAAGTAGGCATCCCAAGTGGCATAAGTCATTACCCTTGGTGAATTCTATGATGCCCCTCTCCCCCACAAACGACACACTCCACCCTATGTGCTCCTCTGGCCCTAAACGCCCCTCCGCTCTCCCTATCTGTACTTCCTATATCTCTAGCTGTTCATCGTGCGATCCGATTTGTCCCAAAGCCAACATCCCAACGCAAGACAAGACAAAACCTTTCCTCGATCTCCTTAATGATCCTTTTTCACAGGTTTCAAAATCGGTAGATTTCAAGGTGACCAGTATCTCCTGTCTGATTAAATGCGGGTGAAAAAAGAGTGGCCCAAATTCGAAATGCACGGGCATCGATTAAATACAGAAATCGGATGCCTTATGTCTGATTTGCTCGATGAAGTCGCCATCTGATCCACCGTTACTGAGATGGTGCTGGAGTGATGTACTCACACATGAAAGAGGCTGCCACGCTAATGGGGCTCCCCACGGGTCGGAGAGGGTATGAGTGTATTGTCTACCCGTATCGGACATTTTCTGGTGGAAGGGGGGCCCAGTGAAGACTGTTACATGGGTGGGGTTAATTCTCCTCCCCCTCCCGTTGTCTAGCAACAAAAAGAAAAAGAAGAAGAAGAAGAAGGATGTTGCACCTCTCCATAGTTGAGAGGATCAACTACTTTGGAATATTTAAATAATGATGTGCGGTAAAGTGGCTATTTAGACTAAGTGTATATTTAGAGAGCCAACAAAGCTACAGATTGGTAACTGCTTATATAGCTTGCCACTTCGAAAACATTCTGTGGGTCGAAGAGGAGGAGTTGTTTAGAACACTTCGTGATCTATTATTTTCTGATTTTATTGAATGCATCCATAATATATAAAATATCTAAAAAAAACTTAAAGAGTCTCAAAATGTATAATTCTCGGTGGATTGTGGCCTGCGAGCCGAAAATGAATAATCCGAGATTCAATAGGATCAAGTCGTTAGATAAATAATTTAAAATTAATTTAAAAATTAATAAGTTGAGTTAGATCGGATCAGGTCGAGATTTAATAAAATTATATTCGAATCGAAAAATGAAACAAATGTAATTTTTTGAGATCTCAACCCAGCCTACGGTCGTTTTAAATAAATCGGATTGAGTTTAAACGGGTCGGGTTGGGTCACGGGTCAACCCGACCCAGCCTTACCCATAGGGGAAATTCAAAACCCCGTCCTATTTTTCCGAAAACCCGCCTCGTTCTTCCTTCGTCCCCCCTTCTAAATCCCGCCCTTCTCTCCTCCCCCAAACCCTCCGTCAAAACCCTAACCTCCGAGATCTCATCGCCTCTCCCTTTCCTGCTTCCTCGATTCCTCTCCGTCGCCTTCTCCGATGGCCCCGTCCTGCGATCTCCCCTGCGACGGCGACGGCGTCTGCATGGTCTGCAAGGCGGCTCCGCCGGAGGCGGAGGTGGTGGTCTGCCGGACCTGCGCCACCCCGTGGCACGCCTCCTGCCTTTCCCGCCCGCCGGAGACCCTCGCTGCCGTCGCCGATTGGGAGTGCCCCGACTGCTCGCCATCGGCCGCCGCCTCGACATGCCCCCCCGTCTCTGCAGCCCTGTCCGGCGCCTCTGGCGACCTGATCGCCTCCATCCGAGCGATCGAGGCCGATACGTCGCTGACCGAGAAGGAGAAGGCGCGGCGGCGGCAAGCGCTGGTGAGTGGCGGCGTGGCTCTGGCCGTCGACGAGGAGAAGGGGAAGAAGAGGAAAGGTGAAAGCGAGGACCACGTGCTCAATCTCTTCGATGAGAAGTTCAAATGCGCCTTCTGCATGCAGTTGCCGGAGCGGCCAGTCACCGTGAGTACTGATTTTCTCCCCCCATCCTCTTTTTACTTAAATCTGTTGACTGATATTTTTCAAAAAGCTGTGATCGGAGACTGATGGGTACCCTTGACTCGATTTGCAAAGATCTTTAGATATCATTAAAAAAAATCTTTTTTTGTTTTATTTATTTTCTTGACGTGACACTTGCTCTTTTGCTCCTCGGGCTGCTCACTTGACGGGAAAATAGCTTCAATCATATTTTATTGTTTAATCTGTAATGTACATCTGGAATATTTAGATGTAAAATATTTACAGTCTTTGAGGTCTTATGTTTGCATCACGTTCTTCATATCTATGTCTTTTATATGTAAATATGCAGATAAGTATGATTATCTGAGCGATAATCAAGTCCAAAATGAATTTCTTTTGTCTGATCTGTCGGTACTTCTTCTACAAGAAACTCCCAATAGAAAAGTTAAATCAAACTGCCTTGATATCTGAGGGTTCCTAGTATTCTGTTCTTAGGCAACGCGATGCATACTTTTTCCTTGTCATTAGGAAAGATTGTTGTTACTATTCGATTATTAGGGGAAGTTTCAGGGAGATGCACACATTTTCCTTCTCATTAGGAAAGATTGAACTCTTATCAAGGAGAGTTAGTGGGAAAAGTTGGGCAAAATTAGGAGGCAAAAGGGGCACGACCATATGTTTTGCCATTACATCATTACCATCATTTCCAAGTATTTTTTTCCCTAATACTGAGCTTGTCAATGCTCAAAGTTACTTGTTATATCAAAGTAGTGGGTACACCTGAGCTATGGTTGAACCATGCTAAACCACACACGTTCAACCTTTTTCTGGGCTTGTTATCAAGCTGAGCATGGAGTACTCATATTTACAACTGCAATGCCGAGGCCTTGGCTTGTTTATGAGCCTCGAATGGTGCCTTAGTTTGTTTTTCCTCCTAACTAAATGAACTAAAATGAGCCCATAATCAAGTCAAGGCCGAGCTCTTCATGGTCAGGTTGATTCATTTCCAAAACCTACATTTTCCTGTCAAAGTGACATTGGCTAAAATCTAAATTGGCAAGGCATGGTTCATATTAACATGTATTCAGAAACTGCCAAGGCGATGCCAATTCTCAAAAATCTATGTTGAGTTCCTTGCTAAGTCAACTCTTGGCATGAGTGGGGCCCATGAAAGCTAGAATATTAGTTGGCTAGTTAAGAAACATGGACATGGACATGAGATATACGCATGCTGGTACAAGAAATACAAAAGATAGGATATGGATCTGATGTGAGTAGGAAAATAATTAAATATCTTATAATTGGTAGGCGTTATAATAGTTTAGTTTCTAAGAATTTTTCAGTTCCGGATTTCTCCATATTCTTTTTGTATAATTTTAGATATTTTTCAGTTTGTTTTTAATTTTTCCTATATTTTTTGTACATTTGAATTTTGATGCATTATTAGCATCCTATTTTGCTGCTGCAGACACCCTGTGGTCACAACTTCTGCCTAAAATGTTTCCAGAAATGGGTTGGGCAAGGTAAACGTAAATGTGCAAAGTGTCGTGATCATATCCCAGCCAGTATGGCATCCCAGCCAAGAATTAATTCAGCTCTTGTTGTTGCTATTCGTATGGCAAAGACAACAAAATCAGCATCAATGGGTAATGCAGCACATGTATATCATTTTGTGCGCAATGAGCACAGACCTGAGAAAGCATTCACTACTGAACGGGCCAAAAGGGCTGGAAAGGCCAATGCTTGCAGTGGTCAAATCTTTGTTACAGTCCCTCCTGATCATTTTGGTCCAATCCTTGTTGAGCACGATCCTAAAAGGAGCAAGGGTGTGCTGGTAGGTGAGTTATGGGAGGACCGCATGGAATGCAGACAATGGGGTGCCCACTTACCTCATGTTGCAGGAATTGCTGGGCAGTCTGAACATGGTGCGCAGTCAGTTGCACTGTCAGGAGGGTATGAAGATGACGAAGATCATGGAGATTGGTTCCTGTACACTGGAAGGTATCTTAATTTGAGTTTGCTGCTATGATTGAACTTGATTGCTTTCTTTGCTAACAATATAAGAAGAGTCTTGTAGTTGATTTGTTCTGAGCTGCATTTCTCACCTTTATCTTCAGGAAAGGAAAAAAAAAGAGAAGATCCTCGTTTATTTTGTTTATTGTTTCTCTAACTTCTGTTTTTATATAATCAGTTTTGTTTTATTCTTTGGTGCTTTTTTGATTCTCCATTGAGAAATATGAATGTGATTGATCTTGTCATGGCAGTGGAGGAAGGGACTTGAGTGGAAATAAGAGAACAAATAAGGACCAGTCTTTTGACCAGAAATTTGAGAAGCTGAACAAAGCACTACGAGTTAGTTGCCTAAATGGTTATCCTGTTCGAGTGGTGAGGTAGGTACCTTGATTCTTTTAAAAGCAAAATCCTGTTACAGCAGTTCCAGATTATTTTCTGCCTCAAGTGGCAATAGTGTACCACATTAGTGCCTGCATCGTGGTATCATTCTCTCGTTTTTTGGTTCATGATATGTTCTTTCATGGTTAAGACAAAGTTTGATGGTTAAAATTATGATATGTGGGTTGATACAATATATTTTATGTCACGCTTTGAAAGGTGTTCCTACTACCAGCAAGGATGAGCACTTTAGATCTATCATCACCTAATGGCTTTGTTAAGAAGCTTTAGTGTTCCCTGCAATTTAATTTTGGAGCATAAAGTTATTAACAAAATAAGTTCCAACGTCTCTGTTTTACCAAACATCTCTTACTAGAAGTCTGACATTTTTTATATAATGAGCAGATCCCATAAGGAGAAGCGTTCTTCGTATGCACCTGAAAATGGTGTAAGATATGACGGAATTTACAGAGTTGAGAAATGTTGGCGTAAAGTTGGTGTTCAGGTATTTTTGTTTGTCTAATGACTGACATTATCTCATGATTCCCCACTTCCTGCTGCCTGCCCTTCCCTTTCTCTTTTTTTGCTTGTCTGTAACTGCTTTGAAAGAGATGATATACTTATTATAATGATTTGGTACCTTTTTAGGGTTTTAAGGTTTGCAGATACCTTTTTGTGCGATGCGATAATGAACCAGCACCATGGACAAGGTTTAATTCAACTCCTTTGTCTTGCGCAGTGATAATTTTTTTGCATTCCCTTTGCACTTTTTTTGGTGCACTTACTGCTATAGATAACAAGGAGCAATTATGCATTTTTGTTACAAATATTAAGGATATGGTTGTTGAGTCTAAGTGATGTTTGCTACTTGAGAATAAAAAGAGTTAGAAGTTTGTGGACCAAATGTAGAGTATGTTATCTTCAAATTATTCTCTTTATAGGTGTTTTTACATAGGCAGGTTATATGGTGGCAGCTTGCCTGATTCCACATTTTTGTTAAGCTTAAAAAGAGTACATAGATTACATCTTTCTCCGAGAATAGCTGGGATTAGACGACAGGACTATGATTATTGGAAGGTTTAGAGATTGACTGGAATTCTTTGGAGAGCATTTGGCCCAAATGCCTCCCAGTGATAATCATTGATAGCTCTTTGGAAATGAAAATTGTGAGGACTTATGCAAGCATATATTTAGTCCTATATCGGCTATGTACTGGGTAGATTTTGGATATAAGGCTAAGAAATCTAAATAATACCTTCCGACTAGTCTTTTTGGGCGAGGTCCTAGGTTGACAAATGGTATCATAGCGAATCTAGCTCATGGCCTGTGTAGACTAAGGGACACTATTGCACAAGCCCATTGGGGTTGATGGTGGACCGATTATGCTTCTTGTGATTAGATTTAAACCATAGTATGGCGTACCCTCCGGTACGGTACCACTACTGGTATTGGGCATACCGTACCGATTTGGTATTCGTACAGGTACTTGTACCGATAGCATACTGACACTCGGTATGCCAGGCATATTGCATACTGCGTACTGCGCACCGTACCATACTGACACTATGATAGTGTGGCACCGATACAGGGCCCGGTACCGTTATGACGAACCTTGATTTGAACGGATTTGGACTTTTAGCCTAGTGAGAACACTAGGGCTTAAAGGGGGGAGTATGTGACGACGTGAGTGGGCGTGTTAAGTCCTAGATCAGCTATGCATTCAGTTGATCTTGTGTACTTATACAAGACTAAGAAATCTAAATAATATTTTTAGGCTAGAATTTTTGGGTGAGGTCCTAAGTTATGAAAAAAATCAACATTGTTGATATGATCTGCAATGGCAAACTAGGCGAGAAACGTAAAATCATGTATTTTTAATATATTTTTCTCAAGCATTTGATGGACACCAAATGGACAATTTTAATAGTACCGATACTGGTATCGGGTGTACTGTACCGGTCCGGTATCGGTACTGGTACGGGTACTGGTGGCATACCGACATTCGGTACGTCAGACGTACCGCATACCATACTGACACTATTATGATAGTGTGGCACCGGTATAGGTCCCGATACCGGTATGATGAACCTTGATTTAAACAGATTTGGATTTGGACTTTTAGCCTAGTGAGAACACTAAGGCTTAAAGGGGGGAGTATGTGACAACTTGAGCGGGCATGTGTTAAGTTCTACATCGGCTATGCATTGAGTCGATCCTGTGTACTTATACAGAACTAAAGAACCTAAATAATACTTTCATGCCAGACTTTTTGGGTGAGGTCCTAAGTTATGAAAAAAAACAATGGCAAACTAGGCGAGAAACGTAAAATCATGTATTTTTGATGTTTTTTTCTCAAGCATCAGATGGACACAAAATGGACAATTTTAATCGTATTATACCATGTTTTCATATAAGTTATAATCTAGAAGCATCCAAATCAGCTGAATTTTGTTCATTATGTTTTAGTCAAGACCAATGGTCTGGATTTTTGAATCATATAATCTCCAATAAGCTTTTGCCCACCGTCTATAATGCTATTATCTTTTTTATGTAGGTATGGGACCTCCAAAAGAAATGATCTTTACTTTCTAAGCATTTTAGACATTGCAGATAATGATCAATGGTCTGTATTTCTATTTGAGAGGTCTATCATTTATGTTCAATGGGAAGGAGGATAAATGCTCTCAAAAGCATTCGAGTTTTACTGCCTCTGGACACAAAAGACATACATGTAAATTTATGTGTACACACACACATATAGATATTGTGTATTTCTATATTAGGGGTTTCTCATTAATTTTCATTGGCAAGCATTTGTGGACAAGTGCTGTCAAAAGCATTCTAGCTTTATTCCCTCTTTAGACGCAAAAACATGCATGTACATAAACGCATCACAAATTTATATGTAATAGGTATTCGTAGATATATCCTATGCATGCGTCTGCATGTGCGTGCATCTATTAGAAAATTGCCATCTATTACAAAGTTGCACCTGGAGTGTCATAGAATTACATCATATGACTAAAAATCTGTGGATTCTTTTGGTTTATTGTTTAAGTCTGAGTGTGCATGTGCACATTCATCTATTAAAAATTGCACCTTGGATTGTCATAGAATTACAACATACTACTAAAATCAGCAGATACTTTTATTATCTGGTTTATTGCTTAATTGGAGTACTAAAGAATACGAGGAACCATTGACATAAGAAAACCTAATAATATGCTGACATTGAGGTTGATGTTGGTGGAACTAGGAGAGCTGAATCAAAAAATTAGTATGCTTAAGGAAATTTAGGACACTAATAGATAATAGAGTGAGGAGTATCCTTTTAGGCAGTATGAACATCTAAAGTCTTCGTTAGAGATTGCTCTATTTGGTAGCATGTCTTGAGCACAAGTGAACCAAGGGTTGGACAAGAGAAGGGAGATTCCAAATAACATTAGGGAGGAGGGAGCAATATAAATTATATTAAGGCAAGATGTGTTCTAAAAAGACTTTGCATTATAAACAAATAATGTTTATGGTACGAATCATGTTGGCTTTATTATGTTTATTGGCTATGCGGAGCTAGTTTCTAACCCGTTTTTTCGGTATGGCATTGGATGCAGTGACGAACATGGTGATTGCCCTAGACCTTTGCCTGTAATTCAAGAACTGAAGCATGCAACTGATATTACAGCGAGGAAGCAAAGCCCAGCATGGGATTATGATGTGGGAATGTGCTCCTTTTCTCTCCCTCTCTCTCTCTTTCTCTCTCTCTCTCCCCCCCTCCCCCTCCCCCTCCAAAAAAAACCCCACCACCCACCTTTTGCTGCAAGATTTATGAATTTTTTCAAGCAAATGCAAGAATCTCCACCGACTCTGGCAAACCTAGAAATTTAATTTTAACAGTTTTTTTAGTTAATCTAAAAAGAGAAGTCCAGCTATATTCTTTTATGCCTTCTTGGACCTTCTTGGATTGCTATTCATTGCAGGATCTTTCTCCATATTGAGTTTCTACCTGTAGCGATGATTAGTGACTCAGCAACATCAATATGACTTCTTAAACAGTTTTATAATGGAATAAATATTTTGCTATTCTGAAGTATTGCTGCTTATCTGACAGGTCATAATCAATGTGTCTGTTGCTCCGCATGTTAATGATTCATTTCTGTTTAGATAAGATTTTCATTAATATTACAGTAGCTTTCTTAAGATCTCATTCTGAGCTTTTGTGCCTTCTTTACACAGGAAGAGCATGGCTGGAGATGGACCAAGCCCCCACCACAAAGCAAAAAGTGTGCAACTTCTGGAAAATTAGAAAAAAAGAGAGGAAGCAAAGCAAAGAAGCATGGTCAGAGCATTTCTATGAGGGAGAGACTGTTAAAAGGTCCTTCTATGGACCATACATGTTCAAAAATTCAAATGAGCTTTTCCCCCTCATGCAAATTATTGTTGATGTCTCTTTTCCTTGATTTAGTAATCCTCCTCAGATATTGCCTATTGTTTTTGCAGAATTCTGCTGCCTGATTTGTGGGAAAGTGATGATTCTTCCACTCACAACGCCCTGTGCTCATAACTTTTGTAAGCGGTGCTTGTTAGGGTCATATCCTGACCAGTCATTTGTGCGGGAGAGAACATGTGGGGGTCGAACCCTTCGTGCACAGAAAATAGTCAAGAAGTGCCCTTGTTGTCCAAATGATATATCCAACTTTTTACAGAATCCACAGGTAATGGATTCTAGTAAAATTCTACTCAAATGAAGTTTTACATGGGAAACAGTATAGATTACAGAAGCCAAATGAAAATTGAGAAAAGAGTAACAAATCTCAGTTCTTTTTCTAAGCGACAACCTTTTTATTGTTTGTCCCAGGTTAATAGAGAGCTTATGGATCTGATAGAATCACTCCAACAAAAGACAGCAGATGAGAATGTGGAGTCTAGTGAGGAAGGAAGTGCTGTTGTAGGGAAGTCTGAAGAAGGAAACAATTATGGGAATAAGAAGTTGAGTAATTATGGAAGAGACTCTGTGGATGACAAGGTGAGGGAGGAACAAATTGATGGTTTAGAGGGCAAGAGACCTACCGAGCAGCAATCTGATGAACTGGCGATGAATCAGCTAGAGTCAATAGATGGAGACTCTGAGGTTAATGCTGTGAATTCTGAGGAAGAAGAAGAGGGCGGCCCAGGCTGCACATGCAGAACTGCCAATCAGTCCTTGCGAAAGCGGAAGAAAACTGTTGCTCAGAAAAGAGCTGGTAACAAGGCCAAAAAGGGTAAGGTTGGTAATGCTGTGGAAGCACAAAGTTCAAATGGGGAAGATTCTACAAAAAACATGATTGACCATTTCAACGTTGTAAACGATGTGGTGAGAAGGTCTCCAAGATTGAGCAAGAGGTTGTAGTTTTCCCTCTTCCAGCGAGCTGAAGAGGACTATTAGGAAGAAGTGGAATATGTTGTGTTTTCTAGTTAAGTTAATGCGTTTCAGGTGCCTCTGTTTTAAAATGTTGTGTTTTCTAGTTGAGTAAATGTGTTTCACGTGCCTCTGTTTTGAACTTCCCTTTTGGTTCTTTATGAATATGGGAGCTGAAAGTCTTCCATTAGTGGTACTGTTTGATGCATTCACTTGTTTCCATTTTGAACATACCTGATGAAAGTGGTTCTGACAAATCTTATGGTTTATGATAATATGTAGCCCGTTTTTTGCCAAATTGCTCAGAATCTGGTGGTTCATCTTGTATTGAATCAAAAGTGCATCCTATTGGAATGGTTCAACTAGGTTGGGTCAGTTTGGTTATGGAAGTCTTCAACTCTTGGTTTACTGCAACAAAACTCCTCTCCAGCTTCATTTCAGTTTTGAGCTCTCCCTCCTACACCTGCGATGGTTCGAGCTTTCTTCCTTTTTGCTCGCAATGGTTTGGGATGCTGCTTTCTTGCTGCTTGCAACTATTCTAGGGTTGTGATGATGTTCGAGAGCATGCCATCCTCCTGCCGCTTGCTCCTTCTCCCTCCTCTCTTTCTCCTCTCCTCTCTCTTTCCCCTTCCCCTCTCCATTTTGGTACACTTGAGAATGACATGGTATGGATGTTTATTTTGCCGAACTAATTTCTGGCCGGTATATGCCCTCTAGTACCGTTTCAGCAAACTTTTGTAGCCCTTTGCAAAGCCTTGAGTCAGTCCTTTTTCAGCATCCTTTTTAACCATACAAGTGTTAACCTATGGTTCTTAGGAAATACGATGTTGTACAAATTTTTGCTGTATGCTTTTAGTTGAAGGTTATTTGCATCAATGTGTTTCAAAATTATATTTTTAAGTTAGGGTTTCATGCACGACCCCTTTCCAAATTCCATTAACTTACAAGCTCGTTGGCGGCGTGCGTATTCTAGGTTCTGATATGTTTTCCAATGCTGAACCCCTAGCGGATTTGTAACTGGGGTGAGCATTCTTATGTCATGTCTTTTCCTTTCTGATTTCTGAGCGGAAGCCTCAATTAAATTAGTCATGTTCTGAAGGAACAACAAAGAGCAGTAAGATGCTTGATTAGAGGTTCTGTTAATTTCTGTTTTCATCTTTTTCCTGCTGGTCTGGGAATTATAGGAGCTAATATGATCGGATTACACTTGCTAGAATTTGCTTGTCACTGGTCAAAATATTGCTACATCATAATTTATGACATGGGAACTTGGAAGATTCTCATGCATGAATTGGCGCCTTAAAGGGTTTGAGCTAATCAACTATCTAGTGCTCTCATTTGTATCATATTTTCTGATTAGACTAATCTTTTCCTATTTATAGTAGTTTTATTTCTATCTTTATGATTTCGACTTATTTGACTTGTCATAACAATGTCAGTCTTATTACTTATAATATGGTTTCATGCATTTACAGAATACAACACAGTTTTGGAGTCTTTACCAGTATGATTGTTAAGAATCAAAGCTACCTTGGTTGATAGACTGTTCAATCTCCATTTCAGCATGGCTCAGGAATTTATATGCAAGTCACCCTAACTGGGCGGTATTTTAGCTGAGATAATGTATTACCCTGTGGGCCAAAGGCAACCTGGAGGGTAGAGAGGATCAAAGTGACCCACGGTAAGTCATGGAAGACACTCGATAGAGTAAATAAATAGTGTTTTTAGAGTTTAGACCAAATCCAGGAGCAATGATGTGCAGCTAAATTGCTGGAACAATGCATGAGGAGTTTGACAAGGCCATATAAATTTTGATAAAAATGACAGACGTTAAGGAGGGTAAGTAGCTAGGTAGTGTGATCATATGAACCTTCTCATGAAGATAACCATGAACAACGGTATATTTTGACGCACAAACATGCAACGTAAAATTGGACAGATTTAATCTACAGAGAGAGGATTTTTTATTTTTTTAAGGAGAAAGGGGACTCTTAGAAATAGATATCATCTATTCTGAAAAAAGGCTTCCAAATTTTAAGTCTCCCATGTTAAATTTTCTCCCACTTGCTCCTTATATAGTGCTAAACATTATTGGAATTTGAGGAGGCTTCAATTTTTGAAGAGTCTTAACCTACGCTTCCTCCCTTATGTAGTGGGAAAAATTATCATATGGTAAATATTATCAAGATATGTGATTTGTTACCCGGCTTTACATATATCGCTTCCTTTCTTGAATATTTATGTTGGTTTTTGTTTCACAGTCTCATGTAAGACGATTGAATGTACTCTTCGGTTGATCATGTTCAGAATTTCCATTATATATAGAAATAGATTAAGCTAGAGTGACATCCATGAACAATAGCGACACAAATGAGAGTTCAAACTACAGCCATGTAAGTGACCAAGGCAAAGGTCTCAGAACGGGTTTTGACCTTATAAGCCCACTTGTAGGTCAAAGGAACCATGCTAGAAGGTAGAGCTATGAAATCCCAAGTGCCAGTATGCTCAAGAGTTGGTACCTCCTTGGACATCGTAATCTAATACTTAGGAAGCCTCTTTAGCCTCCTGAAAAGTATTGCGCTCCTGATGTGTATGAATAGTAGCGAGGAAGTCCTGGAACATTGGTGAAAAATAATGAGAAGTGTCATCAGCGAGTTTTTTTATAAGGACTATGTTAGACTTTGGGCATTGGACCCAAACTGGGATGCCCTTGATAGGCTACCCCAGTCAAATCCCAATGTCATTTCATAGTTACTATTTTGAGGAAGGATAGAGTCCAACATTGCTTCTATCATTGGGGATTATAAAATTTGACTCCAACTCATTTGCTTGAGGTGATTAGGATTGTTCTCCGTCTTTCCACTCTGGTCATTCAGGAGTCGACTCACTTATTTCTAGGGTTGACTCTTGTTTGACTAGAGTCGACTCATGTACTTTATAGGTCGACTTGCTAATATGATGAATTTTTCAGCTCTCTCTCATTTTTTTTTATGGTCATTTAGGAGTCGATTCGTCTGTCTCTAGAGACGACTCATCTTTCTCTGGGCTTGACTCTTGTTAGGTCGGAGTTGGCTTGTATTTTTCATGTGTTAACTCGCCAATATGATGAATTCCATAGCTTTCTATTTGTCTTCTGAGACTGTTCTGGGGTCGACTCATAATCTGCTAGAGTCGGCTCATGAAAACATATTAGCCAATGATAGTATGCGAGGGTCGACTCGTTGCAAATGTAGGATCGACTCTTGAGATAGCTTAGAACAAAATTTTATGTATTTACATGTGAGCTTCCAAAGATTGTTTCATGGCCTTTTTGGAGTTATGTTTCTTGATGTAGAGGATATTTGTAAACAAGTTTGGATATTTGTAAACGAGAAATAATAGACCTTTATTTGTCTTGCCATTCTATCTAGTGATAAAACAAAAAATGACAAACTGTTTCATAGGATTTCTAATAGTCTAGTGGAATCCTTCATCACTTCGTCCATGAGCGGTCCGCAGAGCGTTTTTATCCCGACGTGGGTGCTTATGGGACTTTAGCTTCGCCAACTGCAGGATTGAGATTTAAGATAAATGATCTTAATTTCAAAGTTATTGAAGGCTTTCTTCTTGATTTTTTGAAATCAATCAATCAAACTCAAGACGATAGATTAGTCATATTTTTACTCAATTACTTTGCATTATCAAAATCAACCCTTTAGGGTCAATAGAAAGGTACTTCAACAGATTTTTTCAAATCATTAATTGGCCTTTGGCGAGGTTGTTTTCTTTCGTCTTATCTTTTTATTATTTGCATTGATGTTCTTTCCAGATTACTTAGGGTGACTACATCAAGTAGCACACTAGGAGCTCACATGATTTTCCACTTATTTTTTCTTGATGATTGCCTTTGTTAGCCAAGGCATCGGTTGCAAATTCAATGGTCATAAAGTAGATTATGGAAAATTATTGTAATGCTTTGGGACAAAACATAAATCATCATAAGTCTCCTTCAGCCCAAAGATTAAACCCCATTTCAAAAATGCGATCAAAGAAGCTCTAGGAGTAGAGGATGAAATCAACACCTAAAAGGAGGGGTGAATTAGGTGTCTATAAAAAATAATGACAAATTAAAACAAATACTAAACAATCACAATAATAGTAAATCTCAACAATCAAACCAACCAAATAAAATATATAAACACAAGTAAAGAGAGATAGAAAAAGAGAGATTAAACAAATATTATGATGTGGTTCGGCCAAATCCTTGCCTACGTTCACCTTCTCCCAAGGATAGCCCCGCTTTGAGGTTCCACTAGTTGTAAAACTCCTTACAACATCTAAGTTGGAGACCAGCAACTCGCAACAGCACTACAACTTGAAAATCACTAAGTTGCACTCCCCAATCTAGTACTCTATACAAAGCCCACAAGCTTGCTACCTCACAAGCTTGTTCTCACAATTTATACTTTAATTCTCATAAATCTAATGCACAAATAAGCTCACTACACAATTCTCTCACAATAGTAAAATAAGAGCACAATAGAAGCAATATGAGAAGAGATAAGAACTCGGTTGAGAGAGGGATGCTTTGGCCGAGTAATGTGTTTTGAGACTTCACCAAAGATCTCTATTTATAGACTTGAGAGGGCAAAAGACGTTGGAGGGCATTTAAGGCTTGATTCCTATCAATCTTCAACCATAAAGCATGATTGGCTTGATTTCTTCAATCAACATATGCTCAAATTGATCTTATTTTTCATAAGTTGATATAATTTGAATTTTGCACATATTCAAGTGTGGTTTACATGCTTCAGTATGTAGCTTGGATGTCCCCTTCTTATGGCAAGATGACGAGGATGACACATGGTATCATCTAGACCATTCAAGCTTAATTTGGTTGATTTGCTTGTCTTATTCATGCTCTTGATGAAATGGACGAAATTTCTCTCTCTTCAATCAACCAATACACTTTTCCAAAAAAATTTTTCACTCTATTTAGAGAGATTTGACAAATAAAATCAAAATCACTTAAATTTTGCGCACATGGCAAAATCAGGTGTAACTAGTGGACCATTTGGGATATTAATCCCAAATTATCTTTAGGTGGGGCTGTAAATGAGAGAACACATACACACTTGACAAATAAATGTTAGTTAACATAATTTATAACAATATGATGTCATAAAAATAAGATACGATAGAATAATTTCAAAGTTTACAAAAATCAGATCTAAAACTAGTAGTGTGTAGAGATCTTATTATTTTATATTTGATTTTCATTCAAACCCTATCAATATTAGTACTGTTGGAAGCTTATTTTAAGAGCTTTGCAGTGATATAAAGTTTGTAATTTTCTGAAATTATTTGGTTAGTCAATTGTCTAAAATACAGAGAGCATATCTTTAAGAAACTTACCAAAAATAGAATTGCACATGTGTTTCATATGTGCTCAAGTATATGCATGATTTGTTGCCATATTTCATGTTGGACGAAAATTATTAAAGACAATTCTAATTTTATCATAACCATTGATCTTTTGATTAATTTCTTGACTCTAAGAGTATACATTAAATCAATACAAATCATAGCATATTGGAGCATACTTTATCTTAATGGGCTGACCAAATCTCATTAGTGGACAGGTTGAGTAATACTATAGATTAGTCCAAAATTATAAGATCATTGATGAGAGCACAAAAGTGCGATCTACATACCACTTAAATTAGTATTATTGCTAACAAGATAATGTTAATGTCACTGAATTAATATTATATTTTTGTTGAGTGTAGGAGATCGTAAATCGAGGCCAAAATGCGCATTCAGTACAGATTGGGCTTAAACAGATGCATAACTCAGACCGCGTATGCCCAACCTCGTCATGGTCCGATCGAATTCACCATTCATCGAGTATATTTGCACCCAAGCGACATGTGGCAGCCATATATTTTTAGCCTTCCGATCTACATTCCGTGCATCCGGTTCTTCCGTGCAAAGGACCACCGAGGAGATCCCGATCAGCAATCCCCCAGCATCCCGTCCTCCCAGCATCCGTGTCCAACTCGTCTCGTCTACGTCTGCCTCTTCCAAGCTTCAATCCAGTCATCCCGTCCGCTCAATCAGCCTCCTCCAGCAACGCAATCCATCCCGCGGCCAGCTCTTCAGCCATTCCTTTCCCACGTGCGAATCTCTCCGCGTCCAAGTCCCTGCTACTAGCTCCCGTTCGAGTCCAATTCCCCTACGATTCACTCATCCGCGCTCTAGCTCCCGCGACTGCGAGCCTCCCGTGAAGCGTCGCAATGTCTGTGAGCAATCTTCTCCCATGATCCGCCCGCGATCACCCCCAGCTGTCCGTGATGATTTCGTGCATCCTCTTCTTCCGCGAGCCAACCTCACGCGCCACCCAGCGTCTGCCCGAGCCCATGATTTCGTGCTTCCGGACCTGTATCAGACGCCCCATTCATCGCGATCCGGCTGTTCGCATCCTCGGCATCCATCTTCACCGCGTACATCTTCTCCCGTGATCCGGCCGCGATCACCTCCCAACCGTCTCAGCCTTCCTCCCAGCCGAGATCAGCGTCCACCTCCTCCTCCATTCCAACGTTCATGAGCATCTCCAAACCATCCGCATCCCGAATTTCTAGCCTCCCAACGAAATCCCATCTGAATCACAGCAAATTTGATTCGGATTTTCGTTTGATTTGTTTGGCTTTCCAAGAATAAACAGAGGAGGGGAGAGTTGAGTATAAAGGGGCTTGGGGGATTCATGACC
>JAOXJJ010001179.1:5653637-5666526 GCA_025769935.1 Phoenix roebelenii | reverse complement strand
TTTGATTTGTTTGGCTTTCCAAGAATAAACAGAGGAGGGGAGAGTTGAGTATAAAGGGGCTTGGGGGATTCATGACCAGGGGGGAGCTCCGATTTCAAAAATAAAGAAGAATAGGGGAGAGGTGGTATTGGTTCCCACACAAAAACAGTGGCTCTGGGCGATTGAAAAAAAAAAAAAAGAAAATAGAGAAGGGAAGAAAGAAAGAAACAGGGTATGCCTTGTTTCTGAAAAGAAAAAGAAAAAAAAACAAGGGAGTTGATATCAAAGGATTTGATGTTTGTAATGGCTTGCTAACTCCCTCGGCAAAGGGTGATGGATGAACCCTTGTCATGTTGCTTTCATCAAGTACACTCTAAACTTGTATTCTAATTGTTTTATATCCATTGGTATGTTATGGATTCTTGCATATTTATTTATTAGATAGATCTTGTATGGTTTATATATATTGATACATGGATTGTTTTGATGCTTGATTTGTCGTAGATGTAACCGGCACGATAAATACTTGGATGTTGAATTCATGTTCTCATATTGTATACTCCATGATTAGAACTACTCTATCATATTAATCCTTAATCAAGAATCGCCGAGTTTATTTATTGAAAGTAATATTGTCAAGGAGGATTCCGGATTCCTAGCCTTATCTATATTCTTGAACTTTATTTGTTGATCTATTATTCTTTGCTTTTAATTTCTGAAAATTAACTGAAAATTATATCTAAAAATTACGCTAATAATCCATAGATCATTCCCTGAGGAATCGACCTTGGACTTCCGAGTTATACTACGTGTACGATTCTTCTGCACTTGGGAGAACATTTCTGTGGCACATCAATCATTAAGCCCAAGCAACTTAAATAATTTTTCATAAGATCGAGCTAAACATATTACACACATAATATGCAATATTTGAACTAGATAATTTTGTGATCATTAAAATATTATAACACATATGCATAGTCTTATTTTTCTCAACAGAGAAACAAGAGGAAGCATGGAGATACTCGGGTGTTCCATTAATAGGGAAAAGACTGCAAAGGTCAGAGTGTCTAGAAATAGAGCAGAATATCCTAAGAAGATTAAATGGATGGAAATCAAAATCTCTCTCTATGATGGGTAGAATCACTCTGGTAAAGTTTGTTCTTTCTTCTATCCTTGTTTATATGATGATGTCAAACCCTATTGTGCCTAAAACATCCTTATTGAAGATGGAGCAAACCTTCAAGAATTTTGTCTGGGGTACTTGGGGAGATGAAAAGAGAATTCATTTGTTGCCCTGGGATAAAGTTTGTCAGCCTATTCAGGAAGGTAGACTGGGTCTTCAATCCTTGTTAATGCACTTGGAGACGATTTGTGCCGAGCATGCGGCTAAGTTCATTCCAAAACTTGATAATATTTGGTGTTGTTTAATGAAAGCTCAGTATGGGATGCAGATGATTTCTTTTCAGTTTTTGCCTGCTTGGAATAGTCTACTTTTTGGAAAGAGATTTGTGCATTTATTCCATTGATGTGCACAAATATCCAGTGGACCATTGGGGTTGCACAAACTGTAAGGGTAGTGAATAATGCTTGGATGTCTCACAACCCCATAGCTTATTGGCCACCCATGGTGAATGTGGAGATTGTGTAGAAGTTGAAGGTATGCGTCCTCCTGATCCTAGGCAAAAAAAGATAGAACTCTGATTTAATAAATGAACTATTTGGAGAGTTATTGGTTCAAAAAATACTATCTATTGCTATACCTCATCATGACACACTAGCTATATTATTGTGGGGCTTAACGTGTAAATGTAAAGTGAAATGTGTAGAAGTTGAAGGTATGCGTCCTCCTGATCCTAGGCAAAAAAAGATAGAACTCTGATTTAATAAATGAACTATTTGGAGAGTTATTGGTTCAAAAAATACTATCTATTGCTATACCTCATCATGACACACTAGCTATATTATTGTGGGGCTTAACGTGTAAATGTAAAGTGAAATGTGGGGATCTCTACAGATTATTAAGGAAACCACTAGTAGATAGAAGGATTACGGCTTGGGTTTGAAAGTGTGAAGTCCACCCAAGAGTTTCATTGTTTCTTCGGAAGATTGTTTAGAATTGTGTTCCTTGCTGCAAAATACACAGTCGATGTGGGTGGAATATTCCTAAGATTGTAACTATTGCCCCAAATGCAGTGGAGATATTATATCATGTTCTTTTCCAATGCCCGAAGGCCAGAGATATATGGTCATTGTTAGGTACTATTTATGGTTTTGTTATGGATCCATCTCCAATTGATGTTGTCATTGCTTATCTTATTGATAATAGAAATAGTGCTAATGGTAGATTGCTATGTATTTGTTTGGCCTATTTTGCCTGTAATATTTGGATTGTTAGAAATTACCGCATATTTGAATATATTGCTTTGTCCCCGGGATTTGTATTAGAGAAGGCCCATATGCAAGCTATAGAGATCACTAATTTCACACTATTGGAGATTTCTTGATAGTTAGGGACACTTGGAACTCCTCTTCAGTTGTTGCTGCTTCTCAGATAGTTTATATTCTCAGCCTCAAACATCCTCAAGATAAACTTAGATGGCAATCTGATTGATAATGATACCAAAAGTGGTGCAAGGTTTGCAATTAGAGGACCACATTCTGAGTTAATGCCTGCCTATGGCACCCAATTATTTGATATATCTATTCCAGGGGTAAAACTTAGAGAAGCTTGGAAAGGTCTAAGATATGCGAGGCTTATCCTAGGGGTCTCCCACATTCGCTGGGAAGGGGACTTGGCTATAGTGATAGGCTGGATTTCGAGACATAATTTGCTGATGAAGTATCATCCTCTGCTTATGGGCATATGGACTTTATCCAGGATGTGTGTTTCCTTTTTTTTTTTTTCATGCTTTGCATGTCTATCAGGAAGTGAACAGAGTAGTGAACTAGGTGGGATCCTACGTAGCAGATCACTATGGTGGTTTATGGTTGGACCGAGCTATGGCACCTAACCCATTTTGAGATATTTTGTTTTCTATTATGGTTGGTTGTACTCACACTAGGACTTGAGTCATCTACCTAATAAAAAAAATTAGAAGATTCATTATCAAGTTCCACACTTTATGTATTTAATTACAAAATCATGCATATGCCAATCAAAATTCCAGCACATTTTAGTGACAATATAGGCCAATAATACTGAGTAGATAGAATGATCAACTAAAAATATTTTTCAATTTCTTGGCTATTCCACCTTTCTCATTCTTGATCTTCTTTTACTGTTACCACTTTTCTGCATAAGTGTTTTGTGTGAATCAGCTAGAGAAGCTAGAATGCTATGTAAGTTGTACTTAACCTAAAGTGGAACTATATCTAATTTAGTTGCTCATCTTAACATAGACTATGCCAACTTTTCCAACATCCAGGCTCATACCTTTCTTTATAAACCATAGGCCTAAGTCAACTATATCTCTATGAGGTTACGAAGAAGAACTCTAGGCTTATGGATTGTTGAAACTAGCACCAAGTCCATCATAAGGCTTGGTAGTTCAAGCCTAAGCAGCTCTAGGAACCTAGATTAGTAGATATGAAACTACTTATGAGTCTATAGCAATTAAAATATCAAATATAGAAGCTTTGTTATCCAACTTATGATGCTAGCCACATTTGAGCACAAGTCTGCGTTGGTCTTGGACAAGAAAATCACACTAGCCTTGATTGAAAGGGCTCTACCTCAATTGAACAATCCTTAGGATAGCATTGATAACAACCTTTGAACCTTAAGGTTACAAGGAGACTACTCCAAAGGCAAGGTGAAGCTTCAAAACTACCCATGCCTTCAATTGCTTTCAAATCAAATAGCAAAGTTTACATCATACAGATAAAAAATAAGGAGACAATAAACTTTGCGAATATTAGGTTGAGAATAGCTTTTTGAATTTCTTTTATTAGTTTTCTTAGCAGTAATCAAATTCTAGTAGGCTATATGTGTAAACTAATATAATGGTTTTGCAACCATCAAATATCGTCATCCTTTATCATTTTTATTAGAAGAGTTAAGAGAGGCCATCTATTGAGGTCGTATTGGTGCTCTCTGTGCGTTATGGATTCTAAATGAATTCTTTTGGATTTTGGAAAAGGACCATAATATATCCAAGGATCATATGATGACAAGTTGGTGAATATAGGAAGTTGTGAATAATTATCTAAGAACTTTGATGGATTCTAAACAATGGCAAAAAACCTTGAATTAAGAGATGTAATTAGTTATCATAATTCTATCTTCTAGTAATGAATTTTCAAGCAGCATGCTTATTTCAATTTGAGAAAATAAGATAATTAATTTTTTTCCTTCCCAGCAATATAAGATTATCAAATTCTTAAATTCAGTTGTTATGTCAAAATTGATTGAGGACTTTATAATTTTTCTTGATGCCTAAGCATTGTGGCTGGAACACCTATTTATCACATGTTTGGCACACAAACAACATCATGCATCAGTGAACCCAAATTCTATCGAAATCTTATTTTTATTACTCCTCTCACATTCTTGCTCACACTCGTGCTTCTGTATTTACTTGCTCCAATCTCATTTTGAGCAACCTTACCTGATGGTTGTCCCAGTAAATGTCACATATCTTAACCAAAAATTATTAGTTACATTCAAGTATTATCATAGTTAGACTGAAATATAGATGATAATATTTAATTTCCAATTTAAGAATAGAATCTTCTATGCACATTATTAAACAATCGCACATAATTTAACAAGAAAAGGGGAATGAACCCATATGACTGTTGCACTAGGAAGTGAAAAAGTGTTTAATATTTATGACCAATAGCAACAATATAATATGTTGTGTTAATTGTACCATGCTCATTAGGTCTCGATATAAAGTGAACCTGACAAGTTGTTCCACATGTCCTGAGACCTTCTTCATTTTTCTTTCACATGTCGTATGAACAAAATTCATTATTTTCCTAAATAGCAAGGACATTTATGGTTAAAACTAGGGGCGCTTATGACAAATAATGGCCTAGAAACCTATATGGAGAAGTGAACGAGGCAAAACCAGAAACCAGTTGAAGGCCATCACCCTTCTCCTTCTCCCTAATGATCAAAGAGTAGAAATAGGTGAGTATCAATAGACTTTTTCCAGCGATCTCTACCTAGATATCATCCATGTTCTTTCTATATTTCTTCCTCTTCCATAGATCATGAGGATTCGAAAGCATGCCGTCAAGATCTTGGGCTCTGCACAGGATACTAATTTGTTTTTGCCACCAACAAATGCATCTCCGACCTCCACTATAAATTTCTTACCACAACCAAATATTTGTAAGTTTAATTGCTCGCCGTGGGATGTGATGCCCATCCCTCCTGACCTAGCTTCCAGTAATCACCAATTTCAGGTCAGATAATACGTTTCCTTCTTCCTCTTCTTTTACCTTTTCTTTCCTTTTTATTTGTTCGTTTTTTTTTTCTTCAAAAGTTTTTGATGATAGGCTTCATTTTCTTATTTTCGATTTAGGAAGTTCAAGGTTGCATTTTATTCTTGGCTTCTTTTCTTTCAATGCTAGGGTTTTTCTTTTAGATTGAAAGAAGGAATCCTAAACAAATTCATGTATGAATATACCAAACTATGTTGAATGTTAGGATGTAATCTAATTTTGGATATCATTATGAATCTAATGAGAGTGATTAAGATTCTTGCCCATGGATGTAAGAGAAGCAAGCAAACCTAGATCTACTTTCTTAGTTGATCCCTAATTTCCTATGTATATGCTAGTCTAAATAAGAGGAATTAATATATCCACTTCCACCCTTGTATGGTTCTCTCCTCTCCATCTTTATCTTTTGGCTTTATTGAAACTCGAATCATTTCTCTGCTTTTGTAGGAGGATCGCAAAGAGAATGAGAGTGTTGAGCAAAATAGTCCCCAAAATGGAGAGGAACCAAAGCCTATTCTTGTAAGGTATCCTTTCAAATCATCTCTTTAATTTTGAGTTCTGAATATTATTTTTGTTCACTCTAGCCCTTTATTTTTTTAAGAATTCTATTTGTTCATTTGACAACTTAAATAACCTCATCAATAAGAAAATACTAAATATATTGGTAATAACATCATAGTAATCATTATTGGCAGCAATGTTCACAAAGAAGAATTGGACATGAAGAAGATAAAAGAGGAGATTAGAGACAAGGAAAGAGAAAATCATATGGAGACTTCACAACTGAATGAAACTAAGAAGAAAAGAAAGAAGTTGAAAGAGATGGAGAAGAGGATTGTTGCTACTGCAAACACTATTAAGACCTATAAGAAGGATGATGAAGAGAATTGGTTATACAAGCAAGAAGCTCAAGACTCACAATCTCGATCATGCCAAGCTCTCAGTGCTAATGGGAGGAAGAGAAGGCCGATCGATATGGTCAAGACTGATTTTGTATTTGATGGATCATTGGCATTTATTCATTCTTATGGGAAGAGAAGAAGAGGTGATGAAGGTTGTAGTGAAAGTTGTGCAGTACAAAATGATGACGGTAAGCATTTAAAAATGAACGATGCTTTTAATGATAAAAAGCATATCCATAACAATAATGAAGAAGGCACTAGTGTTGCTAATGAATTTTATGATAGGGTCAAAGTGGAACAAAGTGAAGGTGAGCCAAGGAGGAGAAGGAGAAGGGTAAAAATATAAGGAAGAGAGGAAGGAAGACCATGAAAGCTCATTCTCTTAATTTTCTCCTCTAATAACTATTTTTCTCAGTGCTTAAAGATGTATAATTTTTATATTATCTTTTTATAAACTTGTTATTGTAAGTGAGGACCGGTCTTATGTGAATTGGCCAACATGATTTAGACATTCTAAGATAAGCAAAATTTATTTGCATCACATTCTAATAGCTAGTGATTAGTATGAAAAGTTGTGGTACAAACTTTACACAAAAATTTGAACTATACCAAAATTCTTATATTGATGGTACTTGATAAATTGCATGTTTGTCATTTCTAAGACCTCTTGAGGAGTTGGTATATAGCAAGAAATTATTTTAATTTTCTAAAGTTTATTGGTTATTATGTAAATATTCTTGTATATTAACAATGTGGTATTGCAGCAATTTATCTTTCCACTCATCTTGCTACTTATAGTAAGTATGCATCATATGGGGCTTAGAAGGCTGTTTCAACTTTCACAACTACAGAATATTGTTCAGAATGAAAAACACTTTTATTGGCTATAAATGAAAAGGGTAAGATTTGAAATCTACTAATATATTATGTTATGATTTAACGCATTTGAATTTGATGGTGAGTCAAACAAGATAGAGATACTTGTGAATAGTTTGAAAGCATGATCTTGTTAGGAAATTGCAGTAACATGTTCACAAAATTTGAATGCCAACTTGATACTAATTAAATGAATGCAGATATTTTTTGAATGAGTTTTATATCTAAACTATTTTCTACTTTTGTGTATTATTATGTAATGATAGATATAACATGCAAGTTTATTGTGTATTCTTTTAATCAATAAGCCATATTTTAATGTTTGAGTTGAACCTACCTACTTTGGAAAGTGGTTGCTCTTAATCTATGAGAACTACCTTCACTATATCTTATCAATACCTAACATAATTTAATCTTTTTAAGTATTGAAAGTAATTCAAGTTACAAGAGTCAACCAACCTAACAATTCCCTTGCATTCTAGGATATTGAAAGTTCATGATATCTCTCTAATGCCTGATCAGTCTTTGAAGCTTCATTTAGCAAGAGGAGTAGTTGAGGCAGCCACCTAACTCAGAATACAAGGAACTAAGGGAGCAATTTTAGTGCTAAGGTCTCATTGATGGTGGAGACTATGAATGGGGCAAGGAACGTATGAAGAATAATTGCATTTTGATAACAAATTCAAGTCCATAGGGCCCAAAAAAATTGCTTCTTTGCTGACCTATGCAACTAGAAAAATTTCCTTTCCACATTTGATGATCCCTAGCATTCTTCTATATCTGTCATAGCCCAAAACCACCAAGAATGTATAACTTTAGCCATGGAGTAGGGAGGGAATGCCGCTTAAGATTAAAGAGTGCATAAGGGTTTGAGACAACGTCTCGAGCAAGAGTACCTTGGATTTAAACATGATTGACCCATCATAGCGTGTTACATCAAGCTAAGCTTGTGAAAAATATTGTATGTATTAGAACAAGACTAGGTTTCAAGAATTTATGTATATGAGGCTACTCTAACCAAGTAGTGAAGATACCAGAATATATCTTGAAACTTGGGCGTGTCCATGGATAGCCTATGGTTCTCATTTTGAATTTTTGAGCTAGAAAATTAGTGCAAGCTTATTCAAAACTTCCATAAGCTTTGTGCAAAGCCTAGACTATTGGCCTTTTGCTTAAATAAGTATTTAGTCAATGGACTTTCCTACACAAAAAAATATGTACAAGACTATGATCTCTACTACCAACACACTTTATCTTTCGAAAAATTCTCTTGATTGTAAACAAACTTCATTATCATTGCCTCTTAGCCTTTTGAAAGAACAACGAACTCCCATTCCTTTCTCTTGTTTTTATTTCCTCGTCCATGAGAACTTTCTAACTCCTATCATCGACTACTTATTCAAACTTTATAGGTTCACAATCAGCAAGAAGACAAAAATTAGGTTGTTAGTTACTTAAAAGGTTTCACATTTGTTTCGTTGTCTTTTCTAGATACTCCAAAGAGAATAACGCCCAAAACCTAGTACGAGCATATGATTAACATGACATTAGGTATGGTATGGATTGTTTTAATAGTATGATAATAAGTTTTACTATGATCTAATCATGAAAACTAGTGAATTTAAATCATCCTATATTTTAAGTCATATAGACCATGATATATAAAGCAGATTTTGTGCCCTATTATGTATTTTATAGTTCAATGCTTCTTGGCTGAGTGATCATGTTCCATAATCTAATACTACTTGATTTTGGTGGATCTTCCTCTTACTAATACCCTTTTTTCATTTCATTAGCCCTATGTTCGTTAGTATCCACTTATCCTAACCTTAGTTGATCAATTGCTCTCTTAATTGAACCTAATTACATCTTATAGCATTAGTGACCTAATTTCCTCAAGTTTGAATCCCAATTCATCCATTTCTTTCATCTCACTTCATTTTGAACCTAATTTACCAATACCTTCACTCATTCCATCTTCAGTTAGCAACTATAAACAACTATAAACTCTATTACATGTACTAATTGCACCAAATAAACTTGAACAAGCTAACCGAGTTCACCCCATCTAGCATGCATATTCTTTGACCCAATTAATTTATTTCCAAATTATCCATCAAATATAACTTCCCATTAACCCAATTAATGATTTGTAGGTCCAATTATAGTTTTCCATGCCCAATTTGATCGATTTCCATATGTTCAAGTTGATAAGACCCGACATAGTTCACTTATGAGGAAAAATTTAACTGTTTTTAAGATCTAGTCAAATGCGCTCCGATTGGGCTCAAATTTGAAGGGTAATCTCCTCTGGTTTTAGTTAAATTTTAATTTTTTTGAATATTTCAAGCCCACGAACTAAAATTGCCCTAAGAATATCTAAAATTCTAAATATCATCACAAATAAAAAATAATATGAATATCAAATACAACTGATCATTTGGAGCTCTTACTTTTTCTCTCCAAGGAAGAATCATATTGAGCTATAACATCTAAGAAAGAGCATTTTAACCATCAAACCAGGCGCTTGTTCTATAGTTCTCTCCTTAAACTAATATGTGAATGCTGCCTAGTACCATCTCAACTCTTCTCAAAATTAAAATATTCAAACTCTATGAATAATTTGTTCCCACTCTATCTGTAGAAAAGCTCCCATGGAAAGAGAATTGGCACACTTCTACGCTCTTAATCCCTCTTTCCTATTTTAGCATTCTTGATTAGGGATGGAAATGGGGAAGGTATGAGTTGGGTATGCAATAGCCCAAACTCGCCTACCAATTAGGAGCCACATGCCCATACTCCCCCATACCCACCTTGCGAGGGTGGGTAGAGTTAAACATGATGGGTTGGGATGGGTCGGGGTTGTTAAAGCTGTAAAATCTCTTTTTGCATACAAATCAAATAATTAAAAAAGAATGTAAAAGTAAATCTTAGTACTTTACATAACATGAAGTAAAATAAAAGTCAAAGATGGAGAACACAACAAACAATATTTTCAATAATAATAGAAAAGAATAAATAGAAATATTGTTCTTTAGAAAGTTAAATAACTCTCGAATTAGGAAAGGCAATCAACTAAAACAGATGAACAACTAAACATGTATCTTGTAGCTTTTCACATGATTAATCTTTCTCATGATTTATCACAATACTTTCTTCTCCATTATCATTACAATCATCATAATAATCAAGGCTTATATCATCTAATCAGGCTCAGAGTGAGCCTTGCCATTATCTACACCCACCCTGGATCCATTGTCGATCCTAGAATGAAGACTCATCTCCATAGCCGACTCTAAACTGGTCATATAAAACCTACTAATTAGGATTTGGTTGGATCAGATACCTAAAGGGGTGAAGTAAATTACTATCTTTATTCTTGATCCATCTTCTTGATCTCCTCCAAACCCTTAGTTTTCTTGGCTTTAGCTCTTTTCTCACTTTTCTTCCATTACTATTTCTAATTCTCTTACATCTAGATCCTCATAACACAAGGAGCCACCCCATCTCTTAAGGTGTCTCCATGAAGGAGGAAGCATGCTAGATTATACCAATCTATCACCAAAGAAGCTTTTCTCACTTTCGTTCTTTTAATTTCATGATTTATTCTTATTGTTACAATCATTAGTACATAATTTGTCTAAATTTAGTGAAGATTCTTTCTCCTTCAAAATAAATTTGTTTGTGTCTCTCCTTTCTTTCTTATTTTAGCTTAATTTTTGCATACTTGTTGGATAGCTAATAAATCCATGCTTTCTCTTTATTTTTAAGGCATCCAAGCAAGTAAATAGGGTCCAAGACCCTTTGATCCTTAAAAATCTCCAACAACACTAAAGCCCTAGGTTCTGATATTCTTGAGTGTGCTGGGGACTAGAATTTGGATTTCTACACCCATGGCCAACATGCACCTACTCAATAGGTGCATGGAGGGTATGCCCTAGGCCATTCTCCATATAGAGCAATACATCTAGGAGGATCACAAAACTCAATATAAACCACTTTGGCCACTATTAAAAGGATTGGATAGGGACTAAGAGTGAGATCCACCATATTGGGAAGTTGAATCGCACACCAAATTACGACGGCCATAGCTTGCCTATATAATGTCCAACTGAGTTGCTCTTTTATTTTGAAATTAGATAACTTTTTGCGCTCAATGACATAAATCCATCCCTTAAGGATGTGGCGCACCAAATGACCAAGGCCAACTTCCCTCGTATAAGTCTTAACATAGACTGGTGAGCAAAAAATTTCTTTCTGAGAAAGACTTTGACCGAGCATATATTTCAAGCTCGGAAGAACTACTTGGAGTACATAAAGACAAAATTGATGTCAAAGTCATAATATATCTTTTATAGAATTTTACCTTTTTTATAATTATTTTCACTAATTATATCTTTTTTAGGAAAGCTATGTCCTCCTTAAACTAGCATATGTATTCGGATCGAATTTGTGCAGGGGTGGACCTCACTAATATAAGTAAAGACTATTATCTTTGATTTGTAATTCATTAATAAAGGAACAAGGGACCTAGACCTACATTCACAAATTTTATATTTTTCTAAATTTACTTATGGGATTTGATTTTGCAAAGAGTATTTTAGCCCTAAAAAATAGAAGAATATCACATGATAGGCACATGACATAATTTCTGCAAACCAAGCTAATGGAGATGGATGGAGAATAACATTGGATAAACCAAGTTACTTGAGGAACTGAATTAAAAATTCTAGAGGGTGCTTAATTAGAACTCGAGCTAAATCAGCTCTGAAAATGTAATTTTTCAAAAAAGCATGTGTGTGCGAGAGAGAGGTGGGGTGGCTAGATTTCTTCCAAGAATATTTGATTCTAAATACCTCATAGTAGAAATTCATGAAGGTCCTCTCATAATAAATATCATCATTGTTTATCATGATCTAAGATGTCAATTACAGTTAGAAACTAAAATTTATTTATTTTGGAAATCTCTTGCTTATGCATCTAGCCAGCAAACTTAATGATTGCAATATAACTAGTGTGAGAAAATATAGCATAAGCTATTTAATTTGCAACTCATATTCTTATCTTGACTAAATATAAGGTATATTCAAATTTTATTTAAGCAAATTTAGATGTTTTTAAGTTGCAGATCAGATAAAAACATGATATCACACCATTGAAATTACTAATTCTGTTTTTAATTGATGAATGAGTAGAAGACATCCAAAATCATAAATTTTGATTTTTTATCATTGTACGGGTCATATATTATCGTCAAGGGTGTCGATTTTTATTTTGAAAGTTTCTTCATTGATTTTGTCAACGAAATGTTTGGCGCCAAAGAAACTCAAAATTGCCCCAGCCTAAAGCTAAAATACTTCTAATAGTATTTAGCCCCATGTGCTTCATAGTCAAAATGATAAAAATTTCTTAAAATAAAACTCAATATTTTGATTATGATCTATGGCATTTAAATTAGAAGCTTAAAATCATTCACTTTTCAGGTGTTTTGCCCATGCATCAAAAGAAAACAAAATTAACCATTTCGAGCATGTTTTAGTTTGATCTATCATTTAGAAACATCATAATTGTTGCCCAAGGTGACAACCCAAGAGGGGGGGAGGGTGAATTGGGTCTTTTAAAACTTTTCAACTACTTCTAAACTTTTCAATTAATTAAGCTAAGTTGAATAGATTCAC
>JAOXJJ010001179.1:5615823-5637077 GCA_025769935.1 Phoenix roebelenii | reverse complement strand
AGAGGCTAACCCATTGTGAATCAAATCACTTATTGCATGGACTCAATCTAATTTCAGCTTGGACTCAACTGTTCTTGAACTCAAATTCTTTTCACCCCTCACCCAATGTCCCACGCCATTAGAATGAGGGTGGTGCTCCTGCATCACCTTAGGGCTTTTCCTTCTCTCTCTCTCTCTCTTCGAGTTCATTCGGGTTCGGTCGGGTATGTTCAATAAATCCAGATCCGACCCAAAAAATAATTCGGGTCCAATTTTAGAATTCGATCCGAACCCACGGATCCTAAAATTCGGATCGGATCGGATCTACGCGGGTCGGCTCGAGTCAGATCACAGGTCGACCCAACCCATTTGCAGCCTTACAAAAACTTCTCTCTCTCTCTTTTATCTTTCTTATTAACTCTCGAAACTTTACCTTACTTAAGCATCAAAGGATCTCCAGCCGAACATTTCCAGCAATCTCTTGATCATTTTTTATGGTTGCAGGATAGCTCCAGCGTCGTGCTATGCTTCTCCAACTCCACTAAGTAGAGCAACTCACCTAGCAGTCTGTCCACCTATTAAGTCAAATTTTGAGTAGCAACATTACTATATAAAATTGAATGGCCTATAGCATTGGATTCTAATTGCATGTATTATTTATCATTTTTATTATTGATTTTGAAGGTTCTATTTTATAAGAAAGTGGATATTAATAAGCAGTTAAGCACCTATCCAAATGGACCAAAACAAAATTATTTGTTATATATTTTTATATTATCAAATTGGGTACATTGATAGAAACGAATTTTGAATTACTCATTCCTGACAAACTAATTAGTCATCCAGAATTGGATCCATCCTAAAAATAGATTTTTCTTTTACTTATAATATCACATGCTGCGATGTAAAAATAGTGTTTTTATATAAAAAAAAGACATAAAGTTATAGGAGGGGCTGCTAGATGAGAGGACTCCAATGATTCATCAAAACCTCCTACCTCTGGCGTAGTTGATGGATTTTATTAAAATATTTTTTATTTAGCTCTTAATTAGTTTATAAAATTTTCATACTTCTCTCTTGATAAATTATTTTTTTTAATTTTTGATAAATACATTTCTTACAACACATTATTTAGTTCAATAGTAGTTGATTGTAATATAAATAACAATCATTATTTCATTTACATATTTTTTTAACTGAATATTTTTCTCAAAGTTCAATTTTCTGCATCAATTTTTTTAAAATTTGTATAACTTAAGAGATTTTTTTAAATAAATGATGATAAAAAAAGTACTACCATTATTTTATAT
The DNA here is from genome assembly GCA_025769935.1 of Phoenix roebelenii. Taxonomy (NCBI): domain Eukaryota; kingdom Viridiplantae; phylum Streptophyta; class Magnoliopsida; order Arecales; family Arecaceae; genus Phoenix; species Phoenix roebelenii. The sequence goes on along the minus strand of JAOXJJ010001179.1, from coordinate 5,635,788 downwards.
AATTATTAATTATTTAATAATAATACCATTATAATAGTTATAATAATAATAAAATTTAAATACCAAACTAATTAAATACTGTATTTTGAATTAAATAAAGGTTGTTGGATTCATTATACTATTTAATGGCGGTTTTGGTGGAGATATGTTATTACAAAGTAAAAATTTTAAGTAATACAAGAAGGACAGAAGAATGGCAGTGCATATTGAGAAAAAATAGCATCGTTTATTGTTTTATTTTCTTCGATATTGGATGCAATATTTTATCTTTTTATCTTAGTTGTCAGGTCAAAAAAATTCTTCATTATATACCCTCACTAAATTTATTAATTGATTTAGTCAAGCAACATCGTGGTTGTATATTTATTAATTGAACCGATATGGCATTAAGATTTTTTAATCCTGGTCGAGCACGGTCCGTGTAAGCTGATATTTGGAAGTCAAATCAGGTCCGGTGGAACAGAGAGTACGGCATTGGCCTTCACGGGTCTTGAAGCAACGTAACGTTAACTCGGATCTGACACCTTTTCGTAGTGACCCCTTCTTGATTTCCGTCGGTAATCCCACTCTTCCTCACTAAACACTCCCCTTCCTCCCCTCCAACCTTGCCCTTCTCCCCTTTCTCGTTGGTCTCCGAGACGTGCGGGCGAGCTGGCGATCGAGGCGGAGACGAGCGCGAGGAAGCGGAAGGCAGCCGACGGAGAAGGAGAAGAAGGCGGAGCTGCGGCGGCGGCGGCGGTTGTGATGGAAAAGCCTCTCTCCGAGCAGGAACCCGCTGTAGGGAAGTCCTTCGGTTCTTGCTCCAACCCTAACCCTAACCCTGGCTCCGTCGCTGCCATGGATGATTTCGACTGGGCCTGCTTCAGGGACGACGACATCATGCAGCAGCACTACGCCATCCGAGCCGAGGAGGCCGCCAAGGTGCCCTTCGTCGGAGATAAGGCAAGCGACCTCTTCCCTCTTCCAACCCCCATGATGCAATTTTCTGGTTCTCTCCTATATTTTTCGTTAATCTTTGTGTTCTTGGTCGGCATTGCTATCTAATTCCAGTCCCAGTAATTTAGTTCCAATCTCAAGATCGGTGCTATAACTGAGATTTTTCCCAATTTTGGTATTCCAAAGTGTCGTCAGGTGGATCTTGATGGAGATTGCTGCTTGCCTTTTTCCTTAAAATAGGCGTAGAAAAGTCAGATAACACTTTCTTGTTCCGGTTCTCTAGTTTTACTGTCGTAATTTTGTTTAATTCTTGTCTTAGTTATCTGGTTATGTTCAAAAGCATGATGTGATGGCCAGGATTTCTGAAATATTATGGTACAAGTGTTAATAACTGGATTTTGAATTAGATTGTTGTTCGCATTTTCATGAAACAGGCGTAGAAAAGTCAAATGATAAGAGGAACAGCAAGAAAAGTGCAACTTTTGGTCTTTCTGTGTCTTTTACCATTTACATGGATTGTAGTGTTGCCGCACTTTAATCTTAACATGGTTGTATTGTTTAGTAATCTACTTACATTTCTGAGAATGACACTTACATGGTTGCCGCACTTAGTGCTTATTTTTCTTTCATTGATAAATGATGTAGAGAAATCAAATAAAAACAAAGAAGGAAGAGGGGGAAACGTTACCTACCCTCTCTAGTATAGTCTTCAGGATCCAATTTTCTACTCTTTTCTATGTTTCTTGAATCTTAATTTGTTCTATAACTCTGCTGTGTTTGTTCTGTTTGGTTGTCGTCTTAGGAATGTAATTGCATTCATGAAAATGGCATTGTGTCTGAGATTTCCTCCCAGTTTTGATATGCCCATAACAACTATCGACTGGACCTTGAACAAGATTGTTGCTTGCTTTTCTTGCCTATTTAGGCTGTCAAAGTCAAAATGAAAAGAAAGAAGTAATAGCCCACAAAAATTGAGTTGTCTAAACACTAATTTCTACGATTTACTCCCAGTTTTGATATGCCCATAACAACTATCAACTGGACCCTGAACAATATTTTTGCTTGCTTTTCTTGCCTATTTAGGCTGTAGAAGTCAAAATGAAAAGAAGTAACAGCCCACAAAAATTGAGTTGTCTGAACACTAATTTCTTCGATTCAGTTTGTTCTTTACTTCTTTCGAATCTTTTTCTCTAAATTTCTGTGTCATCAATTAGGTTCTGTAGCTTAACTGCCATTAGGTTTAACTTTTCAGTAAAGATATTATGGATGGTAAATCCCAATTTCAGTATAGCCTGAGATAGTTGTGTTCCTTTTTGTGAAATGGGCTAGAGAAATCAACTGCCTCTTCGTCTTCTTGCCAAGTAGTATGTACAGACTATAATCATGGCACTCTTAAATGAATCAATGAACCTTCAAAGACTATGGTTACAGGCACACATGGATTGGCTTCAAATCTGGTCCTTAAAGCCTCTCTTAACTCATCATGAAATTAAGCAAGGAAATAGCAAACCTCTTTCTATTGAATCCCATAATATCACATGATGTAATATATCTTCTAGATACTTTGATTCACAGAGGTTTGAGAGGGATCAAAAGAGTTTTGGGTCATCAATTCTATCAGGTTTTGTACTCCCACTGCACTTGTTGAATCAAATTCTCTTTGTTTCTCGAGATTCTATTTCATGCAATGTTGTCAGAACCAGTGCTGTTTTATTTATTCCAGAAAATGACACTGTGCCTTTAAATTCATATAGTTTGGCATGTCCAAAACAATTCTTATTCACATATTAAATAAAATTTCATATTTGTGCTGTGTTCTTTTCATTTGATCATATATCTGGATCATTTTGTCGAATTGTTTGTTGTTTGATTGATTGTGAGTGATTCTTCCATTGTATGCAACTACTTCACCTTGACTAGGATTTTCAAATAAGAACTTCTAGATTCTAGGTGGGGTATCAAGTACTAATTAGCAACTATTTTTTTTTAAGGTTTATTGGATTTCATGGTAGCCACATATCTTCAATTTGATTGTTTTTTTTTGCCTCTAGCAATTATTTATATCTTTGATATCACATTGCATTTGTTTTTGAAATATCTAATTACTCAGATTATAAAATATTTTTTTAATATATTTATTATGAGTAGCATTTTTTTTCTTAATTTCTTTCATCACCAGAAGGCAATAGATAAAGAATTCCATGGGTCAAAGATGCTAAACTGCAAGAAGTGGGTTGTAATTCTGTACTTTTTCTGACTGAAACTTGGAAATACAGAAAGAATAAATAGGAAAAGAATAAATGGAAAGAAAAGGCAATCTTAGTTACAGAATTGGCCAAAGACAGACCCAAGTGAGTTACGTGTTACAATTCTGTGTTGACCTTGCTATGTAATAACTTTTCACTCTTGATTCTTGGTTAAGATTGACATTCTTTGATAGCTAGTGTATGCTAAGGAAGAAGGATGAATTGTAACTCCTAGAAAATATCCATTATATTGTAGGTAGGGGTTTGAAAATATAATTTTGGTAGGTTATAGTCAACTCTCGGATAATTTTTTCATCTTTGCTAAAATCTTTGATTCAGGTGGCATGTAAACATGCTTGGCATAACCTTTTTATTGCTGTAGTTGATGTGCAAACAATTTAAAGTGGCCGTTTGAAGGTTTAATTCAATCTTTCAGATAGCATAAAGTTGCTTTTAGGATTTTTCCAATAAACTAATGCACTTTTAGTCATGCAAGTAGTTTCATTAGTTTTAGTTGTGTTGTCAATCATATCAGGATAAGTCTTACCAATGACCCTTTCTGCAAGCTGGTCAAGAGGAAAACTGCACTAGTTTCATCATGACCAATTTAATTACTTGTCAGTTTATTGTTCTTTCATGTATATCCTGAATGAAAACAGTACCCTCTTTCTACACCTTTACGATATAACACCTACCATATCACCTCTCACATTCCTTTATGACTGTTCATGGCCGGATAAAGCTGCCTCTAGTTAGATGATATGAAGCTTTTTGTTTCTGATTATAGTTGTAATTGCTGTATGACTCTAAATTTTGAATACAGATTACTAGTGCAGGCTTCAGTAAATATTAGCAGATTTTATGATGTTATTCATCTTTCTTAGGTAAGTTCTATGGTTAATACATCATTATGGAGAATGTTTGATGGCCATATCAGTTGCTGATGTTTAAAGTGGAATTTGCTGTAAAGAGACTCTAACTTTGATTTACAGATCATATGTAACTTTCTATTTCTATGTATATATTGATATTTTTTTTCTTACATAACGAAAATCATATACGATAACCATTTTTTTCAATGTGTTGATAATGCAGGAGCCACTCTCTTCTTTAGCAGCTGAATTTCAGTCAGGCAACCCCATCCTTCAAGAGAAAATCAAGGTTCACGCTAGTGACGCAAATGAGTGCTGCTACTTTATTTCTCTTCCTTTTTGATAGTATTTAAACATTATCTTCTGGATTGGATTTTATTTATGTTATAAGTATTTTATTTAACATGCAGCTGCTTGGTGAACAATATGGTGCATTGAGGCGAACAAGGGGTGATGGAAACTGTTTTTACCGAAGCTTTATGTTCTCCTACCTGGTAATATAATAATATATGATTCAAAGTTCTCTGCATGTTTCAAATGTTATCTGTTAAAGTTGCTCTGGTTACAAGTCAGTAAGAGATATTTGTGAATAATGAAATTAGGAGCATATTTTGGAGTCGCAAGATAAAGCTGAGGTTGATCGTATTCTTGGGAATATTGAACAATGCAAGAAGACACTTCAGGGTCTTGGATATGTTGAGTTTACCTTTGAGGACTTCTTTTCAGTAAGTTCATCTTTCAAATTTTTCTCTTTGCATCTAATTCTTTTCCAGATATCTTTCGTGTTTTTGTTGATTATGGTTCTTAATTCTGAAAAAATGTTTTACCATCTGATAAAGGTAATGTTGATACTCCTCAAATTCTGATATACCATAGATCATAAGCTGGAAAACAAAATTATGTTCATCATACAAGGCCTCTCTATGTTAGAAACTGGTCATACTATTCTCTGATCTGTACTTCATTTTGGCCTAGAAGTGGCAAGTTAATGTCTTCTAGATCAATGTGAGCAGTTGTTTTGTATTACCATTGTTTTCCTTTATAAGTTCTGAATCCCATTGCACAACCAACAGTGAAATCTGAAGTTTTAGATAGCAAATGAGTGTTTTGCTGAAGGCAGCAGGTGCAGGGATGAAAATAAGTGATATCCTCTTTTTCCTTAAAAACAAACTTTCTAAAACCAGTAAATGTCACAATCAACCAAACACTTTTTTCTTTGACATGGGAGGTAGCCTTTATATGGCATTCCTCCTTGATTGGTTTTTAATGTTTCCATTGCTATTCTCAAAGATATCATATGGTTTATAAGTCAACCATTGGAAAAGTCACCATGACTACCTCTTTGGTAGGTGATTTAACCTTCCAAAGACCTGCGTGAGTACTCGGCACTTCTAGCATAGAACTACATAGGTGACCTGGTGCATCATAAATGAGCAAAATAAGTGATATATTTTGTGTCACCAAATTGTGGATGCTGTCAATCAAATATTTTTCTGTCAAATCCTATACAAATATTAGCCATTTGGCTGTTATAACAAGGTTTAGTTTTTGTTAATTTTGTGTATGTATGATCATTTGGGTAGTCCTTGTTCCTCTTTTGTTGCCTTCCATTTTTTTTCTGGAATAATTTTAGTCACGTCTAAAAAAATGGCTTCTGGAATTAGTCAGAAAAAAATTGGTCTCTTTGTGTGCATACGTGGTGTTTTCTCCACCTCATAAGATTCCAATTGTACATTAAAAGTACTGCTACAGATCTCCTTAAAACCTAGGAATATAGCCAATTCAGACTCCATTCATATCCCATCTAATTAACATATGAAGTGCTTGGGTCTCTCTTGTCCAACCCCACTTTGTCCTCTTTCTCTTCCTCCGGATCTGCTTCCTTGCACCCCATCATTCCTATTATGTGCAAATAGTGACTCCTATTCCCAACAAATAGTGATGCTTGTGACAAAAGCCATTCTCTCAGACCTCCATTTCAGGTCATGCTTGGCATGGCCCTAGCCTTTGTATATATTTTTTTGGTCCAAGCTGATCTTAAGCTTTTGTAGACCCATCTGCTGGGCCCAACTTGGGGAGGCGAGCTTAAGCCTATTCCTAATTTAGCCTAGTGATGCTAATCTTTGGGATGCATGAAAATGTATATACCATCCTAATATGCACTTGTCACACGCACCAAGATTCTTCTTGACACTCCATTGCTTAATGTTCAGTTATACCTAAGTTCCCCTTCAATGATCTAGGTATGACAAGTATACTTTTGCATTATGTTATCTTCGTACTTTTTACCTCCTAGGAAAGAATATTGTGAACTTAGAGACACAACGAGACATTAGTTAACTTGTCATCTCAAAATCAACCCTTGTTAGGTAATATTTAAGATATGCAACTCTTTGAAATCTTTAGGTCTATCTTGCAATGATATAGTATAAAAGCAGTGACCATTTGTCCTTTCAGGGGTGCTCAGATTTGGAAGAAACTATCTATTTTTGAGTTGAACCATCAATTATGGGAGGTTTAACCTTACTTGAAAGCACATTATTCCATGACTTCCTTTTCAGCTAGCAAGGGTAGCTATTTTTGACCTGACTAGATTGAACTTGGGCTGGATTTAGGTCTTGCAGATTTTAATATAATTCAAGCTTAAGTTGGGTTGCCTAACTAGACTTGTACATGTTTTGATTTTGGGACCCATTTTTTGTAATTATACTTAAACATTTGTTTAAAACAAACCCCTCACCATCAAAGCAAACCATTATAACTTTTTAATTGCTCGTGTATACATAGTAGAAATTTGTCATGTAGGAGAAAACACTAAAGTATGGCATAACCATTTAAGATTTTGGAAATACGTCTGTTTTTTCTTCTTCCCTCAAGAAACCCTACCTAGAACAACAATAAGTTCTCTTTCTACCATATTCACCCCATTTCTTGTTATCATCTCTACTTCCCTGTTCTTTCTTTTACAAGTTTTCATCTTGTTAGCTTGAGTTATTCCATTGTTATTTCCTTTGTGTGCTCTTGTTTTAATTCATAAGGACCAGGGTAGCCTTATCCTGCCAAACAGCTTGTAAGAAACAGGCAAAATTAAGGAGTAGTTATGACGGTCAAACTTGCTGATGACAGGCATAACTATTCCAAGGGAGAGCGTCATAACCTATTCCTGGCAAAAAGGCATTGTTTATCCCTGATTCCTTTGTCTTTATGGATACCCTTTGCCAAAAGTTATTCCAGATGTTGCAACAAAATAAAATAGGAATAATTGGTGGTGTAACTATTCTAGTAGGTATAACTTCTCCAATTTTTCTTATTCTTTAACCAAATGTGGCCTAGATGATTAATGCAAGGAATGGAATGGAGTTCTCGGCCTAGATGATTAACTTCAAGGAGTGGAAATGTGTTAGGCTAAATCAGGTTCAGGCTGAGTCAATTAAAATTAGTAAAGTTTTCAAGCTGATCTGCACCTGACCCACACCAGGACATGACTACTTGAATCATACTTTTTCACAAGTCAACTCCTAGGACCTGACCATATTCAATAGGCCTGTAGCTTATTTTGCATGACTCATGCAAACCTAACTCATCCTTATCAATACTGAGCTGACTTGTCCAATTAACAGGTGTTCATTGATCATTAACCGAAGGTTTTAGTTGATCATCAAAAAAGTGTCCATGCATGTTAATTTTACATGGTAATAGTCAATCAACTGTATAGACTACCGTTCTAGCCATTTCTATGCAATATTTTTCTTGCACATTTAATATAATCTAATAAACAAATTTCTGTGGTTGGTTCCATGAATTCACTTTTTACATGTGTGAGCCTCTTTCAATAATAGATATTGACGTGGTTGTAGGAGCACATTGCATTTACGAGTAGTCTATCCAAGCAGGTGAAATATCATTATAGGATCATCCTATACATTTATTACTTGGCCAGTTGTCAATGTAGGCTGCGAGGAGCATCCATCTACTTTAAATCATCTAGTCACATTTCTCCTATTAAGTGTTTTGAGATTGTTGTTTCCAGAGTTCGTCGCAAGGAAAGTTTCTTGATTTTACAGGTAGTGCATTGATAATATTAATAAATTGTCACACTCGTAAATATCAATGGCGAGGAATGGAATTAAAGACCATGGAAACAAGGGGCAAGCACTTTCTCCATGTCTCTTTTCTGCCTGTTTTCTTTGCAAATATGAACTTAAATGTCTGATAGCACAAAATCACTCCTTTTTTTTACTATTACTTTCTTTAAAAAGGAATTAATGGGTTTTGATAAATGACATATACCATATACTTGTGTTGACAAAGGATCTTAAATTAAATCGCCAGAGGAAAACAATGCAATTATTTTTTAAATTGCCCCAGCTTTTAACTTTGACATCAAACTACCAATTCCAGCTTTGAGTCCCAGTAGATTAATTTTGATAACAAATTTCCAATCATGCTTAATAATTCAAAATCAATTCAACATCAACAATTCTATGTATTTCTTCCAAAGCCTTCTATTATTTAGTAGTGGAGGTGGAGGAGTGCTACATTTTAGTAGCGAGGGAGGTCCCGTGGAGGCCTGTGAAGTCAAGACCATAAGAGATACAGTTTGGTATGGTTCAGTATTGATGTCTATCGGACCTTAGTATCTCATCAACTTTTCTAGTCTGATTTGTCTGTGGAGTGTGGAGTTAATCCAATGTTGGCATCTGGCAACTCACCAACAAAAATATTTAGTAGACAAGGAACTAGTCTTCAAATAAAGACTCATTGTTAATCCAAATGCTAACTTAAAGCGCCACTCTTTCTATTCAAAAAGTTTTAACTGAGTACGTGGCATTGCTGTTTTTCGAATGGCAATTCTCAAAAATCAGCCAACCCCGAATTGTTAGGAAAAGGCTGAATGGTTATGGTAATTGTCAAAAATCACTTTTATTTATAAAAAAAGTGTTGTTTATGTATGTGTTGTTTGGTAATCATATATTTTAGGATTACTTTTTATGGAAAAGCTTACCATACTCAAAAGACAAGGAGCAAGATCACAAAAGCAGAAGCCAGAAGCTAGTTTTTCTAGTTTCTCCCAAAGGGCACCTTTTCACTTCTTCGTGATATTACCAAATACTTTTTCTTTTAGAAAGTATTTTTCCTTTATTTTTTATTTGTTTAAAATTTAGGACTCATGAAAAGGACTTTTTTAAGCGACACCAAACATGCCCTAACCTAATTAAGTGGAAATTCTAATGTAACTCAAGTCTGTCAGAAAATATAGAAAGAATTATGTCGGATAACAAGCCCCTTATTGCACCTAATTGATTGGAGAAAAAATCCTTGGTGTTGGGGCTGTCAAACAAGTGAGTTCTTTATGAGTAGCTCGTTGTCAGCTCAAAATTAGCTCCATTGGACACACTTGACTAGCAAATAAGCCTACCTTAAGCTAAGATCCTGAGCTTGAAATATAGATAATCTGAGAACAAGCTCTGCCTCGCTTATATTTAGCTCGATTAAGCTTGATAACAATGTACAACTATATATAACTTTATAAGTATATTACGTAATATATATTATGTAATATGAATATAATAAGGAAAAAACATGCTTCCTGATTTCATTGCTACACTAGCTTGTCCTAGACCCTTTTCTTAGCTCCCTTCTCTCATCTTGTTTTCAACTTCATTCAAGCCTAATCGAGCCAGCTTGAGCGCAAATGATCCCAGCTTGAGCTCAACCAAGCCAGCTCCTGGCAAGCTTGGTGAAGCTCAAGCCAGCCACCACATTGATGTTCAAGCTGGCTTGAGCTGGCCTGAGCTCAGCTTATATACACCACTAGTTGGAGTAACCGGCATCTAGCTGAGTTTTCTCTTTTCCTCTTATGAGTTTGGAGGCCTAATTAAGGCATCGGCCACCTCATTTATTCCTTTTATAATTCCTTCTTGGACTCCTCAAACATGATTGGTGATTTAGTAGCCTCTGTTTACTTGCATAAGATCCACCAATTGTAGGTCTCCCTTGCTGTGACAAGATCTGATGCCTGATATTTTTGGTCTATTTTGTGGAACCCCCTCTTTCTTTTGAGCCCAGCAGAATCCCCTCTTTGATCCTTGTATCTTGGATGGTTTCCATGAGATCTCTAATTATTTTCAGTATCTACTCTTTTGTAGTAATCAATGGTTCCATCCATGAGACAAGTCTTTGAGGCAACTTTAATCGCTTGCAGGATTTATAGGTGTTCCACAGTTCTTATAACCTTTTTATTTGTTTCCAAAGAGATATCCAAACATATCATCATCCTTAAATATTTGTAGAACATTAGGTTAGGGTATTTCTGACTTTAAATTGTAGTAAGCATGATATCTCTTCAAAAATTGTGTTCTTCATACCATGTTTATTGTATAATTTTCTCAGTATATTCTCAAAATTCATCACCAGCATTGATAGACAACAAAAGAATAGAAAAGCTAAGAAGGAAAAAATGAAGAGGGAGGCATCGCTTTCAAGGTTGATAAAAGGATCGATCTATAGACAGCACCCTCCCCCACCCCCCCACCCCCTTCTTTATTTAGATTGGTGCTCTGAACAGTTCCCACTAATCTATTACTAGAGAAAAAGGGATACTAATTGTCTAGTCCAGCCATTCATCTTCACCACCAAATATTTGCCAAGATTTAGTAAAGTGACATGGAATATCAATAAATGGTACTTGAAAGGGATTGAGCATACAAAGATAATTAACTCTCAGACTGAAGATAATGCCCCATGTTTATCAAATCATTATAGTGATATGACTCTCTTAATGCCTAAGTAGTTTCCTTCATTCTATAATTTAAAAACATGAAGAAAACAATTGAACAACATTATAGTTCCTATCTTTATAATGCTTATTTAGCATATATCACTTATTTTTTACTCAATTATGCCTCCTATTATCTCATTATCATCCATTGTGGTTAGTCAGCTTTAAGATTATAACACTTGGTGCTTGCAATTGTGAACAAACGATAGATGGGAGCCCCCAAAAACACTAACTAATTTGCACCAGTTTTAGCATCTTCAAGATTAAGTTTCTTAATATCTCCAAGATTGTTACAAGTGAGCTCCATTTTTGTGGGCTAATCGAGTGGCATTGGTAATCTTAGAGAATATATTTTCTAGTTAAAATGGAAATGCATGCAAAATTTGTTATAAGTCGATTGTCCTTATTAGATAATTTAACTATAAATTACTGAATCTCTTTTGAGCGTGTATCGAAATGAACAAGATTGAGAATTAAAATGATCCATGCACCTCTGTCATCAGGAAGTCACACTGTTCCAAGTTGCTCTGGTGCTAAAACTTCTTCTAGATATTTCATTTCTTTTGGAATTACCAAATGTTTTCTTGGTTCCTTGCAACCAACTTAACCATCTGCTTTTTTTTTAAGAATCTCACATGAACGTAAGAACTTGTAAATTCTGTCTTGATCTTTTGAACACTGCTCTTCCCCACTCCATGTGTGTGTGCGTACATCTGCATGGATGTATGTATTTCTTTATACCTGATCGTTCCACGTGTGAGTCAGGTATTCATTGAGCAGCTGGAAAGTGTTGTGCAAGGAAATCAAACTTCAATAAGGTAGATGGCCTTCGCTGATTATCCTCATTTGTTTGTGGTACCTTTTGTTAATATATCAAGAGTTCTGATCATATCTTAAACTTAAGAAAGGTTGGGGGGGGGGGAGTTATTGTGTGGATGCAAAACTCATTCCCTGCTAAAATTTCAGCAAATGCTTTGCTTATCCAGAGAAATATGTGCTTATTTTTATTTTCAGCCATGAAGAGCTCTTGCAAAGGAGCCGTGATCAGACGATTTCGGATTATGGTGAGAAACATCATTCGCATCATTAAATTGCTCTTCTTATGCCACCATTGCTTTTGTCTTCTAACTTAAATTGCTGGTCAGTTGTAATGTTCTTCAGATTCGTCACTTCTGGTGAGATACGCAAACGAGCCGAGTTTTTTGAACCATTCATTGCAGGCTTAACAAATTCAACTGTCGATCAGGTTCGTCAGGATTCCCAGTCTAGTTTTAGGCTGTCCATCCATTAATCTTATCTTTGCTAAAGTATATTTTCTTGTTGGTTATTATTGTCTTTGACTAAAGATAACCTGAAAGTTCATGGCAAGTTATTTGAATCCATACTTGCATATAATCATAAAGTTAGGAGACCTCGCCATGGGAGGAGGCTACTTAATTTCGAACGGGTTCATGGCAGTCTAATTGCTTCTTAGGGAAAATGCATCATTTGAACATTCTTTGGGAGCCAATCAAAGTGTGCATGGGTTGATTCTCAATGCTAGTATGCCAGATATTCTTGAGGTTGATCGGTCCCCTCCCAGGATGACAGAACCCAGATTTATTACCTTAACAGTTGTTCACTTGGAACATCAGTTAGCTGGTCTCAGTTATTTCCCCTCACGTTCAGGCATATGGTCGTGAATAAACAAATCTTGCCTTGTTTTTATGTTGTGTCATGAAAGTGGAGAAATCAAAGAGTTATCACCGACGGGCCTGCCTTTTGGCCCTCAACCTGATGGACATTGCAAAATGAGAAGTTTTAAGGTGGGGAAGGGTTTGTTGTCTAGACATAGAAATTATGCGGTCATTCAGATGGTATTTGGACTTGAATCCACCAAATTCAATGTCTTGAAGTGGTGCTTGGCAGTGGCATCTTACACTCAATTTGGTCTCTAGCTTACAATCAATTAGTATCTTTTCTCTACTTGCTATGCTGGAAGACATTTGATAGAAAACCATGTCCCTTGATAGCTAAAATTGAGCAAGTAAAATTTCTTCCTTCATGGTGTACTAATATGGCTCACTCTGTTGTGTGAGTTGCAGTTCTGCAAGGCTTCAGTGGAGCCAATGGGAGAGGAAAGCGATCATGTGCACATCACTTCCCTATCTGATGCATTAGGGGTACCGATACGTGTGATGTACCTTGATAGGAGCTCGTGTGACTCGGGCACTCTGAGCATAAACCATCATGATTTTGTTCCTGGTTCCAATTCACCTCATGAAGGCGCTGCCCAGAGTGGTGAAGCCAACACAGGTCATCCAGTGACTCCTTTTGTGACCCTGCTATACCGGCCTGGCCATTATGACATTCTCTACCCAAAGTGACGTGCTACCTAATGCTTGGTATGTTTTATATTGGCATGTTTCCAGCATGTCTGCATTCCTCTCTCTCTCTCTCTCTCTCTCTCTCTCACTCACTATCACTCACACACAAGAAGATTCAGCATGCCTGCACTTGTTAATGCTTTATACCTACAATCATCACATTCTTAGTTGCAGGCTGCCGAAGGTCAAATGGAGAGAGGTCATGGATATTCTGGGGCAGTGCCATGAAGTTTAGGGCCTTTTGTTTTGGAAGGGGCATTTGGTCCAATGCTGAACGGTTCTTATTTTGTTTTTGACGATCCCAATCCCCTCACAGGTGATACATTTTGTCAACAAAACACAAATCTTTTTTTTCTGAGAATGTCAAAAAAGCACCACTATCAGATGCAATTGGAGATTCTTTGAAGCGAGTGTTCAATGATGATTGATACCTGGCATACATGGTTGGGCAAAAATGTGTCCTCTTCTACTTGTGTTGAACTGTAGAATTGCCAATCATTTTCTAGGGTATACTGCGATGGTTTTTTGCTCGGGTGATACATTTTTTGTCAACAAAACACAATCTTTTTTTTTTCTGAGAATGTCAAAAGAAAAACACCACCATCAGATGCAATTGGAGATTCTTTGAAGCGAGTGTTCAATGATGACTGATACCTGGCATACATTGTTGGGCAAAAATGTGTCCCTCTTCTGCTTGTGTTGAACTGTAGAATTGCCAATCATTTTCTAGGTTTATACTGCGATGGCTTTATGCTCTTTTATTCTTGTTTGTCTCGTAGAGGCCCCCAAGGCTAATATATTACCCCTTAAGCCACGCTTACATTGCTGGCCAATTACTGGCGCTGGAGTAGCATACACCGTCAACGACCATGCAGTATTTATTTCTTTGTTTGCTTGTTTGTCATGTTTCTTTATTCATCCCTATGCCACTAAATTCTGTCCAAATCTTCAAACCCTTTTCTTGCAAATTGCTAATGTGCAATGCTGAGTACAAATTTATGCCGTTCAGTTCTACTTGCATTTGCAATTACTGCCAATACTCGCTCTCTTAGGGATTTTTCTCTTTTTTTTTTTTAGGTGCAATAGCAGCTTTTATCCGACGAGTGGAAATACGGCCAACAAAATCAGAAATCTGAATTGATCCGAGATTAAAAAGTAAAGGAGACCATTTGGGCTTATAGGTGAGAATCTATATTTCTCCTGACAGCCAGCAGTATGCAACAGTTTCGTGGCAGCGGGATCCACGCGGTTTCTACCGCCGATTACTTCCGCATCTCGTCTTAAATGATTCATCATTTATTCTCCACTGCTTGACGAGTGCTGTTAATTACTGGAATGGGTTATCGGACAATGAAGATTATATGAAAATACAAACAGGCGAACCAATGGTGTCCAGATTTTTTTTTTTTTTGCCACGCCACTATCCAACCAACTTTGGTGGATGTTTAGCTGAGAATAATCAGAATATAATTGCAATGAGGGACATGCTGATGGTTCAATATTTTGAGAAGGCACATAGATCTTGGCAAGATAATAATGCTTACAAAACTTACCTGGATGCATGAATCTGCCGTGCTTGTGACATCTCTTAGTAAATCGGTCAAATATAGGAGTTGGTGTAATTGGGGGGGGGGGGGGTTTCAGTTCGGATCATATTCGGATCATATCCAGGTCAAGTCGGAATTCAGAAACATCTATTAGAGAACTTTTCTTTGTTTTTAATAATTATTAGAGAATAGGATGTCTTATGCCCTTAATTTGTTTTAATTATTGTTAATATTGTATAAGACCATAACATTCTATAAAGGGTTTAGATTTGATTTTTGGTGTTCATTTTTACAAATTTCAATGTCTGAGCCTGTTACGAGAAAATTTCAGGTTTTTTGGGTTTGTGGTCCAGAGTTTAGGGCTGAAAGACCGACCCTGATCCTAGTTTTTCCACATTGAGTTGCTCAATCCACTTTAATCGATCCAAAATCTATACTTATTAATGAGATGCCGGTTTATTTTGATAAACCTATCACATGCAGTCTTAAAGCATATTGATCACCCAAGAGAGTGGTAAACTTCTAACCCGTAGTCAGTGGCAAATATCACATAGTGGATCACTTAAGAGAGAGTTGTGTACTTCTAACCTGCAGCTAGTGGCAAATATCACACAATGGAAAATTGTGAGATTTTGATTATTTTTCAGTTGGTCACCTTTTACTTCCCAACATTTGCAAATTTCAATTGTTTTGCAATTCAGTAAATCTTACAAATAAATTTGACTGATAGCAACAAAGTCATAATCTGACAACCATAACTTTCTTCTACATTTCCACAATTTTAAAAAATGAATTATGATCTTGATTAAAAAAAATGCTGTCATGACAATATATTGCAACCAGACTATCCCGTCATTGCCCATCAGACATGGTGCTGGCATGGCGCATTGGTATCCATTAGTGCCACAAGGCCATTGAATTGCACCAGTCTAGCTTTGCCATATCAGGTAAGCAACTACAATCGAATTGGAGAGAAGGAAGTAATTCTCTCAATCCGCTCAACTCAAATCTTTCCAGAAAAACTTAGAAAAAAATAGAAAAATTAGCGAAAGTAGGATTTCAGTCCACTTTTCTTTCTTTTAATGAATAATAAACTTAGATACATAGTCTCTATGTATACTAGTAAGGTCCGCTCTTGCACAATCGACGCCGGATTCCTCTTCTAATTGAAAAAGAAATATATTTTTTTCCAAAATAAACATAACTAGTAAAAATAATCATGAAAAGACTAGATCTCGACTTGTACATTAACTTTACCTTTAAATACTCCATCTAAATCTTTCCGAATTGAGAGATATGTAAGATCACAATCTTTCCTAAAAATAAAAGTTTTGCTTTGACCAGCCAATTTCAGAACCCTAAAGATAAAAAGCACTGATTGCTTAGTCCACCACACCCTTTAGAGATAGTGCGACATTATAGAGCTCAAAATGTTGCCTAATAAAATAAATAAATCATTTCAATTGAATATCATATACAGCCAAATGGCCTCTAAAAGTTTAACACATAATTTGGCTTCACTAAGTAGTAGATCTTACTCCTGAATCCTGTCCAGTCCTTTCTATATTAGCCAAAATAATCCACATCGAGTCTGGTAATCCCCCTAAATCAATATAAGCAAGTAATGTTGTGGAAAAGCATAAAGTTACTCTGAGGTATCTTTGTAGTATGGGAAATTTAAGCAACAGAGCTAGCAGAGACTTCTCCCAGCGTGCTGTTAAGGAGACCTAAAAACATTCCTTTCTAAGAAAGAAAGCAACAGAGCAAGTGCATACCAGTGTTCTTAACTACATTCATCTTACATAGAATATAGTTTAATAAAAAGAAAGCAATATAATCACCATCTAATAAATAAATAAGTGAGTAAAGGATATCTCAATAATCACCATCTAATAAATAAATAAGTGAATGAAGGACATCTCAATACTCAAGGATCGGCTATATAACACAATATGCATTTACATCTCTTCCATAGGCAGCTACAAGATGTTTCTCGATGGACAGTGGTTGAATGGGTTTTAACCATTGACCCAGGTTCCAATCTGTATGCCACATTATTAACATACATTTTTTTTCTTTTTTTCTCAAAACAAAGTATTCTTCGATAGGACGGAGCTGAAACCAGAAGAGACAATGACTATCTAGATTATCAAACTTTACTCCATATTGTCAAATTAAGAAACAACAGAAAGTACAATAGCAGAGAGGCTCCAAAATTTGATGCAACAAAGATACCACATAAGAGGCACAACAAGGCCTATTACACACTGAATAGAGCTCTCTCTCAATCATGTCTCTCTTCACAGCACAAAAAAAGACAACGGGACCCATAGCGGGCCTCAGACTAAACCAAAAATTACAATAAGTGAACAGGGAAGAAAATGGGAAGAGAAGACCTTCTCAAAACTGCATAAAAAAATTTCATCATCCTTGTTTGGAAGATCCTATGCATCTATGCTTTCCTCTTACAGCCAGCCAAAATTTAAAAACTCTTACTCATGCCTGTTACCCCCATCATCCTCGTATTATAGTATGTATAGTTTCCAAGAAAAAATGAGAGCACCCAGCTCACTCTCTTGGTAATGCTGCAAAGGGCACCCAAAAGAATCTGCTGTCCAATACCCATACTATGTCATATTTCTATAAAGGCCGGGTAAAAGAAAGGTGAAGCACATGAGATCATGTTGTAAGTTTTGATCTGATGTTGGTCTCCAGGTTCAGTCCGATTCCTTGGTGCAAGCTGAGGAAGAGTCTGATGCATCAGAAGATTCCTCTCCATTTGAAGAGGTTGAGGGACTTGCCAGATGGTTCTCTCCACTGCCAACAGTTTTAGATCTTCCAGCCCTGGATCGGATATTGACACCCATAGGAAAAGGCTCCTGCATGGGAAGATCAAATAAGCACCAAAATATAATGAGTCAGATTAACTAGGCAAAACTACTTTTTTGCATGACTTGAATCCACTGCAAAACTTATGTAGCATGGCCAATAGTGCAGTTTGGGAACCAACAGCAAGATTAGGTAGAGAAACAGGTGCTTTATGAAGGGAGCAATAAGCATTGATAGCTTAAATGGTGCAGCATGAAAACTTTCTCCAGCAGATCTTACAAATTTATAACATCCACCACAAAATGAATCAACAGCGCAAAATTTTTGAAAAATGAAACATGGGTTGATGATATTGTATGATAGCTCATACCTGCTCCCCTGCATTTGGACCATCTGAATGGAAAAGGATAGGACGGCATCGCTTGTCCTCATTCATTAAACTTGAATTCTGGAAATGAGCAATAAGGGCTGCCCTCCCTTGAATTCGTGCATATGCAAGAGAAGCCACCTTTTCACTGTTGAACTTCTCCCATTTTTTACCATTAAAACTCTGCAAATGATTTAGTTGTTTCTTTAGCATGTTATTTAGGGGTGCAAAGCCAGATGACAAGAGAAGTTTTACATCAGTCTACATACTTGCAAAATGCATAAAACAATGACATGCACATAGAACAAACGCAGAACAACCTTATCCTATAACTGATCTATTTCAAGATTAGAAGTTCCTACATTTGATTTCCTGGAAAACTTTGCATAGAACCGGTAACAAAGCAACCAAGTTTATTCTACTATCTACTAGTAAGGGTGCATTTAACAAACCTGAAAGAATGGAATGATATGCTGGGCACTAGTCATATTGATAAAAGCATAGCCCACATTGCATTTGTTCTGGAAAGGAAAATAAAGATCTCAATATATGAATAAGGAAAAGGGAATACTACACTCAATGCAAGCATGTCTTAAGCTTCTTATCTGATAGGAAAGTATAACCTTGAAATCAATAGGCAAATAGATGAAATCATAAGTTCCTCGATGATGTTCATCAATAGTGGCCAAGAGCATTTTAGAGGTATATCTGAAAAATGAGGAGCATTTTAGAGCAAAAATGGGCAACCAGAGAACAAACAGATAGTCACATAATCCATGGAGGCTAAAGAAGGAAGTAAAAAATTATAACACAAGATGTCATAACACCATTCACTTACTTATTGGGAATATTTTTGATCATAAGCGTTGTTCGGGAATCTTCCCCATGCATAATGAGATCAATATCAAGTTCAAATTGTTTTTTATTATCAGTTTGACTGGAACCTGCATCACTTCTTTGGCTCCTGATTCGGTCATTAGGAGCATCATATGAAAGTGGCAGACGAAGCATGGTATTCCTCAGGTGGAACATGCGGCTCCTTTGCTCAGGTGATGGCATCACATGTGCAGAAGAAATAGAAGGATCCATACAGTTACCACTAGTGTGTGGGAATATGTTATGAGAAGCGAGTTCAAGTGGATGCAGGGCAGAGCCAGCAGCCAACCCCAAGCTTCCAAGAGAGGCAGGGTGCAATGCACACGCCTCCAAGTAGTCTCCTCTGAATGTTTGTCGTCTGTCCCAAAGTGACGGATTCATGGCAGGCGCTGAACCTACATGGTGGTGTAATGGTAGAGGTGCATTCAGCATGCGAGGTGGTGCTCTTGGAAGTCCATTCATTTTTTGTGGTGAGGGCAGAGCAGGAAAATTGTTCAAATATGATGGAGTATCTGGCCAGAATATTGGGCCAAGGGGGCGATGATTGTATTGGTTAGAATCGTTCCATAAAAATTGATGTCCATGAAGAGCAAAACTTCTGTCTCCTGAAATACCGAGATCTGCAAGCCAAAGATATATGTTTAAAAAGCAATAAAAAGAAAAAGGGAAATAATTTGAAAGCAGGAAGCATAAACTGGAAGCTGGAGAGAAAGAAAAAGAAACAAAAAAGAAAGATTTTTTCTGTATTCAGGTACAGCTGAACTAAAAGACTTTGGGGACCCATAACCTGGAAACAAATGCACAGACAAAAGAAGCATCAGTAGATATGGCAAGATGGGTCGTATTATCCTAAGCTAGTATGGAAGGATGCATTCTTTGCTCAACAGAAGCTGCATTCAGCATGAAAAGAATGATAGACATTGTTGACTCATTCCATATCAGCTTAAGTTTTGGAAATCGGTTGCTAGTTAACATGACATTAGAGCTCAGGTTGCTAGAGGTCATGAGTTCAAATACCCTCCAACGTCATCATTTTGAAACTTTTCGATTGTTATTTTGACTCATTGCAGATGTTGTCCTTATTTTTTTTTTGGGTTTAGGCTACATGGTAAGAAGGGAGAGGGGGGGGGGGGGGGGGGGGGTGT
>JAOXJJ010001179.1:5602092-5615809 GCA_025769935.1 Phoenix roebelenii | reverse complement strand
GGGGGGGGGAGGGGTTACTTAAACAACATCCATGTCATGCATTACACTTACCACCACCTATATGTCCAAAAGAATGGCTATTGAAGCCACTTCTTTGGATGCTCCTGCCATCAATGACATCAGCAGGTCTGGAGTTGATATTGAGAGTCATAGTTGATGTGGCACTCGAGGAACTGTAAGGTATGCTGCTTATTATTCCATTATGGTGCTCCGGAAGTGAATGAAGATGAAAGTTTGCCATGATTTGAGAACTAAAGTTCATCTGTCCTAGTGAATGGCAGCGCTCATGACCAGATTGAGTACATTGACCGCTTTGAGAACCAATGTTCATCTGTCCCAGAGAATGTCTGCGCTCATGACCAGATTGATTACTGTGACTGCTTGCCGAGGCAATCCCGACTGGAGAGGATAAACTATGGGGCACAATAGAAGAAATTCCAGGAAATGTGGAACCCGCAGATGGATGGATTGGTGCTCTGACTGAAGAATTTAGGTCCTGGGTGGACCCATTATCCACACAAATGGATGCAGTCGCCACCAGTGGAATTGTTCCTGAAGAAACAGAAGTGCAGATAAGAAATGTGGAAACCAATAGCATGACATCAAAAATGAATATGCTACAAATAACAGAACAACCAGATCATCAATAAACAGTTACTGGGAAATCATTATTACCATAGGAGTTTGATGGTGAATTACTAGGATGGATTCCCTGTTTGGATCTGCAGGACTCTTCCTGTTCCAACTCCAAAGATGGCTGTTGCATTAAGCTGCCGAAATAAGAAATGTCCAATCAGCTAGACAATACAAAGAAGGGAAAAATCACCTAGAAAATGGCTTCAATGTGGGAGGCAAAAAGATCATTTTTCAATAGCTATGACTAGGGAAGGATGAACTCTAAGTCAGCAGCTTTCTACAAGACCAATTGACAAGTTCAGCAACGTATATAGACATTAAAAGCTAGGCCATGAATGTTAAAATAATTGCAGGCAACAATTTCGGTAGAATCAAAATTAGGTTGTAAACATCAACAAACGAACAATACACATATATTGAGATAACAATGCTTGGATCCTATGTGAAACTTTGCTGAAAGCAAAATACATGGAAGCGAAAACCAGAGGATAGTTTACATTGATGCAAGCAGCTTATGATACAGCATAAAAGTATACTTTTTCATTTCCTCAGATGGAGGAATGTGGTATTAGGACTCCTGTTCTAGTATGATCATCTCAATCAAATGCAAGAACAAATGGAAATGAAATCTCCTCATTAGAATCCAATCATATCATTATTAAACTGTTGACATTTAAGGAATAGGATCCTCAAAACACACAAGATATTAGCATTCACTTGACTATATCAGGATTCGTGCAATAAGCAAAATACAAAATATAACTTATCTGACAATTCATTAGATTTTTGTATAAATCCAGGAACATTATATATGTTTTCAGTTTTCCGCTAAGAAATCATCTAGAAATAATCTTTAACAAGATCATTATGTGTTCTATGAATTCTAGACCAAATTTCGGGTACTCAAGTTAACAATTTTAAACAATTGTAACCATGGATGTGAGGTAAGTTGCTGAACCAGATAAAATGCAAAATCTGCAGGGTACCAAAACAAAATTTAAACCAAATATATAATTAATATGCTGACATTTATATACATACATAAATATGTACATAAATACATGAGTGCATATATTCATGGATGCATACATCCGCATATACAGGCCAAATTTCCTGCACTTCAATTAACAATTTCAAACATTTTGCAGTCATGGAAGTGAGGTGGGTTGCTGAGCCAGATATAATGCAAAATCTGCAGGTACCAAAACAAAAATTAAAAAAAAAAAAAACAACGTAGTTGATATACATAGATGTAGCAGTGGAAGGATCGGTGCATACATGCATGCATGCATGGATGGATGCACGGGTGCATGGGTGCATACATACATATGTACGTAGATATAGCAGTGGATTCAAATGAGGCATAAGAAAGATGGGAGTGACAGAAAAAGATGATTAATAATTAATGATAAAAGCCTAAGTCTCTATCAGATTCTAATTTTCAATGTTTCTATCCAAATATATTTTAGATAGTGCTATCACATATTACTTAATTAAGACAGTTTGTAGTAAAAATAAACAAATGATTGATTGTTAAAAAATCTACAAATTATCTAGGAAAAAATGACTTTAAATATGTCATGTTATGTTACCTTGTATGCACAAGTTCCTACCATCCATTTGATATTTTTCAAATTTTGATGATTTTTTCTTAATTTTTGCTGCAAATCAAAAAAGTGCATGTGCTCTGTCTACTATCAAATCCCACCCACATAACCATAACTAGCACAAATTCACAAATATCAGATGGAAAATTAGTAAGGAACACCTATGTAATTAAGAGCACAGTGCAAAAAGGGAAACATTCTAAGGAGATAAATAACTCATGTAAATGTACATGGAAACAGCTAACAAAGCTTTATGGAAGTATGCCTAGAGTAAATCATCAAAAACTGGACAAAAATGTAAGTACCATAAACTTATGATACCCATATCACTGTCTGATATATGACAAGGACCTACATGCAACACCTTAAGTGGATATTTAATTCGGCCCATTAATATTTGCTCATTCACGATGCCAAGTATTGACAACAAATAGTATGGACTTATAAATGTTGTGAAGAGCATATTTTTTTCTGAAAAACAGGGGCATATGCCATCCAGTAAATCAGTAAATTGGACAATTGGGCGGATGATAAAGTTCATATTTAGTACTACCACAGAAGCATGTCTACAGAAGTATGAGAAAAACATAAGCGAACTTGGCTGGATAATACCACCACTGTGCAGCTCCTGTACTTCTAGATTCAAGCTTCATTTTCTTTCCTACAATGCTACTCCCATTTAAGGCATGAAAAGCAGCTTCTGCAGCTCGAACATCATAAAAATCAATAAATTTCTTTTGGAGGTTGTGAGGCATTTCACAAATCTGCAGACCAAAAATATGAATTAGCAAAACTGATGCCAGGCATTTTTCTAAAGAAAGTGCAAAAGCAGAACATTAGAAATCATCTAACCTCCTTGATGTCCCCATATACACCAAATATCTGGCAGAGATCATCATTAGAAACAGAGGAATCAAGATTAAATAGAATGAGTGTACCTTCGTTAGTATCTTTCACCAAAGGATTGTCCTAATAACAATTTCACAGTTAAAACATCAGAAACCACACAGCATGCCTGTACAGATGAATGAAAAACTAAAAGAATAACTTTATGAAATGAATAAAATGTCAGTATGAAAGAATTAATAACATGCAGATTTGAAAACATTCAACAAGATCCATAAATAAGGTTATCCAGGAAAAAGACCATGCTAGAAGAAACTGTTTTCTTCTTTCTATCAATATAAATAAAAATATTTTGTTATAACAAAGACTGTATTTGTAAAAAAAGAGAATATGGTGAGACAAAGCTAAAGAAACAACTAATGCTGGAAGCAACATATTGAAATTGCATGTGCCAATGAAAGGGCGTAACATTACAAAAGATTAATTTCTGGGAATGTGCACGATGATTAGCTAGGTAGGTGAGACGGAAAAAAGAAATATTAGAAACAACATATAAACACTGCATACAGCAGGTATAAGGCATAACAGTACAAAATGTTTAATGTCTATGAATGTCCAAGTTGATTAGCTTGCTGGTCAGCTAGAAAATGACCCCTGACATATTTTGCTGCAAGAACCTAATAAAAGCAGTCAGTTAATATACACAAAACAATTTGAAGCACTGAAATCATCATGTTGTAAGCCTGCCAAATGCCCTATAAAAAATAACAGGCGAACAAACATGCCAAGCCAAAGTCATGTGGCAAGACGAAGGTCTTGGAGGGGAGGTAGATAAGCACTTCCAAATTCAGCAGACAACTAGACCAAGAAAAACTATAAATTAGAGCTGTATGGGGTCCTAAACAATGCAAACTTGAGTTTAATGAGGATTATCGTGGAAGTTTATGGTAGGGGACTATGGGAGGTGTATGATTGCTGATGCAAATTATGGATTTTGAGGGGGGTTTTTTTCAAAAAATAATGCCTCAACTGGGTCTAAATTAGGTTTTACTCAGGTTTACCTAGAGAAAGATTGCCATAGTCATGCAGACTGAAGTTTAGGGCTTAACTACCGAGGTCAAAATTAAGATGGGCGAGCATAATTACAGAATTCGGCGAGTTAAAAAAAAAATTGTGATTTATTTGTGTACTGAGACTTGGCCAAACAATTTTGCATACAATTTGGTGGTTCACAAATGGGTTGTGATTCGTGAACCGTTAGCGAAATCCACAATTTCACAAATAAATCACAAGATTCATATTATTCCACTCACAAACATGTGCATGCAGCAGGGCCCAATGAAGCAAGGAAAGGGAAAGAGTTTAGGCCCAATAGGGATGAAGGAAGAATAGAAAACAATAAGAACCAACAAAATCCCACATAGGAGATATGATAGGTTACCATAAATATTGAAATATTATTAAAAGTGGGCCCAATTACCCAGTCCCCACTTCCATAAATTCTTAAAGCTCTTCATGCCTGCCTTTTTTTTCCCTAAAACTCCCTCTCCTTTTGATTTAGAAAATGCTTAAAATTTACCTTTTCTTTGTTGGGAATAAACATTATAGTTTTTTCCTTAAATCTCTTTTTTGATTAGTCTGAATATAATTACTTATTTTTTTCTAGCAAGAGATAATCTACCATGAAATTATGTAAACTCAAATATATTTATACATCTTTTTTATATGAATATTTGTAATCATATTTTTTATTTATTGTTATTACTTATTTAATTTTCCAAACTTCTTCCAATTTTTTTCCAAATTCGCCTAGAGTTTTTCCAAATTTTCAGCTTTGCCAAATTATTCCTGAATATCAAACTAGTGAATATGCTGGAGAGTAGTAATAGGATTAGAGCTTCAGGATCTAAGATTTTCTCATGATTTCAAACATTTATGTGAAGAAATGAGATGCCAAAATTGAAAATCTGAAAGAAGTACAATAGATAGTGTTGGTATAGCCATCAGCATCAAACAGAATCGGAACCTAGGAGTCAAAAGGAGATCACCCTCAAGTCTCAAGTGTGGTGTCGACACCAACCAAAAAAAAAAGTCACAAGCATCTATCTTTATTGAAACTAACGACACCGAAAGTCCTACATTTGCTATGGCTTGCATGAAAATAAAAAAGGAAGGAGTAAAGTGGGGGACATTAGCAAACAAATGGATGCCCTCAAAACATCTATTAAAAACAATGCCTCGATATCTTAAAATATGTGGAGGCTGTGTACACTTTATTCTCCCTAGACCGTGCAATGGCGGGAGCCTCATGCACTAGGATGCCCTTTATGTATCAACATATAATTGTAAATCCAAACTGCTGTTAAGAGATCGGGCTTCCAAAGTTTTCCATAATACCTTATATTTCCTAAAGACTTGGTCACAATTTTCAGTTTCCAATACTAACAATTTAAAAGCTGTCATTTATTCTTTACTTGAATAAGACTAACCACTAAGGCTGCATTTTGTTGTAGGATAAACTAGAATAAGTGGGGAAGTAACTTAGTTTTTTCGATAATACTCCATCCATCCTGCTAAAGTACCACTAATTTTACATTGGAAACGAAGAGTTGGTGTGGAGTCACTTTCGGGATTTCTAGAAAATTTTTACCCATTTATCTCTCCAAATTGGAAATATCATAAGTGATAGGATAAACTTATTCCTCACAATTCCTCAACTAGCTACCCTACTTTATTCCTTGCTTCTTCAAACACATAGGGCCTAACATTGTAGCAGAAAAGGAATGAGCTCAATGCATGGTGGAAAATGATTGTCATAAAGAGATGTGGGAACTGGGAAATGTTATGGGTATTTTTGAAAAATATATATGACAACAGAAAACTCTTGTATTGCCCCATGAGAAGGCACCTACTCCTGAACCAATCTCCTTACAAAAAAAGTTAGTCATAAGCCTCTACCTTAATAGTGATTAATCCCAAGACAAAGACACAACCTCAAAAAGGAATTCAGCAGCACCTTAAGCCTGCAAATTTTCATTCTTTCTTCCATGTCAAGGAATCCATTTTCAAAGGTCTCAACAAAGGTTGGATACCTATATTCTAATGATCCAACATCTTCCACAACCCCTTCCTTGTGCCTCTCCTCCTAGCAAAGCTACTTCTAAAGGCCAAGTTCATGCCCACTGCCTTTCCAGAAAAACTTCCACCTTTCGCTTTAAACTATTTCTCCCAACTTTCTAGATGGAGCCCTTCTTTCACATCCTCTTTCCTCTACAAAAAACTTTTCTCTGAAAATAAAGGCATGTAGCTAAAGAAAAATCAAGACAATATAGATGCGAGTTATCCAAAATCTCTATATCCAAAAATGATTTTACTATGCACCCCTCATTAATTAAAACTCCATGAATCCTAGTCATACATCATGAAACTTCTTCAAGTCAGAGGAAGATAATGTTGTTGGCCAGGAACTTAGCCCGACTAATCACTTGCTCACCTTGCAACCACAAACATATAAGTGGCTTGCGTAACTCCCCTTGGCTTCATGAGAAAGGTAAACACTTATCCCTATTAAACAAATGGAACACTCCATGTCTCTCTTACTATTTATTGTTAATAATTATCTATCTTTCAAACATTCAGAAAGAAAGAAACATGGGTTCTTACAATTTATACATGTGAAAGATGTCAAAACAAGAAAACTAGAGGAGAGAAGTTGAAATGAAGGTTGAAAAGATCAAAGATATCTTTTAGGTGGCTTCACCCTCCTTTTACTTCAAAGACATCTTAATCACAAGTTCAATGACCACTTCAAGGTGGTAAATTGTTCACAAAAGTCAAATCACATATATGAGTAAAATATATACCTCAGCATGGTCATCTGAACTAACATTACTTGCAATCAACAAAAAATAAAGGAAAAGAAAAAAAGGGGTCAGATATAGATAACCAGAAGCACAAAAAAATGACCACCATTCTAATAGGAACTATAAAGATATAGATGACAGGTGAAACTACCAGTGAATAACAATGCACATAAGACCAGTCAAGGATGCAAAAGTAGGATACCTTTGGAACAGTGAAGTGTATGTCCAGCTTGCAATGTCTGAATGGCCTGTTTTGAAGGGCTCTCTTTGCTTTTTGTGCTGCCCTTATGTCATAGTAAGATACCATTACAAAGCCAAGATATTTACAGCCTGTATAAAGCATGTGTATATCCCCAAATTGCTGTATATGCAGCGCAAATTGTCAGAATAGAGAAAGACATACCAATAGTGAATTTCACGGGTTAAAAGCCAATCAGGTGATGGTTTGTACCAGAAAACAAGTAGGAAAAAGATAAAGCAAAAGAAAACAAAAATACCTCAAAAAGAACCCTCAATTCTGTATCATCAACAATGCTATTGAAGTTCCTTACAATTAGTATTCTGGAAGGATGTTCACCAAATGGTTGTTCATTAGCAAATAGCCTGCCCGGTTCCCACAGCTGACCATCAGAGGCTCCTTCACCAACAGAATTGGAAGCTTTTTTATAACTGAACCTATCATCTGCTTCTAGTTCCATCCCTCCTCCACTACAGAATAGATCATCTTCTGTGTCATATCCACTCCTGGGTTGAGCAATATACTCAAGATCATCAATAACTCCAGATAGCAAGTCGTCATCATCAGGAAGGAGATTTCCAATAGTTTGAGATTCGATTCCTTCCGAAGATTCAAAAGGCTCATCTTTTCCAATGTTGGAGTTACTTTTGTCCACATATTGACTGACACAAACATCATCTGTTGATAATTGTGCTGCACCATCAATATGCAAAGGAATATTAAGTTTGGATATGTATCTGATGAAACCTGCAAAATTAAAGAATAGTTTTGCAGAACTAAAGTATAAACGACTACAGACTGATGTATTTTAAATATGAACCATAAAGTAGATTTTATGTAGTAGAAGACAGTGTTTAGATTGAAATTTAGTTTGGTTTCTTGCTTTGTAGTCTGCATATGCAAGATTCAGCAATTATGTAAAAGGCAGAAAACCCACATTTTTTATCACATAATTCCAATAAAGAGGATGAGAAGAGACTATTCTCAAGATGGATCCCATTCAAATCAACTTTGTTCCCTTCCATAAACAGGGATGCAGGTTTAGCAGATAGACTCAATTGGGACTCATCCCTGTCAGCAGTGCTACAAGAGGACATGGATAGACTGGCAGTCCTCTCAGTCCCCATCAAATGATGCTCAAGACTGATCTTAGTTTTTTCGTCTTCGAAGAAATAAGGATGTGTAAGTTCTAAGCATTCCAAGGAGTCTCCTCCCACTGAACATAGCTTTTCTAGCAGAAATGAAGAATTTATCTTGCTTCCTGACATTAAACACAATCCCTCTGATACTGCACAGAGTAAACAAGAAAATCTCAATTAGTTCATCGGCCGAAATAATGGAAGTTAAAAACAAAAAAAAAAAAAAGATTTATGTTGACCCGAACAGAAAAAAAGAATTAATAAAAGAGCCAAGCAACAATAAACACAAGCAATCTGAAGTGTACACAATGCTGAGGACCTGTATTCAGGCAATTCAGGATTAAGAGATGAAAGATAAAGATTGTGGCTAGTCAAAATTGACTGTTAAAACATATAAAAATGTCCAACCAAATGATACAGTTGATTAAGAGATTGTCTAGACAATAGATGCAGGGACACTTGTCTTTCACTCTCCTTAATGCTTCCCCAGAAACCCATCTGAGAAACTGGAATAGCTTTAGTTCCTGATACACATGATAGACACTTTGTGCAGGACATTTCAAATAAAAAACGACATGTTTAAGTAATATCAATTTAGTTATTAAGTTTACAACACATATGGTTGAATTTACTAAATTCATGATACCATAACAATATATAATATCTAATAGCTGAGATGGGTTGGATGGAACCAAATAGAAGCCACCTATTTGGCATTGCTTTTATTTCTTTTTTATTTTTAAAAAACAAAATCAAAAAAGAAAAAAATATGTTTGAAGCTATTATTTCTTATTTTCTACTTTTA
Organism: Phoenix roebelenii; assembly: GCA_025769935.1. Taxonomy (NCBI): domain Eukaryota; kingdom Viridiplantae; phylum Streptophyta; class Magnoliopsida; order Arecales; family Arecaceae; genus Phoenix; species Phoenix roebelenii. Next base: position 5,606,675 of record JAOXJJ010001179.1, on the reverse strand, counting down.
AAAATTATTTTCATTACTTCTAAAAATATGAAAGTAAGAAATTTTTATCTTCACTATATTCAAAAGAAAGAAACTCATGTCTTTTACTACCACCATAGAAACCACCTCCATCATCGCTACCATCACTGCCACCACTACCGCCTTTATCTCTGCCACAACCATCGCCACCACTACTACCACTGTCTGCATCTCCACCACCGCCACATCATTGTTCTGCTGCTGTCATCCACGACCAACATCACCATCATTGTCATCTTCGTCTCCACCACTGACACTGCCTCCGACACCACCACTACCACAATCATTGCAGCTACTGCAGCCACCACCATATACTTGCTATCGCCACCACCATGACAGCCTCCACTATCTCCACCACTTCAAGTCCTCAACCACCATTATCGTGTTCATATTTTTAAAAACAATTGACTATATCGAACATATTTATATTAATAAAATTTAGAAATAAAATAGAAACAAAATTTATATTTTCTATTTCTGAAAATAAGAAAAATGAAAATGATGCCAAACAAAATTAATCTGCTATTGTCTTGTGCACTAACTTTTAGCTTACTACTTTTGTTGTTCCCTTCAAATTAATCTTAGTGTGCTGCAAACAAAAATGCTCCTCTTTCCTCAAATGGTTCACATTTCCATACCACAGGCTTTATTCCTCGATGATCATTGCCTACTTCTGCTTTTTGCACTGATGTGCAATTCTAAGAATGCACAGACATATGGAAGTTCTCAGATACAAGTAAATTTGTTCAGTGTGCTAGGAGAAAGATTGTGAACAGCATGTTGTCCAACCTGACATCCATACAGCACCCTATTATTTCAGATAATGGTAAAAATGCCAATAAAGGTTTCTGAAAATGGACAAGATTAAAAAGGTCTGATGATGTTCAGTTTTTTTTTTTTTTTTTTTTGATAAAAAGAAAGTCGATTACAGGCTATCCAGAGCATTGCACCATGATATATTTTGCGATGGGGCGTTTGGATGCATGGCTAGAGATTCAAGGAAGCACACCGTCTGATTATAAAACATAAACGGCCTCAGCACCTAATTATCTCAGGTAATGGTAGATCACCTGAAAAGAGATTTAACTTTTTAATACTGCCAATGTATTTTTTCTAAGACCACAAACTCAGGTAATAAAATTTTAAAAAAAAAATGTCTATTAAAATAGGTGAATTGTTCTCTGAACATGCGTATTCCAAGTCTCTTTTTTTTTCTGCATAGTTGCATTAAAATTCTTCTGTATCTATGTTCTAACATAATTCAGATAATATAAATAATTTATGCTGCTCACTGGCCTACCTGTTCAAACTTTAACAAAACCCAATACAAAGGAATATCTATCTCCTATATCTACTCCCATACTGAGAACTAAAGCATGAAGCTAACAAGCTAAGGGACCCCACTGGAGATAAAATGTGTTCAAAATGGTCCTGCAAATGCATTGTAAGGGGACAACAACTAAAAATAGCCTTTGGATCAGAACTAAGATGAATAACTGGGCATGCAAGAAAGGCTTAATTTTGCTTAAAGAGTATCATCATCTTCTGCATGTTATAAATTGATGAAGAATAATAAATTTACCCCACTACAGGTGAAGCTACACTCACCACGATGATCAGGCACGGACTCTTTCTTCCAAAATCCAACTTGCCTCTGCTAGCAAGATATGGAGGAGGATATGTTAAAATTGTAAATATGATGCCAAAAGTAAAACAGAGATGCAATGGTTGAAGGCCAAAGAAGCAAAATTAATATTAAAGGGAGAAGAAAAGAGAAATGCCAAATAGGCACCTCATGCCATAGATGAACTGAATCACAAACAACAAGAAAGTAAAAGCAGAAAGCATTTGTAAGATATATTGAAAAGAAATTACTGCTAAAATTATATGATTTGATTTGGGTGTGTTTGTTTTTTGGTCCAACAAACTAATTATCAGTGAATGAAAATGGAGTTCTTACTTGTGATCATCAGGAATTAAACTATAAACAAATTTCTATCAACAAATCACTTGCAGTGTCAATCCAGATTCTGCAAGGGACTTCTCAACTGCTCCTACAAATAGCAAGAAAAAATATAGATGAGTACGGAGCATACCTGTGCAGGAAGGCGAAATTCATCCGAAAAGAAAGACGGGGGCCCTGACGGCAAGCAAATGGAGGACAGGCTCCTCTGATCCATGACTTCAGATGGCATCCTGGGAACTCCCAAACTATGAAACCAAGCAACCTCAAAATTTCCCACCCAAGCCTTCCTCGGATGACCCTCTACCTTCCCTAACTAATACAGGAAGTTTGCCTATAGAAGAGCTACCTATTATTGCCACAAATAATTACCAGTTAAGACAGATTCCAGTACAAATAAATAACAAACAAAAACAAATTAAATTTTTCAAATTCTAGTTTTCTTTTTCCTTGAAATAAATAATCAGAGCGGAAAAAAAAAAAGGTTAGCTCAAAAAATTAGCTCAGAAATAATATGACTTCAGAACAGAAATTCAAATTGTTCCTTTTTTCATCGAAAAAAAGGTCCACATTCTAGAAGCAAAGGTGGAGAAGACTAATTTGGGCGGAATCTTAAGCATTACAACCAAAATTCAACCCCAAGTTGCCGCACAGACAACAGTTTCTTCTACTTTCCACAAAATTTATGAAAATTCAGCTCAGAAAATCAACAAAGAAAGACTTAAGCAAAGAAATCCAAATTGTTTTTTTGTTGAATAAAAGCACCAAATTCAAAAAGCGGTCATCCCGAAACACAGGATAGGTCGAAAAAGACAACACTGTGTGAAATTTTAAGCACTAAAACCATATTTCAACGTAAATCGCCGCATAGACCTCAAATTCTCCAGCTTTTTTCCACTAAAATTGCGAAATAATCACGAAGAATTACCAAAATTCCACCAGAAAATCATCAAAGAGAAGAGGAAAACGGGAGCTCCAGAGCCCAACCCTCACCAGATAGCTGGTCTCTCCTCTCGAGCTCTTGGAAACCTCGAATCCACGGAATAGAAAGCGAGAGCGTGAGAGAGTGGCGGCATTTAAAGCAAGCGATCGCACGAGGAATGGATTACGGCATAAGGCAAGGCGGAGAAGGAGAGGGCGAGAGCGAGAGCGAGGAGAGAATTCGGCGAAGGCACGGCCTCGGAATCCGTGCCGTGCGAGAGCTTCCAAAGCTTCGATACCGTTTTCCCCTTCATCACAAGCAAGCAACCAACCAAGACCTCCCAACCTTCCCTCCACCCCTTCTCCCGCCTTCCCACTTGCCAATTTTATATTTCGGCCCCTCCTTATCTTAAATTATTCCACAAGGGCTTTTCTGTGATTTTTTTTCTTTTTATTTTCTTTTCCGGCGAGAGCGAGCGAGAGGTTGAGGGAGGTCTCGCCCGCTCGGCCGGGAGAGAGAGAAAGAGAGGGAGAAGAGATGAAGAAGGGAGGAATGGATCTTAATATTGGAGAGAGAGAGGGAGTAAGAGGGAAAAGTGGGGGCGAAAAATTGGCGGGGAGGGTGAGAGGCGGACCGGCCCCTGCTCCAACGGCTTAGCTCGTTGAAGGCGGCACGGTGTGAATAGACGGCGTTACGTGTACCGTTAGGAATGGTGGGGAGATGGACGGCTTCCAATGCGGATGATGATGTAACGGACGTTATCTAAATTTGGCTTGGGGCAGTGGCCGTTGGCTGCATGAAGCCGAATGCAGTTTGCACATAGATTACGGCCGCATATTTTTATCCCAAAAAAGAAAGGAGATTATGGTGGCCTTTTATTGTTGAGAACATGTCAAGATAGAATGGATGGCTGTAATCTTCTAAAAGCATACATCAATGACTGTATTTTCCTTCTCGACAACTTTAATTTTTTGGACAAAATTAAGCTAATTGGCTTGTAATTTTTATAGAGTGCCCAGGGATGGCAATGTGGTCCACAATGATGATTCAAGGGACATCAAAAGAGCTCCACCAAAAAAAAAAAAAACATAAAAAGAAGATTAGAATTATCCTTCTAAAGAATACTTAAGGCTTTGAAGGTTGATCACGATATGACATACGTATGCCATATCGGCAGTTTGGCACGAGAAAAATAATAGCATAACCTAGCAAAATCTTATTATTATTATTATTATTATTATTATTATTATTATATATAGCATATGCATATATACATACAAATATATATTTATGAGCACTTGAATGATGAAGTTGTTTAACCACTATTTCTAATTAGAGTTGCACTTGCGATGCATATTCAAGCAAGGATTTTTTATTATCTTTTAGTATATGGGACTTGAGCTTTCAAAAATATATGTTTTATTTCATGAGAGGCTGGCTAGGAAAGAGAGCGGTGGCAGAGTTTTTTCTAGCCGAGAATCATAAAAATAATTGAAGAAAATATTAATTTTTTATTTTACTTTTTCAAATAATGGGTTTTAATGTCGGCAAAGCCTTTTGTACTTTATATATAGCAGACATATATAGTAGATATTATATTAACTCTGATGACCCAAAGATTGATTTAAAGATTGATTTTGATGATCACAAAATCTTGAAGTATAATTACTAATGTTTGTG
>JAOXJJ010001179.1:5550675-5590463 GCA_025769935.1 Phoenix roebelenii | reverse complement strand
TTTTGACTATCTGTTGACCATGTACGAGGCTGCGTGCTATTGTGGGCAGTAGTCGGCAATAGCACGGCCGTGTCACGAATCCGGATCCGGGGCGTGACACAAGGCGTAACAAAAACCATAGAAATCCATCCATCCAGACACACTTTCCTAATTCCTATCCATTATGTATATTCGCATAATTTTTGGAGCTAAATTATTGCCACCTTTTCCTACTCCCCCAATTTCCCAATCACCATCACTTTCTTTTTCAAGGAGAATCACATAATTTACATAATAGCTAAATTATGGCCATTAATCTTTTTTGAGGAGTATTACATGATTTACGTAACAACTGAACTATGTGACACTAAATTGTTTCCAATCACCATCAATCTCGTATCACATAATTCTTGGATAAGGATACTGCTATTTTCTCTACCTCCTATTGCCGCCCAAAATTTGACTTGATAAATAGATGGACTGATGAGCAATGCTGGCAGGTTGCTATGCTCCATTGGGCTGGAGAAGAATTTCATCGTGCCGGGTCTCATATGCAATTAGAGAAAACAATTAAGGGTCGCCGGAATATGTTTAGTTGGAGACTTTTTGATACTTAAGTCAGCTAGAGTTTTGAAAGGAAATAAAAGGGATGAAAAGGAGATTGAAGAATAAGAGAGTGGCATCCAGAGTTTATTATACTTGGGGGTGCTGTGCCTGGTATTGTAGAATAGAGGGTGTTGATCTACATAGTTAGAATCGTAAGGCTTGCGAACGAGCAGCAGCTAAGCTTTTTTTCTTATCCTTTGATCGGAGCAATTAATATATTTCTTTTTAAGTACTTTTTTTTACCTACCAATTTGATTTGGTAGGTTACCATTTTTTTTTTTTTTTGGGACTGGCTGAAATCGTGCCAAGCTATAATCGATTACGAGACGTCGGGGAGATGTTAGAGATGATAAACCCGGGAGGTATCGTATACCTCCCCTAATGGAAAACCACCCCCGCAGTGGCCCATAGCGTAGATAAGTCCAAATTCAGTGGAGCATTTATATAGAGCTACCAACATGTCCCTTCCCACCCCCTCCCTGCCCCCTTTTTCATTTCCCACTTCCCGCTTTCCCCACCGTCGCTTGTCGGCACCCAGCACGCCAAAAAGAGCGAGAGACGAAGCCAGCTGCGGAGGAGACGAAGCCAGGTTGGAGCTTCTGAGCTATCTGTTTATAGCGGTCTCTTCCTTCTTATCTCCGTCTTGCCGAGAAAATCCCTAGATATCGCCCTCTCGCTCTCTCCGAGCTCTGGATTTGTCCTCTCTCCAGGTATAAATTTCACCAGATTTGTCCTGCACTCGGAATCCCCTTCTCGTGTTTGGTGTCTTCGTTTTTCCAACCTAGAAACCTAGGTTTTTGATTCTCGTGTCATGAGCTATCTATTTGTTTGATCGATTCGAGTATCGGAGGTTTTGGGGTTAAGTCTGGCCTTTTTTTCTCCAGGAAGCTTAGTAGAAATATTAGATATTGGAATTCTAGTTCGTGCGCCTGTTCTCTGAGATCGTTTCAGGGTTTGAAGGTAAGAGATCGTGCTGCATTTGTTCTAGTAACGTAGAATCTTCTTTTCTTGTGTGTGTTTTTTATGGTTTTTTCTTTTTTTTGATGGTTGGTGGTTTGTTGTTCAGATGGTGGGAGATGCTGTCGAGAGGGTTCCGGTCGCTTTACCCATGGTACCGGCGGTGTCTCCTGGTGGAGAAGAGATTGCCTCAGTTGAGGCCACTGCTTCTGGGGGAAGGAGGTGTAGTCTGAGATATATGGGGAAGGAGAGGCCTTACTATGGGCGGAGGAAGGTGGAAACTGGCGCAAAGAAGCAGGTGGTGAGAAAGAGAGCGAAGCTTGATTTCGGGAAGCAAGTGTCTGAAGCTCCCTCGGCCTCGTTTCGGTCTGATGAGCTTGTAGGTTTGAATACTGGTGGTGGTGTAGAAGGAGAGGCCGTGCTGAACGGTGGTGGTGGCAATGCAGCAAACGGAGAAGGTGGTGATCGGGACCAGACAGGTCCTGGTAAGAGTGCACAAGCCAGGGTGAAGGAAACCCTAAGGGCTTTCAATAGTCATTACCTTCACTTTGTTCAGGTTCGTGGACCAACATAAGATAATCCTCTAATCCTCACTGTTGCAGAAAGTTGGTGCATTCTCCTGAGATTTCCTTTCTTGAACCTGCTAGACTACATCTATGAGATCCCTGTTGCAAATACAGTTCATATATATTTGAAAAAACAAAAGAGAAAAACTTCATATTCTGCTCTGGATTGAACTACATATATCGATTGGGATTGAACTTTGGACACTCATTGTCCACAATGTAAAACTGAAAAAAGTATTTTTGAGTAGCAAATGCTTTTTAACACATGAAAAATACTTAAGCAGAAGGCATCAGTGAATTATATTAAGTCATAGATCTGAAAATTGTTTTCAACCAAAAACTGCATAAGAGTTCCCTATGTTCAAAAGCATCCCATGTATATAAAAACATGGGTATGTAGCTTGCTGCTTCATTTCCTTTTGTGTTGTGTAACATACTATTAGATATTCTGTTTAATTTCTGGACAGGAGGAAGAGCAAAGATTTAAGCAAGTGGGGGCTAAACTCTCAAAAGTTCCTAAATCTTCAAATCCTAAGGTAAGTTTCAGCTAGTCAATATATTCTTGCTTGAAACATGTTCATCTTAGTTTATTTCAATTTTTCAACCAAAAAAAGGAAGGGCAAGATATTAGAGGTTGGTGTATCGGAATTGAAGGAATCTAAGGTAAACATAACCTTTATTTATATCTTATTTATTGGTGCTCCGTTGTATTGTTTTTATTTGATAAAGCAAGGATATTATAACGAGCCCTAGAATAGGAGAAATATACAATTTTAGATAGGAAATAAATTCATCTACTCATTCTTGCTGGTTTCCTTACTATTTCATTTTTTTGATGGTCATCTTGTATTACAAAGATGTGTTCTATCTCTCTCTGAGCATGCTTTTTACAAAATTTTGTTATCAGTGACTTAGAGAGGTCAAGAAGAATGAGAGACACTAATTAGAGTTTCAAATGTTTAAAAGGAATCTTAACACTAATGGGTACGTAGAGTCTTACAACTAAAAATGTAATTAGGGATGATAATTTTAGGTGGGCATTTGAAACTACATGTTTATTTAAAATGAATAAATAACATACTTAGTTTCAAGAAAGCAAACTTGCAATCCCCTCATCATTTTTAGAAAGCCATCAAAATTGCTTTTCTCCAAGAATTCCAATAACTGATATTGTAACATCGTGCAACAATATAGATGTTATAATTTGGTTTTGATAATACGATGTATGACTTGGTAAGATGATGTGCATCTGTATTTCCAAACACGCTTGAATTATTATGTTGAAGAAGAAATCTGAGATCATCTATAAATAGCACCTTGCTTTAATTCTTGTGCAGAGGGGAGGTGGTTGTGAAGAGGATGTAAAGCGAGCATCAAAACGACCTGATCTTAAGGCAATCAGCAAGGTATGTGTTTTACTCCTTTATGTTGTGTCCATCTTTTCACAATATGTTGTATTCACTACCATACTCACTAATTAAGTAAAAATAGTTGGTTTGAGTTGTATTATTTTCTTCTTTTCGTTGCTTTTATCTTTTTTGGAATGCTTATAGTGCAATTTGGATTAGCTCTTATTTTAAAACAAAATCATAGAAACTGAGACAACACATGTTTGATGCTATTATTTTTATTTTTCATTTTTGAAAAGTTATTTTCATTATTTCTAGAAAAATGAAAGTAAAAACTTCTTACTTTCGCTCAATGCTGGCGGAATCGGTACCGGGCTCCGTACTGATTGCTCGGCGGGACTAGTCGGTACGGGCTTGCGTCGTGCCGTGCTGGGCTCGTACCGACACAGTAGAGGAGGCGGGGGAGAGAGAAAAAGAGAGAGAGAAGGGGGAGAGAGGGAGGAAGGCCGACTGAGGGTGGCAGAGGTCGGCGACCTAGGCAGGAGGCGAAGAAAACCTCCGCGGTCGGCAAACAGGGCGAATCCGCTATTTTGTTGGAAACAGGGGTCCAACCCCTTTTTTTTATTTGGCAATTTTTAAATAAAATTGGCAAGCGATTTGTCGAATTCATTTAAAAGTCGTGAAATTAAAAAAAGCGCTCGGACTTCTGTTTCGATCGCTTGCTGACTTTATTTAAAAATCGCAAAATAAAAAAGTGGCTGGATCCATCTTTCGAACGAAACAGGAGACCTGCCCTGCGTTTCGGCCGTGATGCCGTAGAGTTCGGAGGAGCGTCCTCCGCGTGGCGCGCCGGCTTCCGCCGGCTGGCCTCCATCTCCCTCTCTATTCCTTCCCCTCCCTTTCTTTCCCTCTCTCTCTTTTTTTTCTTTCCTTCTCCTTCTCCCCTTCCAGCAACGGATTTCGTTTCTGTTGCTGGAACCGTGTCGGTTAGCCGCCGGGACGGCTTGAAACAGTCGGAACCACCCGATTCAAGGCGGTTCTGCCAACCGTGCTTTCGCTATTTTTGAAAAAGTAAAAAAAATTCTTGCTTTTGTTATTTTCAAAAATTAGAAACTCATGTATTTTATCACCAGCATTGATGCCACCTATAGCGCCATAGCTGCCGTTGCCTCTACGGTTGTTGTTGTCTCCGACACTACTGTTGTCGCCATGACCTGCTATCACCATCACCGTTGTCCTCTCCACCACTGCGATTCACACTACCACCAACACAATCGTTGCCGTTGTTACCCCCACTGCCTTCGCCACACCACCGCCACCACGGCCTCCACCTCACCATCACTATTATTTCATCACCATCATATTATTGGTGCCTTGACAACCACTATCGTGGCTGCCACCACCCCTTGCTGCTACATTACTAGTGCTTCCAGTATCATTGCCGCCGCCACCACCACCACTATTGCCTTCATTGTCCTTGCCAGCCACCACGACCACCACCCTAGACATTATCATCATGTTTATGTTTTTAGAAATAATTGACTCTACCAAACATGCTTATATTCTGAAAATAAAAAAAAATAAGTGACGTTTTCTTTTGCCTCGTTTAATTTGTCTTTCAGGTTGTACATGATTTGCTTGTACTTCTAACTATATGATGGTTGGTTTTGTTACCCTTTATCTATCATTTGCAATTGTTTTGCTTACTAAACGAAAATTATGGCAAAATAATCAATATACTATGTTACTAACATATACTTTTTATCAGCTTTTTTAGAAAGAAGCAGATGTACTTAACATGCAATTTAGACTAGTTATATATTTTCGAAACTCAGAAAAGCAAATTCATAGTGATATGTTATGTTGATTATGGATTTTGCTAATTGATATTGCTTTTCAACAAGTCATACATGCATGAGGTTAAAAGATACGTTTGAAACATGAAAGAAATGGAGGGTGTCAATGGGTGCAGTTTGTAGAAGCCATTGAGGGTTGGTACCAATGACATGGGTTCAAGTTGCTCGCTCATCCAATTTTGTCCGGATTTCCTTTTGTCCTAGTAAAAAAGAAACATGAAAAAATGATTGGACTTTTTTAATTGAGATATTAACTAACATTGAGTGTGTTAGGTAATTGAGATATTAACTAACCTTGAGTGTGTTAGGTACACCTGTTAGATTCAGATAAGACTGATTCACCAGGAAAGTATAGTAAATATGACATCAAGTAACTGGAACATTAATATAAAATGATAATTCTTTTTATGCTATTTGTCAAAGTCGCAGAAGTATTTTTCGGTATGAAAGAAAAATTTCTCCCATTGAGGTGAATACAATAATACAAGATCTATGACACCATGGTTTTTTTTCTGTCACACTTCTTCCTTGGTTCTCTGTGGTGATTTATGAACATTCCTGGATGGTAAAGACATCAATCGAATTGGTTGTGCTTATTCAGTTTAATAGCAAGTGAAATGCTGATTTGGCAAGATATTTCTTCATTAATCTCATATTATTATGTGTATTTTTTTGTTGATTTTATTAAAGTAAGTAGTCAGGTTTGCGTGATACAATGACAGGAAAATAATCAAAAGTTTGTAACTGTTGATACTTTATTGTTTTCCTATTAATTTATTATGTGGATTTCAAAGTATTAGGTTTCCTAACATAGTAAATGATAAATATTTAAGCTGTTGATTTTCATGATCAATATCTAATATTTGATTCGTGTCAAATTTTGTTACGTGGATGCAGATTTTCCTTTAGAATTGTGGTTTTGTTTGCTCAGAAATTAATATTTTAAGTTGATTCATCTTTGGGATGTCAAAACATAATTGGCAGTGCTATGCCTTTCAAGCATCAAAGTTACAGACTTACAGCTATACTCTATTAACATTACAATATGATTATGTTTTTCCAATTTGTTTTGCAGATGATTGAGACTGGAACTGTTCTGTACCCTGAGAAAAGGATGGGCCATCTTCCTGGTTAGTATTGCTTGGCAGTGTAATTAAATTGTGATATGCTGTTCTAGTCTTATTTAGCTGATGTTTTTTTTTTAAACGAATGCCAAGTTTTGTATGTATTTTCATTTATTGAAGAACTTCTATTTAGTGCTCCTGTACTATAATAGGTCAATAGCATTTGTGAAGACATATAGACTAAGCAGTTGGCCTATATTTTGGCAGGAATTGATGCTGGGCACCAATTCTATTCACGAGCAGAAATGGTGGTTGTAGGTCTTCATAGTCACTGGTTGAATGGAATTGATTACATGGGACAATCCTATGCAAAATTGGTAATATACAGAGTATATCCTCATGCAATTAGTAAAAATTAATTGTTCATTTGTTAATCATTAAAAATACAGGTGGTGGATTATATATCTCAAATTAGCCACCTTTCCTCAAATTAGAGTTTTATGTTTTCTGTGTATTTTTGGTTTATAGTTTGTCCCTTAAAAATAAAGGTAGCCCCGATCTCAAATTAGCCGTATTTCCTCTCCCTTTAGAGCCTTTCCAGGTCTAATGTTTTGTGAGCTTGAATTGCATAGTTTTGGAAGTATAGTAGGTTTTAGGTTTCCTTACTCATCAACTTGCCATGTTTGCTTCATGGTGGATCTCGCTTTTGCTTAAGGCTGCCTTGAGTAAGGGATTAGGACAATTGTGCTTGTAGGCTTTATGTTAGGAGTGAGTATAAATCATTCTCAAACATGGATTATCTGTAACAATTGTGTTTCTAGGCTTTATGTTAGGAGTGAGTGCAAATCATTCTCTAACATGGATTAACTGGGTCCATATATTGGCTAGCCCTTGTTGGTCAGGGTATTTAAGGTTGACTGTTGGTTTCTGGAATGAAGTTTCAATGGTTTAAGCCATGCAGTTGTTCTATAGTACTTCAAAATGCAGTTAGTTTTTTGGCTGAATGTTTTAAATAATTATGTTCCAATGGTTTTTTCATATTTAGTCTCTTTTTTCTTTTCATTTCTCATATTCTTTGATTGCCATGTATGTCTGCTCTTGATATCTTCATAAGATTCTCAATATTTATTTTTTTGCCAATTCTTTCTTGCGTATCCTATATTGGTCATATATAGAATTTAGATATTAGCGCATTTGATTTATTTTTTCTTTTAAACAGTCTTCTGAGTAAATGTTTTTTGCAAGCGTAGCTGCATGGTTGGTGTGTTTATCCACTTAATTTCATTAGTTGATTAACTGCTCTTTAAACCTTACGCTGGGCCTTTTAACAAAATGATTGATCAACCATTTTATTACATATTTTTGAAACCGTTGTACTCGCTTATTTGATTTATAAGAATAAATCTGCATATTTTTCTTTATGATATATTTCTCTGCATTTCTTTTGCTTTTGTATGTTTTGTTTATTGTATACTTAAAGCTTTTTCAGCTAAAAAAGCTAGTGTGTTTCTCTCATTTTCTGCTTGTTTCAAGGCATGATTTCTTTTTGCTTCTCTAGTGCTTATCTCCAAATCTCAAAATAGAATGCAAATAATCAAGAATTTATTAAACTTTTTATTGTGGTAGGAGCAATACAAGGGCTACAAGTTTCCACTTGCAGTATGCATTGTGTTGTCGGGCATGTACGAAGATGACCAGGACAACTCTGAAAATATTGTTTATACTGGTCAAGGTGGACATGATTTGCTTGGTAATAAGCATCAGATCCGGGATCAAAAGATGGAACGTGGTAATTTGGCATTAAAGGTTTGTCTCTTAGTTATTGTTTTTCTTATGATGTGTTTTCCATTATTTGTTTTTAACTAATAGGACATGATACTTCTACAAATGTTGTGTGATGTTATGTGAGTTTTGCTGGTTGTTCTCCAGAGGATTTGATTAAAAAGTAGCATAAATAAGATTAAAACATATTAAGATTAAAAATTAGTATAATGATATAGTGAAAAGAAGAAAGAATTGAAAATAAAGATGGTGGAAGTGGCACAAGATCTATTCTGTGAGGTGTTTGCACCATTCTATCTAGTAGATTTTTATGGTGACCAGATTAGCTGTTCACATGACTAGTCTGCCCCTTGCTGGCCTATCGCTTCGCCACTAGTTCTCACATGCACTGGGCCAGAATGGAGCCTTACGTGAAGCCTGATAACTACGGTTGGTAAAGAAAAAGAACAAAAACAGAGATTGGTTTTATTGACTTGTAAAACAATGGAGATGAAGTTAAACCAACAGGCCTTGATGCTACCAAACTGTGTGATGGAGGATATCAAAGCAACCAAGATTGAATGTTCAAACATTACTTTGTTGTGAGTTTCCAAGTTTGTATCTAAGCCTGCTTAAACAAAGTGGTTAACTGTTTGTTTTTTTGTCCTTAAACTTCTTATCGGTAACATGACAATCTTCAATATTCTCTACTCTTTGTTGATGATTTGACTAAATTTATGTGATGCGGCCTAAACAATACATCTTCACTGGATTATTCACTGGAAACTACATCTCAATTGTAGGCTAATTTTGGCCATTCAAGGTTCGAGATGTTAATGTGCAAGGGTAGACATTGTCGAGATTGGCTGAACTTGAATTGACAGATTCTTCCACTCTACTTGGGCCATTGTTGATTTTGGAATGTTGGAGGTTAAATTGCACCTCTTGGTTGTAATGAATTAAACATCTCCCAACTTTATTTTATTATCTGTCACTGATAAGGTGACCTAGTCCAGAGCATATCTACACCACTTGCCTTATAACTACATATAGAATGTTGTCGATATCTGTTAGTCTCTATCCAAGAAGCACATCTGATCATTCCTTGTTTGTTCAATTCACGCTAAGGCTGCACTTGGCATTGTTGTCACTTTTCTTTTTTTTAGAAATCTGAAAACAGAAATTCTATTTCTATTTTTTTCAGATTTTTGATAACAGAAAACATGTTTGGTTGCTTTTTTTTTTTCTTACAATAAGGGTCAACGACGTGGCCGGCGACGAGGGAGAGAAAGGGGGATGGGGCCAACGACGTGGTCGGCGACGAGGGAGAGCTTGACGTCGAATAGAGAGGCAGTTGGGGGAGCGGTAGAAGAAAAGAAAGTGGGGATGGGCCGGTGACGCGGCCGGGGATGAGGGATAGCTCAGCATTGGGCATAGAGATGGCCGGCGAGTCCTGGAGAGCTAGGGTGGTTGGGTAGGGACGATGGTGCTGAGGGTGAGATTGGGCGAAAGAAGAGGAGTTGGGAGGAGAATGGCAAAAACCCACTTTTCAGAAAACTGAAAGCGAAAAATCTTCACTTTCGCTTTTTTCAGAAATAATAGAAGTTGTTTAAAAAAATAGAAACAAAAATGTGGTAGCCAACATGTTTTCTGCATTGAATTCCGTGTTTATATTTAAAAAAAAGGAATAGGAAAAAAACAGTACCAAACAGGTCCTAAATGCGAGGATACTTTTCTTTTTCCCTTCTAGTTGTCATTATAAATCTTCATTAGGAACTTAGGTCCTAGTTGGTTGACAAGCTTTGTCAAAATGTGTATATAAAAGCTCAAAATGAATGAGTTTTACCAAACATTTGTTTGGTTGTGTTTCATAAAACCTGTTTTGCCAAAGCTGAAAAGGCAAAGCCTGAAAAATGAGTTTGATGGAAAACAGGTCTCTTCCTATCTTTCGTCAATCTATTTTACAGAGAATCGTGTTTTATGGATAGCCATTCTAGTAAAACTCATTGGCATCCAAACAACTTCATTAGTGTCTAAAATCAATGCTTAGCAAACATAGCTTCAAGCATCATTATTGATAACTTGTATTCCACCATCAACTTCTGCCCATAGTTGGGCCTCTGAATTTGGCATGGCGTGCATTTTTAACGTCGATTACTTGGTTATAGTCACTAATCCTATGGACTCTGAGAGCTACTAAAACATTTAGATGTCTTTTGGTCTTGAAGTTTTTTTTATTAAAAAAATTAGCAATGCTGTGTTGTAGCTCTCTTGTGAACTGAGTGATAAGGGAAACTGGGTTTTAAATTTTGGTTAAAATCAAAACTGTTTTGGCTTCGATCAAACCATAGTGGGCCCTTAGTTTTTGGTTTTGTCCAATTCTGGTGGTTTGAGCTACTTTCCATGTTTTGGCTGAAACCAACTAAATCTAGTCATTTTACCTTTTTTAAAGTTTTATTTTGGTCTTTACCTTCATAATAGGTTGCGCATTATTTCTTTGAGTATGTAGTCTATATGATGTCAGAATTTGTTTCTTTCTTTTCTTATTTAGTTAAATAACTAGATAGTTGATAAACATAAACCTTCATGGTTCCAAGGCCTTTTTAAAGCCCTTAACTAGATTACTTAAAATCAACACTAATGCAAGCAACTAAACAAAAGACATTGTCATTCACAATAGTGACATCATATAGTTTATAAATTTATTTCACATTTTATAGCTACATTTATAAAATGGGAATGAAAATTATGTTTGGTATGAATTAGTTCATAGCATTTATGGAATAAAATGGGAATAACTAATTTGTTAACTTTTGAATTTAGAATGTTATCTTATTAGGTCGAGCAATGAACATGTGAAATAACAACCATTACAACATTAAAAAATGATCGTGATTAAGTAATCCATTATATTTATAAATAATATAATGAGAGGCCTCCAAAGCAATTAGAATTGTCAAATCTAACATACATACTAAAATGGAGGCTCTGCTTACGCAGAGCTCTCCATTTGCTATGTGGACGCCTATACTAATAAGGTTGTTAATAGAGCTATTCATTTTGGATAATAAGTATGGCTCTTATTTAGTATATTTTTTTATCATAATATAATAATATAATATATTAATAAGAAGCTTTTAGCTTATTAAACCATATTATTAGTAGTACTAAATTAATATATAAATTAATGATATTATTAATAACCATATTGCTTAAAGTTGTTAATGAAAACAATTTTTTTTAGTTCTGTATTCTGCTTATATCCCATGCTGGTCATTAGATTGCACTAATATTTTACTAATTTCTATTGTATTTTTATGATCACGATCTTACTTAAAAGTGAAAGTTCAAAAATACTAATGATTCTGTTATATTGCATTTAAATACCCCCTAGATGCAATACTTTTCTATTTCCTATTATATGTAGGTTGGACCATAATCTTGTTATTTTATAATAATATATTATCTTATTATATCGATAGATATACATGTACTATTAGACTTTTGTATAATAATAGTATTTCATAATATTAATATTAAAAATTTATTTAGAAAATAATCAAACACTTATATCTATTATAATTTATTCTGTTTCTATTATTTATTCTATTTCTTTTTAAGAACAATTGGAAAAAGGAGAAAAATTGCACCGCGCAGATCGCACGGGTTTTAGGCTTGTATATATATACTAAAATGAAGGCTCTACTTGGCCTGGGCTCTCCATTTGCCACATGGATGTCTATAGTAATAATGTTATTAATGGAGCTCTTTATTTTTGATAATAAGTAGGGTTCCTATTTAATACTATTCTTTATTAAGAAGTTTATTTTAATACAGAAACTAATAATATTATTAATAACTATATTTGCTTAATATTAATGACAAACACTAGTACTGTAGCTTGCCATATTGCATTTGATCATGATCTTACTTAAAAATGAAGTACAACCACTAACGACCCTGCTATATTGCATTTAAATATCCTCTAATGCAATACTTTTCTATTTCTTATTATATGTAGGTCGCATCATGATCTAATTATTATTTTATAATCATATATTATTTTACGATATCATATATATATATATGTATATAGACTATTAGAATTTTGTTGAGTGATAGTATATCGTAACATCAGTATCAAAAAATTATTTTAGAAAATGATTAGGCTCTTATATCTATTATATTATATTCTAATTTTGTTATCTATTTTATACTACATTTTAAGAATAGCTAGAAAAGGAGTATAAACTACACAGGGTTATATGCTAGTTTACTCCTACCTCTTAGTTAAGAGTATATTAACAACATTAATATAAACTTGTTTTCATTTCTAAAGATGACTAGTTAAATTAAATATTATGATGAATTGCCATTCCTTTCCTGTGCATCAGCAGTGGAAGAAAAGTGATGATTCTAGTTCTCTATCTTCCATTCCTAGTCCATTCCGATTTCCATTTGGATTCATCTTTCATGCCTATGAACCAAACAAAGCTTACCTACTGGGTAATAGCTTGTATTCACTTCATTTATTTTGGCTTCTATCTTTTCCTTTTTTACATGCTTTTTCAAAGTTTATGATCAAAGCTTTGAAACTTAGAACAAAACTGCTGAAACTGCTTACATTGCCAAGTCAACACTCAACAATTCCGACCAAAATTGATATTGAAACCAAGCTTTCAAAGTTTATTGTAAAACTATCATGAGGGTTATTTTGTGTAATAGTTTATAAACAAGAGCACTCTAGCAATCTTATATGGATGGCGAAAATGGGTTTGACACTGCTCCCAAGGAACTTCACCATAGGGGAGAGCTTAGAGTTGATGAGCTATACGATTATGACTTGCATATTGGTGAGTATTCTCTATCAGGAAGAGGAAGTATAAAGTATTTAAATCAGACTAGCAATGGACATGGGCAATGCATGTTAAAAAGTAAATTAATTAAAAAAAGAGTTCAAAGACTTAAAAGATAAGAGAGCTAAAATACATGTTTTAGATAAATATTTTTCTGTTTTTAAATTTAAAAAGAGTCCGGGATATGGATAAGAGATGGATAGAGTTTTTCTAATAGAACCCACTTCTTTGGGATTTCTGCAAACAATCATGTAGATGAAAAATAGAGGCAAAGGAGTAAATAAAGGCACATGCAGATTATATATCTAACTTTTTAATTGTATTGTTTTGCAAATATTTGTGAGGGGAGGGACTAAGTAATTCTAGTCATATAATTTGACAAACGGAATCCAAAATGTCATATTCCTCTCTTATCTAATAATAGAGTATAGATAAGAGGCATTGTTGGCACTAGGAAATGACATTTCATTTCCAAATTGAAATTTGAGTGTCTAATTTCTGATTTCTTTTTTGCATGTTAATAACCAAAAGTAATGGCCATCTAAATTAATTAATTGTCAATTACAACTTTGACATTTGAGAACTAAGTTAGTGACATGGAATTATCTATCTCCATTCAATCAAAAGGGTGCGGTTGGACTAACAAAAGAGTAGAAAGAACCCTTTTGGTATTGATACTAAAAGCAATATAAAGTTTATCACTTGTAAGAAGTAAAGTCAGTAGCTACTTCTCAGGATGTGTAACTTGGCCTTCTATTGAACTTCTAGCTAACAAGGTTGTGACATGTGGCTGCCTAGGCAGTCCCTTTGGGGCCTAGCTTCTTATTATATGCTTTGTTGCTACTTAGGTGTCTATTTCTAATTTTGTCTCAAATGCTTATTTCATCTATCAAAGGATTATCATTCATCAAACTGCCCTCTCGTTACTCTTAGCCCTCCTCTCCATCATTAGTGGCAAGAGGAGTGTTTAGGGCAATGAATGGGAGAAAAAAGGGAAATCTATAGATTATGGCTATTATATTTGTGATAGCTTGATTATACAAGGCTATTGTATTAACGTCAATAAATTTTTGAGATTTTTAACTCTAGGTGCCCGCCTCATTGCCTAGGCATTCTCCCTTGCCATTTAAGGATTCACTTTCTACACCAACTAGTATTTTGACGGCCTTTTCGGCTAAGTATGTGATTTAACTACTTGTAACTGGTCTAAGTGTGAATCTTCACTAGTAACTATTGTCAAGGTAATAAAGGAATTCTATAATTCTATTGATCTCTTTACACGGGAAGACCTTTTTTAGAGTCTCCATTGTTTGTAATGTTATCGACGTAGATAGAGTGAACGAAACAAAAATAGCTATTAAAAGTCTTTTAGAGTAAAAGAAAAATTCTATTAATCATCACACATTTTGGAAATTTATTGGAATTTGGGCTTAGCTTTGGGTGGCCATAATCATGCCCAAATTTAGATAAGTTGCTATTAAATCGACTTAGTAAGTATTGTGCATAACCCAAAACATGCTACCAATTTTTCAGAAATTTTTTGAACATTAATTTATCTATTATTATTTTTAATCTAAAAATATATTTTTAATCTAAATAATTACATGATCGATGAAAAACTATGAATTCTTCTCTGTTGCATAGATCATCCTTAGATCTATATCATACCGTGAAATCATGCTAAAATACAAAATTTTGGCAGAATTTTCTTTCATTTTCTCTTTCACATTTTAGGCATGAAAGAGAAAAAAGGGCAATGGGAAGAGAGGAAGGGTTGCATGAATCAAGTGGAACTGGCAGTTCGGACCGGTTTGAGGCTCATACCAACACAACTAGCCATTTTGACCCGATTACTAATTGTTATGGGTCAGTATGCCCCAAATTGGGCAGTTTGGGATGAGATGGCATTCCTTGGTTTGGAGAGTGGGTGACCACTTTTCCTAAGTATGCCACTCCTCCCTCCTCTTTGTGACGTGATGGAAATTGAACTTCCTAGGGAGTTCGATGCACAAAAGGATGCACCGTAGCATCGGCCACCTTCCCTATTGTAGTATCCTAGTAGGACTCGGATACTAGGTTGCAGCCAATATAAGGCCAACCATTAAACCTTAATACTAGTTCAATATATTCATGGAAGTGGGGCGGCATAAGGGTGCCGAAAAACCTAGAGCAACTTCATGTAGAAAATTAGAAAAAAAAGAGGAGGCGTCATAGGCTTGTTCTCCAAGAAAAAGAGAGGAAGAGAAGTCATCTAAAGTAATAGATCTGTTCCTTTGAGCATTGCATTCTCTTGGCATGGAGATAGCTAGAGTTTGGAAACCAAGAAAGTTTCCTAGGATAGTGCATATGGACCGACATTACTGTGGGTATTTAAATTTTGCAGGATCATGTACTTTTGTGATCTCAGTAGGCTTCCAGGAGAGTAAAATCAACTTCAGAATCACTTAATAGCTCAGTAATTTTTTTAAACCTTCTGAGCGTGCTTTTACATGTAGATAATCATGAACAAGGTCCTAGATTTCTGCTGCATATATCTAGGATGGATCACCATGTCCGTCCCATTGGCAGTCATTTTTTGCTTCCCTTAAGAATAAATGTTTCATATGGATTTCTTGCATGTAGTGGATATGTATATGAGGTCTTATGATCATCATTTAGAAAACCTTTTCCCTTTTTAACTGACTTTTGCACACCAAAGCTGGTATATAATGTCTATACATGTGTACATGTGTAGACACACATGTCATATTTAAATGTCCGTGATTGCATGTATTTCTGTATAGTTGTATACATATGTGGATGTTTTTGTTTACATGCATTGTCAGCAGAAATGATTCTTCTTGTCACTTTGCAGAATAGCATGGAAAATTGTTTGCCAGTTAGAGTTGTCCGTGGACATGAGTCAGCAAGCAGTTACTGTGGAAAAGTTTATACATATGATGGCTTATACAAGGTTAATATGGATCACATATTTTAACCATTTTTTCCCTTTGAAGGTTCTCTTTGACATTTGGTATAAAACCCACTTGTTCAGCATGTATTTCAATACCTGGTCCATATGCATTTTTGTTGTTTCTTCATCGATGATGTAATTAGTGTAGTACAAATCCATGTACAATCACGATCATCTATGTGAAACTTGCATTTACCATGTGCTTTGTACAATATAATGGAATTGTTTTGACTGTGATGACATTTCAATGACAGATACATCCTATATGTTCCGCTTATAGTTGATCATTTCGTCATACATATTAGATCTATATTGCTGGCAATCTGAATTCTTGATCTGCTTGTACAAACATTCACCTAGTAAGTAAACCCCTCGTTTAGCAGTGGCACTTAGTTTACACACACTTTAACTGTTGTTTGCCTGTGATGTTATTAGCTAACTTTTATGTTGGTTGTGGGTAAAATTGTTTTAACTTATCATTGATGGGCAACTAGGGAAATTTTGTGCATTGTTGCTATTAAGAACAACCATTAGTTTTATGACCACCAAGTTTGTAATTTAGCATGCCTTATGAGTAAAATATTTATTTTTTTCCCTTTAACTGAACAATGGCGGTTTTATGTGGAACTGTCATTAAAATATCCACAACTTCCTGACAATTTGGGTTTGCTTAAGAATTGATTCTTTATTTCAAAACATTATGAATGTTAAGACAGATTTTTGTATGGAAAATTAGTGTTGATCTGTTTTGTGATTCCGGTGCTAATAAATATACTATTGTAGTTATGTGTATGTCAATCCTAAGTCTCTCATAATTGGGATATGTGAAATAATAGTGTTGATCTGGTTTGTTATTGCTATGGTTAACTTTTCTCGCATGATGCTTTCCAATAAACAACTAATTTGTTCTCTTTTTCATATTCGGTAGCAATGATTTATCTGTTAGCTCTTCCTCAATGCAAAGTATCTGTCCCCACCAATGTCTTTACATCTTTTTATATTTTATTTGTTTCATGTTTTTAATCCCGAACAACATTTGATTTAATGATGAAAACATTTGTAGAACAATTCGAGTAGGACATTTTACTAATAAGAAAGAGCCTGATGATACACCTTAAGGCAATAGAAAGTTTAATAATGCAGCCTTTTATATTTTATTTGTGGACTGTCTTTTCTTATTCCATTTTGTCATGTGGTGCATTCTTCTCTTTGTTCTTTTGGATTTGTGTTTTAATACCCGATTTGTGTTTTAATACCCTATTCATCTATCTGCAGGTTGATAGTTATTGGGCCGAGAAGGGTATAAGTGGATTTACGGTATTTAAATACCAACTGAAGCGGCTTGAGGCACAGCCAAGATTGATGACTGGCCAGGTTTCCTAACCAATTTGTTTTCCCCTCTTTCTGCTTGCTGTCTTTTTTCTAATTATATTTATTCATTATGCTTTTTTTCCTACGAAATTAAGTACAAGAAATATATATCATTCTTAACTTTTTTTTGTTTTATAAAGTAATTTGTATGGAGGAGAAATGATATAAAAATACAACAATGTAATAACTCTAAATAGTAAATATACATTTTACATTGTATATAAACCTTGACTCTGCCTTATCATTACCAAGGAGGAAGGAGATTCTTGTAGTACCTTGCAAATTAATGAAGTTAATAATTTGATGCATTATTGGAAGCATGCTGTAGCGAGACCATCCTGGCAAGTTATTTATTGTATGCTAAGTGATGATTGCTTTTATGATTTAAATGCTTATGGAACATCAGTTGGTCAATAATCTACAGTGTAGATAGATTTTGATTGAAGGGTGCTAAGAGTATCATGGTGAAAACATCCATTTCATGAAGCAAAAAATTGAAGCTAACCCATGGCATGACACTTTGCCTTCTCACTCAATAAATCATACCTACTTATTAGTTTGTTGGAAGATGCCGTACTTTCTAGGAAAACTTAAAACAAGCAATAGATTGAAGGTTTGGTCCATTACTATCCAGATCTTATTTATGAGATTTACAAGGACTAAAAGGGGAATTGTTGCGGAGTAGAGAGACAGTGCCCTTATTGTATATTTCTCTTGGATAATATGTAGTAAGTGTAATATGTGCAAGCTGTGGTTAACTTACTTTATAACAATGAATTATGATATATGGAAATAAGGGAGAAGGGAAAAAGATAGGTCACATGGAAGTTGCAAACATGACAAATTTCCTTGCTTGAAAAATCTATGCAAATTGTTGCTTCGCAAAAACCATATGTAGAAGCAAGACTAGTAAGTTATTCTATATTATATTCAAAAGCATTATTATTGGTAATTCCATTTTTGGGCTTTACTCAGACCTTTGATTTTCTGTAATTATTTGCTGTTGATATTATATTTGTTCTTTTGCACACTTCAAGTAGAATTTTGTTTGAGATTGTGTATCCTTTTATCAGCCAATTTTAAATGAGCACCTTCAACACATTGTCTCTCAGACCATCCCTTCTGTTATTATGGTTCTTATTGTCATGAAGGTTATATCTTCTAAACAAGGATTTAGGTCCTCCTGAAATGGGCTGGTATTGTTAGTGCCATTTTGTTTCAATAAGAAACCGGGATCAGGACACTTGTGAGACACCAGTCTATTAATAAGATGGGATGTCCCAGTTGTCCTGGCCAAAGCTGGTCTGGACCAGCTGTTCCAATGTTGGTTGGACAGGTACCAAGCATGACTTGATTGGATCACTTGAGTTCGAAGTAACAAAGAGAAAGAGAACAGTTGGGTGCTGCTATATCTTTTGTTTTGGCAAGTCATGGGGGGTGGGTGGTGCTGGCAGAGACCAAGAGGGAAAGAAAGAGGAAGTAGAGGATAAAGGATGAGGAATGAGGGCAATTCTGGCCGCCCTCACAGTGGTCTAGCCACCTTGATGTCATAATCCTCCTCAAAAACATATCACCATTTACTCCAATACTCATTTAACCAAAAAGAGTTCAAACGAAATTGAACAAAAATAAAAAATATTTGGCATCTCTTGGGATGGTAGTGTCCCAGTACTGTCCTGATCCTTGGCAATTAATACAGGGCTTGGTACTGGTATTTTAAAACTTGCTTCTAAACATATTAGTTTGAGTAATTAATTAATATAATGTATATGAATACACATACATAGTTCAATCTTCCTGGTCACAATTAACAGCTTTTTAATCATTATAATGCTGGTAGCAGCATTGATTTAATGGACAGGAGATTTCATTCTTAGTATCAAGGTTTTCATCTCGGTTAGGTTTTAGTTTATATCAATATCTGATACACCTCTGTATGGTATATGTAGAATGAACCTATCATCTTGGTAAACCAAAAAGATCTGAAATGATCTGATACAATATATTCACATTGAATGATACTCAATCATTTTTTTTTCGTTTCTGATCATCTTAACTGATATATCTTGAAATCAGCGCTTAGCTAATAGAAAATCACAGTTCCCTCCAAATTTTCCCACTTTAGTATTGGTCGAGATAAACCGAGATCTCGATTCATCTCGATCTCGGTCACTCAATGAGATAATTGATCTTGGGATTTGAAGACATTTCTTAATATGTGCATCTATCTATGGATTTATGTACGTATGTATGTGTGTGTATATATACATAGGATGAGCGAGGGGTTGGCTTATTGCAATGTCTAATGTGGACTCTTGTGATTTCAACTCATTGGCTTATCTAAACACAGGGGCGGCCCAATACATTTGTGGGCCTAAGGCGAATTCAGTGAATGAGGCCTTTTTTTTTAAATAATAAAAAATTTAATAAGTAAAAAATATTTAAAAAAATGATATGGAAATAGATAGGGTTGTTAACGAGCCGAGCCGAGCCGAGCCCAAGCCTCCGCAGGCTCGGCTCGGCTCGTTTCACAAATTTTCTGGCTCGGGCTCAGGCTTAGGCTCGAGCTCTGTATTGGGCTCGGGCTCGAGCTCGGGTGGCACAGCCCGGCTCGAGCTTGGGCTCGTTTGCCCGAGCCCAAGCTGCGAGCCCAAGCCTGCCCCATCCCCATCCGGCCATCCCCATCCCCATCCCCGTCCCCATCTCCGTCGGAGAGAATAACGAGCAGCCGAGCTCGGTTCCGAGTCTCGACGGTTCGTCGTCGGAGAGAAGAACGAAGAAGAGAGAAAGAAAAGAAGAAGAAGAGAAGAAAGAAGGAAAGAAAGAAAGAAAAAAAGAAAAAAAAGAAAAAAAAGAGAAGAATGGACTCACCTCGTCGCATGCGGCGACTGCCGGCTTCGGCCGCGAGCACCGCCGGCACGAGCGTCGGCCGCAGGCACGGCCGAGGAAGCCGCAGGCTTGGCCGTGGGCGCCGCCGGCCGTGGCCGACCCTCCCATGCGAGGGACTCCTCGGCTCCCCCGATTCGCTGGTGGAGGAGGGCTTCTCATCCCCTCCTCTGTCGCAGTCTCGCCGGTGGAGGAGTCAACAAAGAGAGGAAAAAGGCGGGGGAGAAACGGAGAAGAAAGAGGGGGAGGGGCCTCAAGTGCTTCTTTCCCAGGCGGCGGAAGGAGGCAGCGAGGCATCGGCGGCGGTCGGCGGAGGAGGAAGGCGAGAGGGGAGGGACACCGCCACACCGGGTGCGGGAAGCTTCTGGAAAAACCTAGAAGGAAGGAGAAGGAAAAAAAAAGAGAGGAGGTGGGGGAATGGGTTATTGGTTCGGGTTCGGGTTAACGGGTTGGGTCCGAATCCGAACCAATCTAATTCGATTTAAAGAAATTAAATGGATTTGGGTTAGCTCGGGTTGGGTCTGATCTAAATCCAACTGAGTTCAATCAGATTAGGATTTAAATTGATTAAGCCAAATAAAATTTAATTGGGTTGAGTCCAAGTTTAATTGGGATCCAATTAAATTGTTAATTGGACTGAGCCCTCATTTGGGCTCGTGAGCTGCTCGGGCTCGAGCTCGGTCTCGGGTTCGGATTTAAACGGGCCTCATTTTGGGCTCAGGCTTGGGCTCGTTTGACTAACGAGCCGAGCCCGAGCAGCTCGGCCCATTGACAACCCTAGAAATAGATAGCTGTCAAGTACACTATTTCAACAAAGATGCATGAATCTAACAAAGATAGACAAGAAGCCTTTTTAGTTTAATATAATTCTTGAATAGAAGCACGGAAAAGTAATTACTTTAAAAGAAGGGCCCATAAAACTGATAAATACTGTTTACCATGTCAAGCAAGAGCAGAATAGGAAAAGGTTATCCCATGGCACTTCATAGTCAAGGTAAAGGAAAGAATTTGTCCAGAAAGGGACCTCTCTATAAGAGAAAGTAGGGGCATTATGGGAAATTCAATCCATCTAATTAATAAAAGTCCCATCCCACCATCTCCCCTTCAAGTGAGTACCCAAGCAGCAACTGCAACATCACAGCACAGCAGCCATTCAACCCCCTCCCTCCTTTTCTCTCTCTACCACCCAAGAGGGGAGAAGAAACAGAGAGGAGAAAATTAAAAGGATCTCCACCCTCCAAGAAGTCCATCTCCAATCCCCCTATCTTTCTTGCTGATGGCCCAGCTGGATCACGAGTAATGTGAGGGAAGGAAAACCAAGACCAAAACCAAAAAAGAGAAGGGATGAAAGATAAGAGTGGCTTCAGACAAGTGTATCAAGCCAACCAAATCCCTCCTCTCTCTCTCTCCACCCAAAACAAAACTATTGTCCCCAACTTCCCAAATTGCCCCTCTGCAGGCCAGGAAACTCTCCACCTCCCTTCCATCGAGGGGGAAGACTCGTAGCCAGCTCCTGTTCCCATTTTATATGGGGCTTTTGCTTCCTTTTGGTCACGGTCAGACACAGAAAATAAGGTAAGGAACCTCCCTCCCCCCCCTCTCTCTCTCTCTCTCAATCTCTTTCTCTCCTCTCCTCTCTTTATTTCATCGCAAGTCGGTGCCTTTTTGCCTTCTCCCTTCCTTCTGTAGTTATCTTCTCTTTGCCTCCCGGAGGCCTTTATTTGGGCCAAGGCCTTAGGCGACCGCCTCGGTTGCCTAGGGCTCGGGCCGGCCCTGCGGACCGATAACCACCATATGAGGTTTTCAGTGTCACAAAACCAGTGCATGCATCATCCTAACAGCAAACAATCAGGACTTGACTCAATGACAGCTACCCTCAGTGAAAGGGCAATCTTAAATGAACTTAATAATAAGCCAACCAGATCCTTTTGATGTGGATGATGAAAAAATTGTTTTTCCCAATTATATTTTCCATTATTATCAATACAGAGCTCGAAAGTACAAATTTGAAGGACAAAGACGTACCAAACATTTAGATTCAACAAACCTCACTTCTAAATGATTAAAAGGCATGGGAAACCAAAATTAAAAGTGCTCATTACTGCAAGGCCCAAGCAGCTATTTCAAAAACTGCATGACATGTGTAACTCGCCTATTCTGATAGATTGCTTGCAGACAGATATATGCAAGTTTTTGAATCTCACTCTTCGACTTTGGATTTATTCCACTCTCGTGGCACCTCATGGTGTTTTTGACAGATTCACCATGTTTACTACTTTATCACCTATGTGTCCAAATTAACTATAAATTGAAGCTTCAAAATTGTTGCATACCTGTTTATAGTCAAACACTGTTACATCGGCAGAATAGAACTGGAATATGAATTTAGTTAGAGAGAGGATAAGTTGGTACCAAAATTCAAACATTCTTCTGTTTATTGGTACATACACTCCATCATCGAGCATATGAATCTTTAGTTTCCAATTAACAATTCTTCTAATTTGATGACTGAAGTAAGAAGACAAGGAGGAGGAAGAAGGGGAGCAAGAAGAAGAAGAACATTGAATGGAATAACACAGTTCTTTTCATAGTTTAGGGCATAATTGAAGCTACTTAAGGAAAGTCCTTTTACAATTTCTAAAGTTAATAAAGAACTTCCTGAAAAAATAAGTGTGTGATAACATCATCTAAGAAGTGCTTCTCCTAGTCAAAACAGCACTTTCAGGAGTAGCTAGAAAAACTAGCTACTGGTTTCTTCTTTTGTGAGACTGCTATGTCTTTCAAATATGGTAATGTTCATCTATAAGGAGTACTGTGTACTGTTTTATACATGATTACCTTTCAGTTCAAAAATCAAATTTACACTTACATCAAGAATCTAAATAGTACCATGATGTGGATATACCTCTTAAATATAATAAAATACAAGAAACCCTGTGCATTACTCTACTGTTTCTCCAGGTAGATATTCGAAGTAAAAACACGGAATAATTGAATCTGACAAGCTTGAACACAGATCCATAGCTTGTGAGAGATGCCTCAACGTGTGACAGCTGTTGTCACATGTTTGGAACAATGTGAATTGTGACATGAACTGCGAACACTTGGCTCTAGTTATCAAAATAAGATATAGTTAAGACAAGGTACTGATGGGCTAAATAGTCAGTACACCTGTTAGGCTTACCATTATGGTGAACATATTGGAGCAACAATTGACATGCCTCCAGAAGGATGGTGACATCACCGTTGTTGCTGGCAGTAAAGAAGAAAAGCAACTGGCGAAGAAACTCTGAATCAGGACCAAAACAACGCCTGGCTTCACAGAACAAAGCATTAGAAAAAAGAAATGCAAGAAGAATATATGGCAAAGGTAGATAGTATTGAGAACATAATCTGAAGATAAGAATCAACCTACCAATCTGCCTTTTGGCAACGGTTACCAAAAGCAAAGGAGAATTGCTCTCGCACCTTTATACATGCTGTTTCAACAGCCTTCCTCCCTCTGAAGCATTTCTGCAGCTAATAATTAGTCAAGTTCCATATAAAGAGGAAAGGAAGAGTAAAGAGGATGTCTTTTCTTAAAATTATATATAAAAAAGTGGAAGCCAAGTCTTCGATAAATGTGTTTCAAACACTTGATTGCATTATCTTATGGAAGACAAATCCTACAAAAACAAGATAACCATAAATAAAACCAAGAGATAATGTTGCCCGTTTGAGTTGATAAATTCATGATTATTTATAAGAACAGAAAGTTAATGCCACCCCATTTATGTAGGTATAAAACACAAAAAAAAACTCATTTTATCATCACACCAATGAACCAAAAATGTAAGTTCTTGGAAATCATTACAAAACATGATAACAAGATTATATTACCTACAATAAGTTTTACAAATATCATCCACAAAGAACCATGACTGTCTTATCCCAGTGCGGGTCACATGGGACAGTAAACAAAATATGAAATATGCATATAGTCATTCATAGAATATATTAATTGGGGCAATTCACCTTTTAGGGTTCACAAAAGCTACAGCATATGTAGTTGCAAACATATTTCTATGCTAATTGATAATGATGGATTTTTCATATTTTAAAATCAATTCATTTATTATTGTTGCAGTTTTTCTAAAACTAGGTAAAAGTTCATTAGATTATTGTTCCTTCAAAAATAACTGCATTATTTTTTTCAGTAGTGTGAGTACACTTGAAATGAAGAGAATATATTACATGGGCCAGTTTATGGTAACCATTCAGGGTGATATTTGGCCAAAATCCACTAGCAACTGAAGACTTTTTCGAAAAGATGTTCGTTCCTCTCTTTTTAAAAGCCCTCCACACCAAATATGGTATGACATGTAACACATTTTTCCTCCTCAATTGATGAAAGGACCTTTCCAAACAGAACAAAATTGAAACCTCTATGCATCCCTAAGAATGTGCTACAAAAACAAGGGCAACTCCAAATAGATCGAAAGTGAGCATTTCAAACTTCAGAACTTTCAAGCATTACACCAAATGCAGAGTTTGCACAGGTTTGTTTTATAGGACAGCTTAAAGTTGTGGCATACCCTTTCATTTTGCACCAACTTTTCTCCAAACAAACATAGATTTTGGCACATTTGTTTTTCACTCATTAGATTTCAGATTTAGCTGTTTATGGATCTTTTATTCATTAGATTTCGTTTTCCCTACAGATTTCAACACAAAAATGGCAAATCTTCCATAGTAATTTAAAAAAATGGTAGTTTTGAAATCGCAAGATGTCGTGTTTAAATCCCCTTTAGCCTTTTTTTGTACCCTAAAGACCCTTTCATTGTCTAGAATACTTAGGGTCTGTTGGGAACACTGCAACAGCAGATGCACAGCAACTCAAAGTTGCATGCAGCAAGAATTGCACGTAATTGAGTTGCAAGTGGCTAGAGTTGTTCTGTTTGGGAAGCTACAGCTTTAGATGCAGCACCTATTGTTTTCTACTGGATGTTTGCAGCTGAGAGTTGTAATAGTGCAGATACCAGTACCAGATCACCCGTCACTCGGGTCTACAGTCGTCGCAGAAAAATGATTCAGCCAGTTTCATTGGGGTTAGAGTGATTTTGTTTTATTTTGATAGCCTTTGGGCTTATTTAGGTATTTTTATCTTTGAGAGTCTTTGTGAGATTAGCTTCTTTGTAGGGGTCTTTGTGACCCCAAAATTGGCCTTAAAATTTCAGACAGACACGTATGATTAAAAGATCTTCATCAATAAATCATGTTTACAAGAAAACCTAGGGAAAGTCCATCACGCTATGTCGAATCATCAAATTCCGGGCATCTGGTATGTACAAAGTATATTCATTCTCCTAAACCAATTCTACTCTGCTCCTATGTCAAACTTAGAACCATACAAGATTACAAGTTACTAAGTATCGTAACGTGAATTCTACAAGCAAGCACCAAATTCTGACCGACAACATGACCCCATCATATCGAACCAACTTGCTGTTCACCTCCAGAGGCTTTCCTGAAGTGAAATCCTAAAACTTAAAACTAGCCAATGGAGAAGAAGAGTGAGAATGGAAGTCACCAACTCAACATTCTATTTAAGGTTCTCTTCATAGTCAATTCGAAGATAGAGAACTCCATGATAGAGATTTCCAATCCAGAGAGAATTAAATAATACATGAAAAAGGCACACCCAGCATCAAATGAGAACAACACGCAGAGAAATGATCACCCACTAACCTGGATCTTGATGGCAGCGTTGGTCTGCTGCCGTAACCCTAACCGGCGCATCCTCTCGAGCCTCGTCTGCTCCAAAAGCATCTGCCGGTCCCTCTCCTTCGAGCTCCGTCCCCCCAAATCCACTCTCTTCCGAGAGGATGCATCCCCCGTGAAGAACATTCTTCAATAAATTCACAAAAAAACCAAAAAGAAAATCAAGGAATAAAAAAAAATGTACCTATTCCACATGGATTTCTTTCAAAAATAGATCGGATTCCATGCCAAGACATCAAGAAACGATCGGATTGCTTCCGGAATCGAATCAAACCTGGAATTTGGGAATTGACGTCTTCTCGAGGGGAGAAGAGATCACGGAGGCGATCAGAGGTGGAGAACTCTTCGTTTAGGTGATGAAATCAGAGGAAGAGAAACTCGGGAAAAAGTTGGGGCGAGTCCCTGGTCGAAAAACCGTGCCCGGCGGAGCTCCAGGCGTCCCTTTTCATTCCGACGTGTTTCATGGGGTTGCCCTTCAGGTCCATTAAAATGACTTCTGGGACCTTTCTATGCGGAGAATAACGGAAATGCCCTTGGAGCTCCCCCCACTTCCGATTTTTTCCGCATACGCTTCTTATTCTGCAAGAAGTTTCAGCTGGACTCTTTTAACTTTTGGCTCGAGTGAATGTAACTTTTCCATTTATGTCGCCTATGATACCAGTAAGGATGCAATCTGTTGCTGAAAATTAGACCCGGAAGCGACCAGTGGCTGAAAGGGAGGAGCTCCGATGAGAGTTGGCAGGTGGCGGTCCGTCGGCTGACGGCGTCCTCCGAGTGACCTGCAAAAAGCCGGTAGCCGGGGTTTCCAGCGTCGGCCCTCCAATGCTTAAGTCAAATGGGGTAAATATGTGGAGGAAGAGAAAATATATCTCCTAGAGTTTCAGAGTCCAGTCCTCTCTAAAAGGGAAGGGTTTTCCTTGTATAGAGGGGTACAGGTTTACCTGTTATGTGACAGGGCGAATGAGTTACCGCCATGATTGAGCACGATCGTATGAATTAATGCACGATCGTGTGAATTGATGCATTGCCGTGGGGGATCAGGCCGGAGCCGATGAGTCGTCGTGGCCAATCAGATGTAGCTGAATGGGTCAACTGTTTGTCGTGGAGGGCTTGAGATTCGTAAATAGCATGCGCATTG
This sequence comes from Phoenix roebelenii, assembly GCA_025769935.1. Lineage (NCBI taxonomy): Eukaryota > Viridiplantae > Streptophyta > Magnoliopsida > Arecales > Arecaceae > Phoenix > Phoenix roebelenii. Next base: position 5,563,361 of record JAOXJJ010001179.1, on the reverse strand, counting down.
ATTGTTGAGTGAGCCGGAGATCAGTGGAGGCCATGCGCATTAATTGTTGAGTGAGCCGGAGATCAGCGGAGGCCATGCGCATTAATTGTTGACAGCGGTAGTAGGGTATGGTCCTCGGTCAAGCTGCAGAAGGATGTGACCACAGCAGATGGATAGTGAGGTCGGGCTTCCGAAGTCAAGGATGCCGAGGTCGGATGCCCGGGTCGGGCGTCTTGGAGTCGAGCGCCTGGCCGGGTGCTAGGTCGAGAGCCCTGAGGTCGGGCTGCCGCTTGGGCGTCTTGAAGTCGGACACCTCCAGGTCGGGCGCCCCTAATCACGTGCTGGCGATGCGCTCACGTGTTTTGGGGCGATTCATTTTTCCCCCAACATATCTTAATCTGATTTCAATTATCTATTCATTTTGTGCACAATATTCAAAAGATGAAATATATCATGTTAATATAAGAATATTGTTGAAACTAATTGTCATGAAGTTATCTTTACAGATGTATCGTGTTTATGTGATTTAACTAAGCTGCATTCTATAATTTAGCTTGGTTTAATTCTATAAAGCAGATTTATTACTTAATGGGCCGTGAGCTCAATTTTTACTTAAAGTAAAATGTGATATCCAATAATTATCAAACTACATCTATATCCATTTATTTTTTTTACACAAATTATTCCGTATGTTTTCACCATGGCACGTCAAAATCTAAGCAGTGGCGCTCTACTTCGCGCCTTGGCGGAATGGCGCGTAAAGCCAAAATGTTAACCCGCGCGCACCGTTGATCTCATGGGACCCACAACTCCAACCGAGACACCAGAAAATTCGCTCGGGAAGAAGCCAGAGCTAGGTTGTTTCCCACGTATGAGCCGTCCACTTATTTGACTGTTTTTTCCGGTGGTCCTGGTCCGTTTGATTCGTCGCTTGGGGAAAAGGTAGGATGCCAGGAATGGTTTAGCTACTTTGTCGCTGTTGTTCATTTGAACAGTTTCCTGGACAAAAGGAGAGGACCGAAAGTGGAAGTCAAGGTTGATCTAGCTGGCTAGCTTGGCTTCCAAGAGAAATTTTGGTGGGGAGGGCCGTTGGACAAAAATAGTTTATTTTTTATTGTTGCAAAGGACTAAGGTTCATGGGTAATGATGTGAAGGGACCAAACTACTTCTGTTGTGGGTCTACTCGCATTAGTTAACTTGCAACAAGGCAACAGCCTTGGGCTCGGTAATTTCCTCCTACGGTCATATTGAAGGAGATAAAGAATTATTAAACAACAATAATGGCTACTAGAAACCTTTCATCATGGAAAGTGAGCGCGATGAATGCTTGTGAAGTTATTTGTACTGGGCATTTGAATCCAGGGATAGACTAGGGACCTTTGGATCAAGCCTTAAAGTTTAGTTTCAGGGAGAAGAAAAAGTTAAAGAATTTTCCGGTAGATGATTTTTTTTAAAGACAAATTAGTTAATGCACATCACCTAAACATTCTTTGAAAGGTGTATTAAGCTAATCACCATTCAAGTTTCCGATATCAGCACCATGAGACTTCACCGACTGCCATCCTCGATGCAACTCGAGATCTTCTTTTTTTATAGAGGGTACCCTTTTATTTGAATAAATGATGGGCACCACAAGTAGAAGCGATGGAAAGTGCATAAATTTTGGCATAATCTTATATGATGCGGATTGTCTGTCCAACCATTTCAACATCGAACTTTTTAGATTGAGAAAGGAATAGAATTTGTGGCGGCCCAAGTTGTTGATTGGAATTGGATGTATTAGGTAGGGTTAGTCGTCTGAAGATCCGATTTACTGCATAAGCCGTCACATACATACTCTTACTTACCGAGTGAGATAGTCTGTATCCAGATCTATGAATCTCCCCTAACAAATACGCTAGCTTTTAAGTTAAAGACCTACTTTTATTTCTGTAAGCCATTGATTGATTGGTCTTTGCATGTTTAAAAGCAGGATCTCAGCTCGAGCTTAACTTATTTTCTCACATTTTTGAGCAAGCTATCCAACTCATGGAGTTTGAACTATTTGTAGATGATTTGGATTACAGGTAACTCTACCTAAACTATGTCCTCTTCTTCTTGAATGACCTGGATGATAAATTCAATGACCACATCCTTTCTTTTAAATAGCAATAAAAATACCAATACTTCTAATTTAATAATTTAAAACAATCTAATTTACATATAGTAAAATAGAGATCTGCTGGCACCGAGCTCTCTTTTCGTGGATGTCCATATTGATAACATTATTATTATTTTTTTATTTTGATTAGTAAGTGAGGATTTTATTTAACATAGTTCTTCATCAAAATATGAAAATATAACACTGTTAAAAAGAAGCTTATTAGCTTAGTAAACTATATTAAACAGTTTTTTTTTCATTAGTACTACTAATTAATACAAATATTAGTGATATTATTAATAAGCATTTTTACTTAATATATGTTAATATGAATGAAAATTCTTTTAATTAGTACCGTATCCTGTCCATGTCCAAAACAGGTTATTGGATTACACTATTGTTTTTGCATTTTGATGATCATAATCTTACTTAAGAGTAAAAATACAACTATCAACGACTCCGCTACATTACATTTAAATATCTTTTAGATGCAATATTTTTTTTTTATTTTTTATTGTACATATATTGTTAAAATTTTGTATAATCATAGTATAACATGATGCTAATATCAAAATTTTATTTTAAAAAAATAATTAAGCTTTTATATCTATTAGATTTTATTCCATTTATGTTATCTGTGCTACTACGTCTCCTATACTACATTTCAAGAGCATCTAGAGAAGAAAAAAAAAATAGCACTCCATGCGCTGCATGGGTTATATACTAGTACTATCAAAATTTCTAGTTTTACAGGTCAAAGTCTTGATTAGAAACATGATAATTTTTAAAATACGCCAATTATCTTGGATAAACACGAACATGCCGATCCCAAAAGGCAAAACCATCAATGTCCAACAATTCACTCAAACCTTTGATAATCGGGGATGGAGAGCTCCTTAGCACCCAGGATTCTACCTTTCCACTACTTTCATCAGACTTAATGTAAGAAAATGGTTACTTATACATCATTGACAGAAAACAAACTCAAAAGGAGTAGTAATTTTTGTCTTTGAACAAACGAGTAACCATCACTTAAAATCATTTGTACCCTGCTGCTGTGTGATTACAAGATTAGTATAAAAAAAATCCAAATATAAAAGAAGATTTCCCTCACCTTATCTCAATACTGTTTATATTCCTCAAGGATAACTTAAAGATGCCCTGAAATTGCTTATCCGATTTTCCAACTAGATCTAACTCATTTTACAACACTGGTGAGGTCGAACTCGAACCCAAGCTCACACGAAAAATAGTCGAAAGACGATGAGTTTTTTTTTTAATATTTTATTTTATTTTTTATGTCACCAATTTCAAACTATCCATGAATGAAGTAAAAAAAAGGAAACAGAAAAAACCTAGACAAGGGCTAGGCGACCACAGCAACGAGGGGAAGGATCCCCCTGGGGTGGTAGAAAACCACTGGCCTGGGTGTCTCCTCTCCCTCCTCACGAGTTATAGATAGGGCCCTCCTCCGATCGCCAACCCCCTCAACTCGCGATTCCTCTCCTCTCCTCTCCTCCGCCTTCCCGCCTCCTCCCCATTCTCCTCCATTTCTCTCCATTTCCCCTCTCTTGCGCTCGGTTTCTAGGGTTCGAATCGCGAGGGAGAGGGGGACGGCGATGGCGGAGCAGAAGAAACGGTGGACGTGGGAGTTGCCGGGCTTCGAACCCAGAGAGTCCTTCGAGCGCGACGATCCGGAGCCCCACCCCGTGGTCCGGAGGCTATCCGTCTCGCCGTCGTCCCTGGTGCAGCGCCCTGAGCTCCCGAAGCAGCCCCTCGCTGCCAAGTTCCAGAAGTTGAAGGACCAACTCAAGGTTTCGCCTTTCTTGTTCCTTCGTCCATTCTCGGTCTCTGAATCTTTCCTTTTCTTCTTCACTGCAGTAGTAAAAATGTGGATTTAACACTATACTGTTCTGTAAATTGGCCACTATTCAGCTGGAATGAGATCTATGATTCGGTAAAAATGAGAAAATGAGCGATTTTTATGCCTAAGATTATCTGAGCTTGTTTGGTGGCCTCTACTTTAGCAAAAACTGTATGTGTGTACACTTCGGTGCATTTTGATATACTTTGATACATAAAGTTTGTCATTCTGCTAAGAGCTCCTTATTGCACTACGAGTTTAAGTTTCACACGGATTCATAAAGTTGGTCATTTCTGTCGAGTTATATCTATCATGCTATGATTTCAAGGTTCCTAGCAAACATGTGTTGTGTAGCTCCAGGGTGGAAGTGGAGAACGGTAACAAATTGTTGAATGGTACAAGAAGACAGGAAGAAGAGACACATGACTGGATGGGGATCTTGAAGGGTACTATATGGGGTTATTAAATTTGAGGACTTCTAAATTTCCAAATTAGTGTTGTATGGTAGTTAGTGAATTGCTATACCAGAGAAGTGCATGACGAAGAGGACAGATGATAGTTGCATGATGGGATAGGCGTTGGCCTTTGGTCGATGATGAGACGGTTAATGGTGCTGCAATGTGTCTGCTATATGTCAATATATCGTAACTTGGAAATCTAACTTCGAAATTGAGAAGGAAAAGGAGGGGCAGCTATATGTTGGATTTTATAATTGTCCCATGCACTTCCTCTCTGCATTATATTCTTGGTTTTTCTCAAAGTTCATGATTTAATTGCTCTGTTGTGTTGCAGAAGGTTTGCTAGTTAAAGAACTAAACTGGAGGCTTTTCATGGAAGTCAAGAAATTTAGGCTACTTATTTAGCTCATCTCTTAGTGTAATAGCAAAACTTAACATTTATTAGATTGGTATAGACTTGTACATGGTTACTACTGTATAAGATGCCTTGATAATGGATTGCAGGAATGGGATTGAGAAGAAGTAATCTGAAAAGATAGGTGAATGTCACTAACCAGGAAAACGAATCATCTTCCATGAAAGTTGAGCGAGCAAGTGAGGTAGTTGAAGCCTGCACGGTAGCTCAATGATATTGCTCACTCAGGGGAAGAACAGGAAAACAAGTGGCTTGCTTGATATCTTTCTTTTCTTGGTAAGAAACTCCCTCATATTAACACAAGGGATGGATACATGTTGTAGGGTAATTTTGCTGTATTGTTCAATCTTTTGGAAATGGAACTAGATGACACAATCTATCCCAATGTTGAAGAAATTCCTCCATGCTCTTTGATGCGTCTAGAGTTGCTAGTATAAAAACTTTAGAAATTTTTATTGATAGAGGACACCTTCTTTTGTCTTGCACCAGGAGTTCATCTCTCCCAGCAGTTTTTCTGATATGAGAAGGTTTTTCTTTTCCTGCTGTTGTCTTGATAAACAACCTTCCCCATTGAAGAAATTATCTTATTGGTGTCATTTCTTTATCAGTTTAGCTTCCTAGTGAAATTTCGGAGACCTATGAAGTCTTGACTCAACCATTGATGCCACTGACAAGTAAGCAACTGGAGATTGTTTTTTTTGCACACAGAAGGTCATGGCTGCTAACAGCTATCTTATGGGAGAATAAATACGAGATTAATGGTTCTTATTTTTTATATTCATTGATGAGAGACCCATTTGTGTTGAAAATGGTGGTGCAAGTGGTTCTTCACTTAGTTCATAAATGAAATTTTGAGCTGAAAAATTTAGTTCATATTGCTCCTTAGACATGAGGATACAACTGTTTCCTACAGTTTTAATATAGTCACCATGCAGCTTGTCTTGAGTATTATTGCAGTATAACATGTTAACTTTCTAGGGCAACCATATTGGGTTATGTGTTGAGTAGGTTAGTCCAACATGAAATAAATTACGGTGGCAATGCAATAAAAAAAGGTGTCCAATGCATGAGGCTCCCACTATTGTGGGGTCTGGGAAGGGTCAAATTTACGCAGCCTTATCCTCGCTTGCAGAGAGTCAGGATGGTGATGCAATCAGACATTAAATTCTTCAGGAAGATCTTTATATGGACATCATTGCAATATAAGATGTTTGGAAAAACTGACTTAGTTATTTTTTTTCAAGGATTGCAAAATTCCATTTTCTTGATCTTGTCCTAGATCCTACCTAGATTGATTCATTCTAGCTATCAAAATAAAACTAATGTATCTCGAACTTATCTGGATACTCTGATGGGGAACTGAGTTGGAAGACGTTTTTGCACAAGTTCCTTTTCATGAACGATCATTCTATAGGGATCTTGCTTAGCTTGTCCATATTTAGTTAAGTGTATAGATAATATTGTGGTTTGTGGTGGAGTAAACTTAGGATATTCTTACTGAATATGATTTTCCAATTGATCTAAGGTCTATCCTCTCTACCGCTAAACTTGGCACCTTATGTCTGTTGCTGTAGAGCACCATAAAAACTACCCATTCTAGTTTGTTCTATGGTTCCAGTTTGTTTCTCTATTTCCCTTTGTTTGCGTGTGAATGGGAGAGTTATGGGGAAGCTCTAACAAGGTTCACAGATTGATGACATGTATGCATCATAAAGTTTGTAGTTTATTGGGAGGCTCTTTTCTCATCTATAATTCTTTTTAGTTTTTTCACATCAATATTTTTTTTTAGTTTTTTCAATGAACATATACTTCCCTATTCAAAAAATTTGTTAAAGATTTATATCATATAAGATTATTAGTTGCTGAATTGATTTCTCAATATTCACAAAATATTGCACTTCAAATATGTGGATGGTGTTGTTCTTATAAGGAGTGTTACTGAAGGAATAAAAAGATTGAAGAAGTTTCTGAGCAAATATTTATGCAGTTGAGACCTGTGAAATTGAACTCCATTTTCGGGAGTTGGTGCAGCTAGGTCAACACATGGGTTAAATCTTGCCAGTATAAATGTGACAGGTCTTAGGAAGAGAAAATGCTGGCGACCAAGCCTATGGCTATGCACCCTGATACCAAGCTTACAATAGATCAATCTGAACTTATAGATAATCTGCAGGCCCCTTTTCTACCCCAACAGGTGGTAAACATGGGGGGACATCTCGAATTGGGCAAATGGCAAGTCACATGACCCTGATTTTCTATTTGTTCGCAATAATATAGATGAGATGAAGAGGAATGGGGTCAATATCAAATGGTGTGAAGATTGGTTTGTAGATTGATTTATCTCATGGTCATGTGTCTAGAAATGGTTTCCCTTGTTAGTATGTTATTAAATACATAAAAGCTGGTGGGACTGTTTTATCATGGTTATTTTATTTGCATATTTTTGATATCTAAAAGGTGCTTCTAATCAATTGTTCAAAGGTCATTAATAAATAGAAGATTTTTCTGATATTGATGGGGCAAGTTCTCTAATTGACAAGACTTAACTACAAGTTCTCCATTGAAAGAAATGTTATAAATTGGAGATTATGAAAAAAGATCCACTATATAAGAAGATAGATGTAGATTATTGAGTTATGTCTCATCCATCATGTGAACTTATGGACCGAGGTGTCCATTTTCATAGTTAATTGCTATTAGAAGGTGTTTGGAAGTCATATTATTGCAGTGAGTTAGTGTAACATTTTGGTTAATAATCCTCTTTTTTTCAAAGAACAGATGCATTAGGGTGGATGATTAATTTGTTAGGAACTAGTATTTCGCATGTGTGATACATTGCTGTTATACAAAGGGAGCATGTGATGGATGCTATGATCTCATCATTAAGATTGATTGGAGTAGATTTGCTATATATACATCCCATTTAATCTTATGAACTTTTTTTTGATAAGTCACATAGAGTGATATGGCGGGATGTATATGTTAAAAAAATGATACACATAAAAGTTAAGAAAGGTACGTGCCTGAGGTGTTAATCAGGGAAGTACGCACATGACTGTTTGTTTGATTTTTTATTTTTTTTTATTTTTTTTATTTTTTAGGGGGGGCGCCTTTTGGAGGTCAAAGAGTTGGGATGAAGATGCGGAGGCCATAGAGCTCTCTTATAAAATTTGAGATCAAGTGGGGCAAAAAATTAGTCACTCCTAAATCAGACTGCTGATCAAATGGCCAATAATTTCATGAAGGCCATTTGGATTGAGACAACTGGTTGACTGTTACTGCTATAATGTATTTAGAGCTTCAATTTTTTATGCTCCAGCTCGAGTGCAGTATTGGAGGTCTACTAGTTAAGTTCATATAAATGCTGAGTTTAAGATGATGGTGTGCTTTTCAATCCATTTTCATGCGTACGGGCCTCATCTATTTCATTTGTTCTAGTTTCATAGCTTGAACATGTTATAGATCAATTAGTGCCCCTGCTGCTCAGGGCAATTTGGGCATTCAATAATATTTTTAGTAGTATAAGGAAGTTCTGCACCCAATAATTCTTCCTCCCCATCTCTTCATCACTTTTTCCATTTTTCCTTCATCTACTTTCTACTCCCCTATACATGTTTTCCCTTTGATCCGTGGATATGAATCTCCATTCTCATCTTCTTTCTTATTTTTTCTTTTAAGGGACCGTAGTTTTTCCATTTTCTGCAGGACCATAAGCACAGGGTGGGTTGAATTCTTACTTTGATACAGAGTTAACATAATGCTTTTTATACGGGACCTTGTCTCTCTGCAAATTACATTTAAGATAGAGAGAATTCCTTGGCTTAAGAGCAAGAAAATTGACTGAAAAGTTCAAGTTAGGAGTATTTAGATAATTTTATGGATAATCAAAGGGGATCTTAATAACAGTGCCTGTTGTGAAGAATGATTGTACAATTGCATGTGTGGATATATTATGAGGTAATATTTTTTAGCAATAGAACTTGCAGATCAAGGGACCATCTGTAAATCATTTGATGCCAGCTATTCAAATTTTTTGATGGAGAAATATTGTTGACAGGCTCCCGACTCTTATTAGGTTACAACCTAGAAACGGTATTTAGCTAGTGCCAAATGTAACATAGGGCTCATGATATATCCCTCATCAAACTTTCTTCACTTCTTCATGTTCCTAAATGGCTATGTTCTCTTGCTGGAGATCTTGAGCGAATAACAAACTCTTCCCTGCTCCCTTGACCTTAATTAACTCCCATCCCGCTAGCGCATTGTATCTAACCACACGGTGGCAAATCGATACAAGTAGCTAAAGATCTCGCATCCGACATCTCTGGCTGAATGGTTGGGCAACACTATGGCACCTGTGTCAAACTTATCAAAGAAAAGACTAGTGATCCTTTCATCTTTTCTGAATAGGAGTTCCTCTTCTTCTATCTATCCAGATGTAGTGGCTGTCATGTGTGGTGATTCTGGCGGCTGTTTGGAATTACTCAACTGAGAGGAATTGGTGGATGGAACACAATTATATGCATAGAACCTATTTATTCTGCTATATTCTTGAAGATGCTAAGAGAGCTGTTAAGAGGCAGGCTAAATTTTTGATTTATTTACTGGTAATAGAGTCTGTATTTGTTGAATTCTTTCAAAGTTGGAATAGTGGCTTGGTGCCTAGGGAAAATAGCAAAGCTATTTTATTGCTTAAGTATGACAGAGGCTGACTAGAGCTAACTTAGATGGATCTGCTACCCTATGCAACCCTTGTGTGAGGGATTCCTAACGATTCTGAAGTGTTCATTTTATGTTTTTCTGGGGTCTCAAAAATTTAAGACATGTTCACATCATGGTATTGATGGACATGCATATAGGCTAAAAGGATGTAAAAATTCAGGAGGGGCATACATGACTGGTTCAAATGTACAATGTCTGCATTGTATTTGTGAAAATTTCAAAGTTTCTTGGATCCCAATTTCTTCTAAGCAAGCTTTGGAATTCTTCTGAATTTAAGGGATGATGTTTGGGTCTCCTAAATCTTGAAAAGAGTAGAACTGGGGGCCAAAATGATGTGCGTTGTACCCTCTCAGGAGGCTAATACCCTGCATCCTTGTATTAATAGGCTTGAAGTCTGTATACTTTATATACACATATATATATTTATAGAGACAGAGAGAGGGAGGGCCAAACTTGGCTACACTCGAATGGATCTTCACTTAGATTCGGTCAGATGTGCATTAGACAACAAAGATCCCTCATCAATGAATCGAGCCGTTGGATGTGATCCACTATATCTAAAATGCTTACATATCAAAAATCATATGATTTGGAGAACTCTAGCCTTACACATCAAGTGATCAAAAAACATATATAATTTAATTTTATTTAGAATATTCAATTTTTTGACCACGTGATGCATAGGCTAGAAGTCTCCAAATCACATGATTTTTGGTATGTGAGTAGTTTAGATGTAGTAGATCACATTCAATGGCTCGAATTATCGATATGGGACCACCATCGTCCAATGTAGACTTGACCGGATTTGAGTGGTGATTCACTCGAGTGTAGCCAAGTCTAGCGCGCTCTCTCTCTACACACACATATACATATACATATATACATACACACATATATATATACATAAATATACACACACATATAGATATTTTCATATATACATACACGCACACACGCTGTACACACACACACACGCACATATAGAGAGAGGGAGAGAGGGGGGTCTCCACTAGATGTCTTCTGTGGTTTCCTTACACCCTAAAGTAGATATTTACAAAGAATAAATTATAATTGATGGTTTTGATGAATACTCTGCACTTGCATTTTTTCCCCTCCGAACCACCATGGAGCATGTTGAATAAGCCAACTCCTTTACTATTGGTGCCTCAAAATTAATGTTCGCAGTCTTTATTAAGATGAGTATAAAATAATCCTGCTTTTATTATGAATGCAATATTATACCTTATACAGAGTGTCATGCCTTGGTCTTTGTTCCTATATATGGATAGATCTAAATGTCATTGGAGCAAAGGTTAGATATCATCTGGCAAATAGAATTAATATTCACTTAACTGAAAAATGTGGCTAAAACTTAGTTGGCTGTTGATTATTATTTTGCATCAAGAATTGTTTCATGCACACGTGGTTTCTTTCTCCCTATATTTTTTTCTTGCTGATATGTCTACTTGTTATCTTCATGTGTTATGCAATCTCTTAAATTGGCCTGACAGCATGCTAGAGAGGACTACTTGGAGTTGAGACAGGAAGCGAGCGACCTAAGAGAATACTCGAATGCAAAACTTGATAGAGTTACTCGCTATCTGGGTGTTCTTGCTGACAGGGCTCACAAACTAGGTAAGGCGATCAAAATTACTGTTCCATTGCATTTACCTTCTGCATGCACATTTAGCATTGTGCTTGTTGGTCATCTTTCTATTTATTTGTGCTACATGAATGCAAGTTTTCTTTTGTCTTTCTATTTCCCTTTTTTTTTTGTGTTACTTGTACCTCCATCTGTGATTGCACCGTTGGACAATGGTGGACAATATGCACTTTTTCTTTATGCAGTATACAGTAACTAATCTTTTAAACTGTTTGTGTTGTGCTCATATATATTTACTTGTCGGATAATGCTTCTGTGAAATATCACCTATTGGAATGGATGGTGTAAATTGTTTGGGTATCCCAGTGATGCTGCATGAAGTTGGTTGATTGTGAAGCTTAACCAGTTAGGATGATCATAGAAGTTTGAGGCTGCGCTTATAGCTAGTCACTATATTATCTTAACTCATCTTAAACCCATACCTTAAATGCACATTAATTACAAGATATGCAGAAAATCCTTGCATTTTTTCCTATGTATTGTTGTGGTTTTATGCAGTTGCTTTTTTGGCTATCTGAAAGGAAACAAAGCAGGTGAAAAATTTTGATCTAAGGATGTGCCAAACTATGCTCGAAAATAAAACTTTGATTCTTGTTAGAAACCATAAATTTTATTTTTCTTTTTCAATTTTCGGACCTACAAAATGCTTTCTTCGATTTTTACACTTCATCTTAATCTTTTTGATTTACAAGCCCCTTAAGCTTTATCACCTAGAACATTTTTGCAAAAGAGTTTGAGGAGGATGAGGGCTGGAGCTGTTGGGAAGACACAGGGGTTTCATGAGTTTCCCTTTTCGATTTTTCTTAAATGCTTTTGGGGCACTCTGAAGCATGCGGTTTTTTTATGATGATTTTAAACAGCCATAGATGTTTAAAGACGATAAAGAATACTAGATTTGTGTGCTTGACAACTTTTGTGTGTATATAAATAATGCTTCCTCCAAATGAAGTTTGGAGGAAATAGTCAGCTGTAGAGCTATGAAGCCTTTTGAATGCTGTATACAAGATCCTGAGCTAGGTGCTTGCTTGCACAAAGGATAGGGTTATATGCATGAAGCATTGGCTCTTCTCCAAAAGCGATATATAGCATTATGCATGGTTGGCTGTACTGCCCAGTTCGATGTATACCAAACTGAATTAATGGAGAATTGGGATGGCTCATCTTGTTGGCTTAGTAAATAGGCCGAACAAAATTAAAAAGGCCCATGGTTAGCCCATCACCCATTTCATTAAATAGGTCGAACCTAATCCCCCTTGGTTTGTGCCTGTTGATTAAATAGCCGTACCACACCCTCAGTTCGTGATCACCCTCCCTCCTAGCTTGCGTGAGAGGAGCACCCCCCGTGCTCCCGTCCCGGCATCGAAACCTTGCCTGTTTGCTGTCATTGTCCTACCATGAATCCCTTAGGCCCTTCGCCCCCCCCCTCCCTCCCTCCCTCCCTCCCT
>JAOXJJ010001179.1:5526957-5550575 GCA_025769935.1 Phoenix roebelenii | reverse complement strand
AATTGCCCCTCTGCAGGCCAGGAAACTCTCCACCTCCCTTCCATCAAGGGGGAAGACTCGTAGCCAGCTCCTGTTCCCTTTTATATGGGGCCTTTGCTTCCTTTTGGTCACGGTCAGACATAGAAAATAGGGCAAGAAACCTCACCCCCCCTCTCTCTGTCTCTCTCTCTCTCTCAATCTCTCTCCTCTCCTCTCTTTATTTCATCGCAAGTCGGTGCCTTTTTGCCTTCTCCTTTACTTTTGTGGTTATCTTCTCTTTGCCTCCCGGAGGCCTTCCTTTGGGCTGAGGCCTTAAACGACCGAGGCGGTCGCCTAAGGCTCGGGCGCCTCGGTCGCCTAAGGCTCGGGCCGGCCCAGTCTAAACAAGCATCTATTTCATCGCATACATCTTGATAAAAAGGTTCTTTCTTCTCCTTGTGTTCATTTTGTTTACCTTAGATCAGTTTTTCAATGTTCTTAAGTTGATTGTATCATGGATTAAATTATAAAAACTGATGATTCTTTATGAAATATGGAAAATTTGAAACATCTAAATTTGGTAAATTAGATGATTTTAAAATGATAAGAAAACCTATTGCATGTAAATACAGAGCATTGTAGCTTCAACCACTGAATGCCCATATGTAGCAAGACCAATGAATAAATCATGTCCATCTGTTGAGTACATTGTTTATAATGTATACCATCATGCGAGTCCTATTATGTCTTAATATTCTAATTTTACCAAACAAGTTACAATGATAAAGATCCATGGTGCAGGTAAAAATGATTAATAATGTTCATGTTGCCATTGACATCATTGTCATCACTATCACTAGATTTCATATGAAAAATCACTGGGTTCTTTTTTGCTTTTGAAGGAACAAACATAAGTTTCTTCCTCACTGAAAGGTCAATTTTATGTGGCATTGCAAGCTTGATATTTCATGCTCCTAGGCATTAAATAAGCAATAAATTTGAAGCATGATTGACCACACCGGATATATCAATTTGGTTTTCATTTCAGGCAAATTGTTATAGAAAAAAACTATTCTATTCTCCAGAAATTATTTTAAGTATATAATATTTTTGCCTTAAGTTTTTTTAACTCCTAAAACACCCAATTTTCCTTTTTTTGTTCTCAAAAGTTAGATAACTCTGCTGGGATTTCTAATCTAATGTGTTAACACCTCATTAGTAAGGCTGCAAATGGGTCGGGTTGGCTCGTGACCCGACCCGATCCGACCCATTTTGGAGGATCCGTGGGGATGGGTTGGGTATGGGTTTACTGAATTCATATCCGACCCAACTTGACCCATTTGAAATTTGGGTAATTTTAGGTTTTCAATCCTACGACCCGCTCCGACTCGACCCGATCTGAATATGTAAAATTATTTGGGCCTGTGGGCTGCTGGGTACAAACTACTTAAAATTTTTCTTGCATTGTGAACTAGACCGAGTCCCGAAAAAGGAATTGCTACCATACAACACCTTTCTTTTTTTTTTCTTGAGGCCCTGATCCAGTCCCTGTTGCAGCAGTATAAGCGGCTTGGATTGGTCGGTGTGGTCGCGAATCTTTTCCAATATTTTATTCTCACTCTATTTGTCTGCGTCTCTGAGGACAACACTGGTGTGTAAGGCCGAGCTCCTTCGTCTCTCTTTCTCTCTCTCATCTTTGTATCGTGTCTCTACATCTTTATGGAACTCTTTTCCACCATCGCCTTTGGAGGTTAGAAACCATCACACTAACCCAGTCTCAAAGAGCCCCTGGGATCTCAAAGAGCTCTTTTCCCCGAGCCTTATTCAATCAGCTTCTTGCATTTATTTTTATTTTTATTTTTTATTTTTTTGGCATCTCGCTTCTTGCAGGCTCCAACTTATTCTTCATCCTTTTTTCTTTCTTTCTGGTTTAATAGAATGCGTCCGTTTTTTTAAACGAGTTGACTGTAGTCTTTCATTTTTTTTTCGCATCCAGGGCCTGCGATTAGTGGTGTGGTTGTGACTTTTGCTTGAGGTTGCTTTGGGGGGGTCTCTTGGACCAAGATTTGTTGGTAGTTGTCGAGACCCAACTTTTTCCTTGGATTCAGCAGCCATTGCAAGGCATCTGCAGCGTATGAGGTGAATCTAGAGGCGATTTGGACCTGAGTCTCTGCAAACTAGCAAACAAATTCTAGGGTTATGGCGACGGGTAGGGGATGGTGGGTTTTGCTGGTCCTGGGGGTGATTTCTTGGCTGTGCTTGGTGGTCTCTGTGAGTGGGATCAGTGCCAACTAGGGGATACAGACGAGCCACCCGCTGCCACCTTCCGTGGTGGTGCGGATGCTTAGGGAGAATGGGTTCTAGAAGGTGAAGCCATTCTGGGTACAAATGGTACCCGACCTAGACCTGACCCGGACTCGAATTTTTTGGGTTGGGTTCGGGTTATACGTGGACCCGATTTGACCCGAATGACCCGTTGGGTCAAAAATTATAGTGGTGGACCCGACCCGACCCGACCCAATCTTTTATTGAGTTGGGTCTGGGTCCAAAATTAGGACCCGAACAAAGAACCGAGTTGGGTCGGGGTCACTCATGACCCGACCCGACCCGACCCATTTGCACCCCTACTCATTAGTGACAAATAAGGAATTTTGAGGGTGAAAAATTCAAATGAAACATAAAAAGGGTCTTCCTGTATTTGTTTGATATGTGAATAGCATGATAAGGTTGAATTTTCTGATCTAAGGGATATGATCTGGGATGTCGTTCTAGATCGTACGATTCCATCTAATCGATCCAAGGATGGGATGCTGTAAATGATTTAGTTTAATCTTAACCATAAGATCTGGACCATCAATAGTGACAAGCTGACAATAATGCTCTCTGTCTCGTAGCCTGTGCAACTTTTAATCCTTGCACCTAATATTATTTCAGATAGTGCTTTTCGGATGCCACTTGCACTATCAATGACTATTCTTTATACTAGATTAGTCAAATGTTCATTTTGTCAAGCCTTTTCTCAAAAAATCACAAATTTGTTGAGAAGTTGCTTGCTGCCCTTGTTTCACAACTTGAGGGGTATTCTTATATTAATGTGCAATAGTGGGGTTTATACTGGGATACCTATAATGATGCGGAGGTATAGGAGTAGATTTACGATTGTGTATAGCTTGTGTTAATGATTAAAGGGGAACATCTGTGTTTGTCTGAATGTTAGAGATAAACTAAGATGTACTTTTTTTTTAATCATGCTTTGTTGTCTTTGTACTTATTACTCGTCTACTGGTTTCTATCAATTTCAGGTTCGCTTTGCTCGTTCACAAGCTCCTACATCCATCTCCGAGCTACAGGGGTATGAAACGAATACTTAAGCGCCATACCAGCATGATACACACACCGCACTAATTCATTTAAGTGTCTGGGTGCAATTGCCTTTTAAAAGATGACGCTGTAGGATTTGTGATATATTATAACATTTGACAGGGAAAAAAGACCCTGCAAAATTGGATTGCTATTTGATTGGATTAGTCAAAAAATAGCATCCTTTGACTTGTATGCTAGGTGATATTAGTTACCTGTTTTCATGGTGTCACCTGCTCTGTAGTTTGTTGTGTTTGGTTTTTGGATCCCATTAAGATTCATACATGTTATTTTCCATAAGATTGGTTGGACTTTGGATCCCATTAAGATTCGAAAATGTTACTTTGCAGTAAACAGGTTAGACAGTATGTATGAAGCCTTCACGTATGTAATCTTCAAAATGCAACGTTGTAAACCTTTGAACATGGTACATTTGCAATTTCAGATCTGAAGTTTGAATATAAAATGGCAACTTATGATCTAGGCAAAAGGTACAAATAATTGTCTGAGCTTGTTCATTAAATTACATGGTCTTAGAAACAAGGTTTCAATACAGCCGGAGCAGGATGGTATGAATGGTACCATACCATTCCAGCAGGTCTCCAGCACCGGTGCATAGTGTGTTTGTAATTGTATGTGGTGCAGTCCCATACCATGTTTTGTACACGGTTCTGTACCGTTCCAGCAAAAAATCATTTCAAGTTTTAGTGCCGGTATTTGAAACCTTGCTTAGAAACTTATTCAAGGTCAGTACATAAGATATGATTGAACTAGATATCTTTCTGCAACTCTGTGGAAAAGAATTTTTCATCCATCAGTGCTTCTTAAATAGCTCTTGCAATTATGCTCGTATGATACAAAAAATTAGATGCTAATGAAACTTTTGCATTTAAGTGCACATTTCTTTTAAGTTTAAACTTGGATTATCATTTCCTTGCATGTATTCTCTTGTGGTTATCGGTTCATAGTACAATCAAATTTTCAGCTTGATACATCTTTTGTGAAATAAATTTTTTCGTAAGAATTCATGGATGAGTCTAATCATTGAATGGGTTGTATAGAAATATGACTATGAGTACATGATAGATAATCAATGTCTAGGTCATGAAACATTTCCTTCTCACATACTGGAGCGTTGTCAAAAATATATTTGGTCAAAGATAAAGTCATGTCTATTCTATATTTTGAGCAAACAACTGATCAACTTTTTTAGGTTGGTCACAACACTCAGTTTAAATGAATTAAGTGCTCTAACATGTATTTAGGTATGTCCGCTTGACCTTGGGAACAATGGGGTATATTCCTTTGCATTGCCTCCTCTTGGATGTCATGTTTTTTTTTTTTTTTGGTGCACCGGCGTCTCACTACATCAGTCGTGAGTACGCTTAGAATAATCATAGTACAAAATACGCTTTAGTGCCACCGGCATGTGCTCCAACCCCCCTAGGACGGCTCCAGAGTGGTGCATTGCAAAAGAGGCGACCCAGTCCGTTGCACTGTTCGCCTTCCGAAAGACGTGCGCGACTCGGAATGAGTCCAGCTCCCCCACAAGATTGTAGATATCATAAACAAGAGGATGCCATGTTTGCTGCTACTCAAAGCTTTGCATTCTATTCATGATTTACCATGTCCCTCTCCAGAGTGGTGCGTTGCAAAAGAGGCGACCCAGTCCGTTGCACTGTTCGCCTCCCGAAAAATGTGTGCGACTCGAAATGAGTCTAGCTCCCCCACAAGATGGCAGATATCATAAACAAGAGGATGTCATGTTTGCTGCTACTCAAAGCTTTGCATTCTATTCATGATTTACCATGTCCCTCTCAACCTATCAACAACTACCTGAATATATTGTTTAATTGGTCATGGACTTAAATGTACTATATGCCTTTTTTTTTTCTGGATGTCGTTTTTTTGGTACTCAAGGCTATGCATCTATTCATGATTTACGAAGTGCCTCTCAACCAATCAACAACTGCATGGATATATTGTTTAATTGGTCATAGACTGAAATGTACTAGGGCATCTAAATTGTTATTCTATAGAGTTTTTAATGTTCTTAAAGAAATGGTCACTAGAAATTTTTGAAGTGGCATTTACTGTATTGTGGACAAGGTTTGAAAACCTGATTCCTTTTATTTTGGCTGTTTCACTGTAGCTTTTGTAGTTGTGGTGAGAAAAGTCTAAGAACAAATGAAGGCAAGCTATCTTATGTCTTTTTGTTGTGTTTTTGATGGCTAGGATCATAGTTTTTGTAGTTTTGGTTGTTATAGCTGAAAATGGACAACATTAGTGCTAAATATGTGAAACATACCACATGAATGTTCGCGTATGTTGAATATGAGTACCAAACATCACTCAATAAATTGTAAAGTAACATGATAAGTACATAAGAGTAGAGTATTAATTGGATATACCTATTTTTAGCACCATGAGTGTAAAAGTAATAATCCATCTAGGCTTGGAAAGCTTGTCTAAGCATATTTCATTGGATTACCCTTCTAAACAAGAATAGACCTATTCAATCTTTTTTCATTTTTATAACCAATCCATATATATTTCACTCCATTTCATTTTAATAACCAAGAGCCCCCCAATCCCTTCGTTCTGTCTCTCCCCCCCTCCTCCTGCCATGATTGGAGCTTTGAAGCCGTACCAGTAC
This sequence comes from Phoenix roebelenii, assembly GCA_025769935.1. NCBI lineage: Eukaryota > Viridiplantae > Streptophyta > Magnoliopsida > Arecales > Arecaceae > Phoenix > Phoenix roebelenii. Next base: position 5,544,601 of record JAOXJJ010001179.1, on the reverse strand, counting down.
CCGATGCCAATGCCACCACCATTGATCAACACCGTCGCCCTCAATTGATGCTAACGCCAACTCTGATGCCCCCAATTGATGCTGATGCCTCGTACGTCTCTCTCTTTCTCCATCTCCTTTTCTTTCTTCCCCCTCTCTGTCTCCCTTGTCTCCTTTTCGTCTTCTCTTCTTGCCCTTGGCTCTCCTCCTAGGGTTAAGGTAAGGGTTTTCTCTCGTTTTATCCTAATCCGCTGTCTTCGGTTCACATCGGTTTGGTTCAATACCGAACCGGTAGCTGGCCGGTACGACCTCTGGTACTGGTCCAATGAACCTTGACCTAGACACTTGGTAGATGTGCCAAGTGTAATGATAGTGTCAAAATATAGGCAGGGGACATGGCATGTGGGCATGCATAGACACGGAAACCTAGAAGAAGGAAAGCTATCGATGCTATATAACAAACGAAATGGAATAGCCATGAGTTTGTAACTTCTTTAATTTATTTGTTACGTTCACTTAAAATTACTTAAGATATGTCGTGATACTTATGTTTATAATTGATCGTGATGCATCTGTATTTCAAACATAATGAATTTCACTTGAAATATTTAGCATAAGTTTATGTTAAAAGCCTATTAACACTTTGCTTAACATGCCAACATAATCTTCATAATTGATCGCGATTCTTATGTTTATAATTGATTGTGATACATCTATATTTCAAACATAATGAATTTCACTTGAAATATTTATGATAAGTTTATGTTAACAGCCTATTAACACTTTGCTTAACATGCCAACATAATCTTCATAGTAATCTTGATGACTCGATTAGTAACATCAAAAGCTGACACTTTAAAAGTTTTCAACACTTCAAACTTAGCATCTCCTTCATGACACTCCAAACAAAAGGTGCCAAGTGCAAATATATTTCCTGATGTTAGCAAGATGCTTTAAATAGAGTGTCTAGTTGTGTCATGTCGTGCAATGTCCGAGCTAGAATTTTGATTTTTTGGCAGATTAATAAGCACACAAGTGTTGGTTGCAAGATATCACAGATAACATAAATTTTGAAAAAAGATACCGTGATTCTATTTATTTAAATTGATTCAAACTAAGCAAGACTTTGTGAACCTTACTTCCATCTTGTTAAATACTAGAATAACAAAAAAATGACAAATCAGGATGTTGATAGATAAAAAAATGTTCTTTAGCTTGAATATATGCTACGTATATATGATGTTTATGATCAAGGATAATTATAAATTGCAAATGGTATCTAATCAATTGTGCAATTTGCTCTATCTTTCTAATTATATTTCCTTCTAATTTTATTCTTTAATAATTTTTGGTATTTTAATAAGGCATCAAATTATCAAACCTTTTTATAATAGCCAAGCAGAAAAGATTTTATTTTTTGTATTTTATAAGTTATTATTTTCTTTCCTGCTAAAACCTATGTTACATGGACACTTACATCCGGCTCCAAGAATGCATGTTGGGTATGTATCCGAATCGGATACATGCTAGGCACTTGGATACCTATATATATTTTTTTTCTTGCTTTTACAAATATGTAGATAATTGGACAATTCCTATAATAAGTTCAATACACCATATTAATTTTGAAAGCGACCTTATATCCTTTTTAGAGATTGACCAAGGATGTAGATATTGAAATAACTTTTCAAGATATCCATTTTCTTGTAAATATTGAGAAACACGTGGTGGAAGACCTTGACCTATATATCTTCTAATTTTTTATATAATATTTAAAGTAAATATATTATTCAATTAGATTTCTTTTTTCTATGTTTCCCTACATCTCCTTTTTTTCCCCTCTTATCGAATTAGACACTTGGTCACATGTTCAAACTCGATTCTCGTATCCACACCCATGCGGCATCAGGTGAAACTGCAAACCTCAAAAGGATCTATTGAGGTCAACAAATCAGTTTAACTCATGCTCGCTTGAAACTGAAATTGCATTTCTAGCCTTCGAGTTGATTAGCTGTTCTCTGGATTGACACATGAAGTCATAGTTCAGATTACACGAAGGGTTGAACTTAATTTTGGTTTGGGATTTAAATTATGGGTTTGACTAATAATTTAATGCAATTTCAATTACAGGTTATTTGTTTTAGTAATGTTGTGTGAAACCAAGGATCAAAATATTGAGGATTGAACTCGTACAAATCAAGGGCAGGTACAACACATATTGCTGTGATTGTTTTGACGAGAGTATCATGGTTTTTTGTGTGTGTTTTACATAACTGACAACTTGGATTCTAAAATACATGTAAAGCATATGACACTAATATTAGTATTAAAAAACATTTAGGATACTAAAAATAATAGATCTTGTATAGATGATGCTTATTGACTGGTGGATCAATGTTCAATAAAGAAGTCTGGAGGTAGCACTAATCATTTGACTAGCAAACAAAGAAAGAAAGGGGTAATTCACAATAATCAAATGTAAAACATACTTTATTTGTCTTGATGCAACTATTAAAGATAGCATACTTTATCCATTTTAAAATTCTTCCAGCTGTTCTATTATAAAGATTCAATATACATTATTAGTGGGGTCTCAATTTTCTGATATCACTTTACTTTTTAAATTGCCAAGATTGACGAGGTTTTAGAACAACAATATCTGATAATAAATTTTTCGCTTCTTTTTTATTGAGAAGTAGGATAGGCCAAAACCAATTAAAGATCGAAGTGGGTCTTGAACCTAGGTCCTTAGTATCAAACCTATATTTGGCACCCTCAAATAAGTTTTTGCTTCTTGACAAACAAAAATATACATACTGCTACTACTCATGTTTTGCTTTTAACTAACCATAGGAGATCTTACTTGTATTGCTGTAGTTAATGATTGGAGTGTATTTCTTATTTCCAAGTTTCGATAAATCCTTTTATTCTGAAATTATAGTTAATGATTGAATGAAATAAGTTTCAACACATTACTTGTTGATGGATTTTTATCTATTTGTGTGCTTATGCTAAAAACCTTATTAATTTGTTTCATTTTTTTAGAAGTCTTATTCTCTATGATGTTCAATTCTTCCCTCAGGTGTCTCTCTGTCTCTCTCCCCCCCTCCCTCCTCCTCATTTCTCTCAATTTGTGACTTCAACTACCTCTATGATGTTGAATTCTGCCCCTAAGTTCTCTTGTTCTCTCTCTACCCCCACTCTATTCCTTTCTCTCCCTCTCCCTCTCTCTCTTCCCCATCCTCCCACCCTCCCTGCCACTTCTTTCTCTAGTTGCATGTTTAAACGTTCACTCTATAATCTATGTAACTGCTTGTCATTTTTTTTTATTTCTAGCTATTTTAAATTTTGAGTAAAACCCATTTTCTTACTATTATATTATTCAAGTAACAAATATGGTCTTTGAGTTGCTTTTAATTTCAAAACGGTGTGTAACTAATAGAGTTTCTCAATGGATTTAAGTCCGTTTCAAAGTATTGAAGATCAATGTACGAACAATTACATTTTTCTCTCTCTCATTTCCATCTTCAAATGGTGAGGAATGAGTAAATAACAAGGTAAATGTGTCCCCAGTTCGGAAGTGGTTCAGGGCTGGTTCGTGGCATATTGACCTTGATTTGCACGTGGACCTCTTGATCCAAGTAAGTTGAGTGGTTCAGGTATGGTTAGGCTAGTTACTACCCATACTAACCTCCCCTATACCAAGAAACCTTGGTTTGGTATAAACCTAGATGTACGTACCAAACTGAGGGGTTCCTTAATCCTTTAGTACAACTGAGTTGTTAACTTGGTTGGTACTTGGGTCTAGATACAGAGCTCAGACCTTGTTCATTCGCACATCCGTGTTTCTGCTCTTAAATAAGATCACCATTGCAGCTAATCAAAATAGGAGCTTGAAGTAAAAATAATCTAAAGGCTTGTTATTCTAGCTACTCCTAGAAGCTGTGCATTTTTTCATTTATTTTTTTGGATGTACTTAACAAGTGCTGCCGAACACATTTTTTCTCCTGCAGTGTTGTTCTGTTTTGAAAGATGTAAGGATTTTTCTTTGACAGAACCAAACCTGCCGTTAGAATGATAAAATAAGTTTCTTTATGTGGCATTTTAGAAAAAATTCTTTCCATCTAATACAGTTCAAAGCAGTATGCTTTTCATATAGGACATTACTAGGAATGGTTTTTTAAATCAAAGTATGCTTAGATTTGGTTTTGACTAGTTTAATACATATTTTTATGTGACTATGTTTCTTTGTTGATTACTTGGCTCGGGAAGCTGATTAATCTGCCTCTTTTTCCCCCTTGCTGTAGGGCTTATATGAAATTTGAATTCATCATGGTTTGGAGAACCATGTAACTTTTGTACAATAGTTTAGCTTTTTCTAGGTTTTCTTTCTTGTCATGTTCGCTTGTTCAATTGTGGACCAATATAAATTTTTTCTATGGGTAGGTTGGTCTGTCCAGATATTAGTGGGGGGCAAGAAAAGTTTCCTATTCCGGCGACAAATATTGTGGACGATCCACCAGTTGCTCCTACAGGCAAGTTGTATAATTAGTTTGGGCTCTTACTTGAAGTCATTATGTAGGATTCATGATTACTACATTGGTTGAGGATGATTCTAATATGGCGGCTTCTTGCATTTTCTTCACTCATTGGTAGTACTAGTCATGACAATAGTTGAATAGCATTTGGTCTATTTTGGTGAACACATAAACAAATAAGCTAGTAAAAAGCACATGCTTGATATCTAGTGTTCATATCATAAAAGACAAGTAATTGAAAACATATACACCACCGATTTTCCATAAAAGTAATTAATCCTAGGATTTATTATCCACACTACCGGTATCCTTGTCTAACAATCAGCACTAAGTGTGATGTCCTAAAATTACACATGCTAACAACAAGAAATTAACTGAGTGAACTACTGAGCTAGATATTGAAGTATGCTTAGATCCTGCTATAAGAACGGTGGTGGAGGATACAAAGTTGGATGGTGAAATTAATTAGAAAGATAGAAAAAATAATGGAAGTGACTAGAGGGATGATACCAATTTACCAAGGTTCTAGTCTCGAGAGGAGAAGAAAGATGGAAAATAAACAGAGATGAGAGATAAATGAGAAGGAAATAAAGATAACATATGGAGGAAATTGAAACTGCCCGCTCATGCCTTCTTATGATAAAATCATTGTTTTGCCAAATTGAACACTATAAAGATGGGAGGGACCATGGTCTGCCGAACCGACCGGTTCCGGTCGGTTCAGACTGTACCGAACCGGTGCCGACAGCTACCGGTACGGTTCGGCTATGAAAACCCGTACCGAATTGAAACCGGTGCAATCGGCACCGGTAGAAGCGGGGAAGAAGAGGAGGAAGAAGAGAAAAAAAGAAGAGAAGAGGAAGAGGAAGAAGAGGAAGAAGAAAAGAAAGAGTAATAGAAGAAGAAGAGAAGGCAAGTACCAGGAGAACGAGGACCTCTCTTTCTTGCTCGCGGGAGAACCAGAGGAACTGGGAAAGAGAGGAGAAGAGTGGAGGAGAGAGGGGAAGGAGGGTTCGGGAAGAAGAAGAAGAGGAGGAAAAAAATAAAGGAAAAAAAACCCCGCGCGCGGGAGCGAGTGGGGAACCGCGAGCCCGCTCGCATTCCTTGCGTAGGGAACCGCGCCCGCACGCGGTTCCCTGCGCGGGGCAGCGAGCCCATGCGGGCTGCCCTGCGTGGGCTTTAATTCCCGCACAGTGGCATTTAATGCCACTCTGTGGTAACGCATACATGCGCGCGCGTCTGCGCGTCCGAGCCCTTTTTTTTTTGTTTTTCCTATCTCGATCGGTTCGGTAACCGGTACCGTACCAAAACCAATCTTCACCGGTACACCGGTACCATCGGTACCGCAGACCCTGGGAGGGACAATGAATCTTGGTAAGGTCTAGAAATCTAGATCCTATTACCTTGATCATGTTTGAATAACCTCACTTGGAAACAATTGTATGCACACCTAGTTAAGGTTAATTCAAGGGTTCCTGGTTGCATGGTCTTGAAATGAAACCAACTCACAGACTTCACATTCAATATCATGAAGGTTTATTCAGTTCATTGAAACTGGAAATTTTCATAGCCGGACATGCATGCATTTGAAATTACAACAGATCACACAGTAGTTATTTGGTTATGAATGTTACCAATGCAGAAAATAAAAAAAAAATCTGCAGGGGTGGATGGATGTTTCATGAATATTGTTATCTGGTTGAGAGGTCGTGAGAGATCCTTTGACTTTCCCTAGATTGGTTACTCTCAAAAAATCAATTTAGAATTGTTCTTTATGTATTGGGCAATCACTGGTCAGTGGGAAATGACAAGTCTACAGCACATGCTAGTTCCTGTCCTCCTGCCCCTTCCCCCCTGCTCTCTATGCATTCGTTAATTGTTGTTCAATGACCAATTATTTGGGGCTACAACACAAGCCCTGTTCTCCCATTGCATCTTGCTTCCTCCTTCCTCCCCTAAGTGCACCCCATGATCATTAAAATTTCTCTTTATTGAACATCTCGAAATCTCCCCCTATTTATGATGAGTATAAACCTATCAATGGCAGTTTCATCAGAAGACAGGTAACAATCTTTATTAAGACCCAACCTGCCACTATATTGCATTAGTGCTAATGAACCCACTGGAGGAGTTCTTGAGATTACTTTGGGAAGCTGATGGCGTGGAGGAACTCATTGAGGGCTAGGCTCTTGAGGAAGTCTAGAGACAATTGAAGCCATGGGTGGCAGAATAGAGTAGCTAAGGCAGACTAGAATATACGGCAGCATATAATATGAGGTAGGAAATCATTCTTGATCAGTGGCTAGAGTCTAGGAATCACTACTCTTCTCTCTCTCTCTCTTATGTTCTCTAATATTCATGGAGGAGTCTATGTGCCTGAGATGTTGTGGCTATGGTGCTGTGCAGATTGGAAGGGTGTGAAATTTCTACTTCGTGGGCTGTTTATTGGCAGTTATTGAGTAATGCTCCTACCTTCTGCAGATTTTACTATGATCATTTTTGTTGAATCTGAAATTTTAGTAGTTAGGTTATAATATGTAGCAGCTAGTTCATGTGACTCATTGTTTAGATGAAACCAAATTGTATTTTCTCAATCGTACCTGCTGGACTTGCAGCAGCAGGCTTTGATGGATTTTATCTTGATCCATATGGCCAACTGACACCAAATATAACACTGCATCAGTAGTATACGATGCATCAGAAGATTGATTTCTTTTAGCTGTTACATGCTGGGCATGTGAACATTTAAATCAGAGTTATTGGCATTGCTATTCCATAAAATTGCACATAAAATATGCAAGTGCTGAAAAAGGAAATAGCATACTTGCAAAAATGCATGATTGAATTATCTCATCGCTCTTTTGGATTTAGTTGAGATTTTAAGTTGGGCCTTTTGAATGGGTTACTTGTCCTTTTCGTCTTGCCTCAGTCCTTATCGGTGCAAATAGCATGGACTGAGGTTTTGCTTGTCATGCTAGAGTTGGAGCAAATGAGAGAGTGAGGGAATGAAGGGGAAAGAGTGAGGCTTAGAACGGTCTAGAGAGAGATGATCCATGTGCATGGATGTGGTGCCCTGGAGAGAGCTTCGTCACAAACATATGAACAAGAACTTGTATTATTTGAGAGAAAAGTTAGCCAACTGGTTCAACTATGGTCGGCTTGCTGTTGAATCAAAGACCCATGACCTGGAGCCCCAAACTGGTTGGTCTGGGTCAATGGTGTCAGAACAATTTTTGTGAAAATATTGATGATTTTCTTGTTTGTTGACCTGGCAACCTGTGCAAGCCTTGTCTTTTTATTAAGTAGATTATTGCCTCTGATGGTTGTGTTTACTGCTATCACATTACTGCTAAGATTCGTGCACACACAACATTCTGCCTGATAGTTCTTATGATTGTACCATGTTAATCGTAAATGAGGGTGAGTCTTGGTGCAACGATTAGGTTGCTCCATTGTGACCTAGGTATCGCAGTGTCACGGTTTCAAAACAAAGAAACAGCCTCTTCGCATGTGGGGGAAAGGCTGCATACATCTGATCCTTTCCAGACCCTGCAACGACGAGAGCATTGTGCACTGGGCTGCCCTTTACCATGTTAATGGCTAATGCATTCACCTCTTTTGGTTTCTCAATCATATCTAGGTTTTACATACCAGAAATCATTACAAGTTGCTGATAATTTGAAGATCCCTGCAAATGCTGTTGGGTGTAAATGCAAACGATATTGTATAGATCCAAGAACTTGTGCTTGTGCTAGTCTAAATGGCTCGGATTTCCCATATGTGCACAAGGATGGTGGCAGGTGCGTACTGTCATCATCATATTCTTTTAATTCTTGAACTGCTAGCATCTATTTCTTACAATGGACTCACATGACAAATTTGTGACATTGATCTAGCATCTTATTTATATGTTTATATTGTATTGTATATATCTATTGTATATATATAAATGTATTTTGTATTTGTATACATGGTCAATAAAGCCATTTGGTTCTAGGTTTTACTTTCAATTACTTTGTTAATTAGGATTTGTTAGGTTTTACTTTCAATTACTTTGTTAATTAGGATTTGTCATAAAATTCAGATATAACATGAACCTGAGGTTTTAAGTATTGTTGAAAGGAGCATGCTGGCTGCTAGTTCACATGGCATAAACCATACCGACATATGCCATGCCGTGCCTTGCTGAAAAAAGAAAGGAACTTAGAAACCCTTTTCTTGAAAAAATATTAAAGAACGTGCAATTTTTTTTTTTTTGATTTTTTGTGCGATTTGTGTATTTGAAGCTTCTTGATCCTAAGTTGATCATAATTTTATCGTGAAATACAATTAAAGTAGACCAATCAATATATATGTAAAGAAAATTAGTGATAAGAAACATCCAGTTAATTTAATGCATTTTAGGTACAATATATATGCCGACATCTAAAATCTGGTGGTGTGTTAATGTCTTTCATAGATGTTGGGATCATTTTCATATCCATGAGGCATATCGTACCTATTCTCCAATCACATGGCATTATAACTCCTGTAAGTTCATTCTATAACAGTACGTATTCTGGGTCATAACTAGTCTCGACACTCTAGCTCTGGCTTTGTTGCTATGAGAAGTCATCTATTAGATATTGAGGCTGTAGGGCAACCCATTTGAATATACTGGTAGTAAAATTCAACCCATAAAGTGCTCTAAGTTGCATAGGATGGCTGCCACTGCAAGACGACACCTCAGACACTATATCTGTATGGGTTGTAACCTGTTTGTGGATAATAGGATCCGATGTAGTATGATTTGCAACCTGATACATCCAGGGACTTTACACTGTGTGCGATCTCATCTGTAGTGGCATTGTATCGCAGAAGATCTCAAGGAGCCCATCTACTGTATGCAATGGTATCCATGTAGGTTTTATATTATGATTGTGGTCCCTATCTTGCGTGGCATGAGTGAACTGGGACTCTCCAGTGAATCAAAGACTACCCTGGGGCTATGCTTCATAAATGGTAGTTTCATATCCATTCCTTCCTTGGCCATCAGATGCATGATCATCGAAATTATCATTGTTGCTCTGCTTGTTTTGAGTCTGAGTGAACTGTCCCCACTCTCTATAATGTGGTTGCAACTGCCTTCTTTTCTTTTCCTTTCAAGGTAGGCTGAGCAACTACTTTTTTTTTCCTTCATGCCCCTCTCTCTCTGGCTCTGTTGGAGGATGGACGATGCCTTCTTGACTGAGTGGATTAGATAGCGTGGTGGTCTCGTCCGAGCAACTTGATCAAAGCTTTAGATGTCCCAGATATGAAGCTTTGTGATAATTGGCTCCCCACTGACCCCTTGGTTGATCGGTTGGATTTGAGTGTGGAATGTTACATTCTTTCCATTACTCTGCATCGATCCTAGCCTCCATGGTTATAAAACTCGCCGATCGTGGAGGTGATCTTGGCTCGTCGAGCTCTGATTGTTGTTACTGGCCCTCAAGCCGATCAACCATGGGATCCTCTTCATCTTGCACGAAGTCATTTTGGAGCAGATCATTGTGCTTCAGTTCTACTTCCTCTTTAATGCACTTCAACTTCAACTGCAGATTGTAGTTGACATATACAAGATTGTTGAGACGCTTCTACGTGAGATTGTTCCTTTGTTGTGGATAAGGGCGAAGATAGACTAGTTGTGTTGTAGATTAGTTGCATTCGTAGCCATCAAAGAAGACCATCTGTGAAAGGATCCAGATTGCTAGCTGCCTAAGGTTTCTTGCCAACTCTCCAGAATGAAATTACCACTTAGTTGCAAAAGCATTGGAAAAAATTACATAATAAATAGTAGTTATTATGGAACATCAATTAATAGTCATAGTTGATATCTAATATACCCGGATTCAAAGTTTTTTCTTGCGACAATCGGTCCATAGCCAAAGCTATTGTAGCCCTCCTTTCATATATAGAAAAGTGATATTATAATATGTTAATGATTGAAGACACGAGTTGATTGCCTGTATGCCACTTAACTTACCTCTTGAAGACATTGGGCTGCGACTTTTGGATCATACTCCATCTTATAGATTACATTGCACAAGGCATTCAGAAGTTTCTCATCCATATGGATTCCAAGGTTGCTGTACTAAAAATTCAGGTTAGGTAGTAAGTTGCCGATATAGTTTGCAATTGTTTAAGTAAAACATTTACAACTATAAGAGGAGTTAATAAGTATTTCATGTACATTCTTACCTGCTAGGTGCAATTTCCTACATATCTTGTAGTTCCTATCTTTGCTCAATGATTTCAACGTATTTTTGAGCATACTTCGGATTTGCTTGCTTGCTTGATCTGATCCTTCACCACCATCATCATATAGTATAGAAAGCCCATTTGGGGATCTCTTACTGTTCATGGCCCGAAGTATTCCATATAATGGCTTGAGGGCTCTTAGATCCTCTTAGCCTATTGCCAGAACTGTTGGTTTGTTACCAAGCCCACCACGTGGCTTTCTTTAGTGTCGGCCCATGCATATCTACTCTCTTTCCACTCAGCACTTACAAATATTTGATACAAACTTGATTTCTTCTCAAGGAAGCTATCAAGTGCAATGTAATTCGTGGCAAACCGTGTCACTGTTGGTTTCAAAATTTTATTTCATGTAAACTTTTCTCACTGTTCATGTTCCAAAGCACTCCATATAATGGCTTGATGGCTCTCAGTATCCTCTCAGCCTATTGCCAAAATTGTTGGCTTGTCACCAAGCCCACACCACGTAGCTTCCTTTAGTGCTAGCCCTTGCATATCTACTCTCTTCCCACTCAATTCTGATAAATATTTGATGCAAGCTTGCTTTCTTTTTAAGGAGGCTATCAAGTGCAATATAATTCGTGGAAAACTGCCACTGCTAATTTCAAAATCTCAACTATGGTCAGATGTTGTTTTAGTCTGATTATTCTACCTCTCTTGAACTCAATATTGCACTACCAGCATCTTTAGTGGTGCTGACTTGAGAGCATTCGCCCATACTTTCAACCAATGTCACATTTGGGGTCCTTCCAGGATGGACCCATTGCTGCAAGTTTATCGGTCAAATATTTTTACGTCAATTGGTATATATACAATTAATTTTTAATTTTTTTTCGAAATTTGTACACTTAACTAAGTAATATTAATTATTTTTTACATTAAATCAATATTTAACTAGAAAATATCTAGAAAATTTATTTTAATTTAGAAATATGCGAAGCCATAATTGGGATGCTACATTTATTGTTATCTCGGGTTATTGTCATTTTATTAATTATTTAAAAAATAGTGAAATTTTGTTGTGATGAAAAAATATGTTTTCTTCTTTAGAAAACACTTCTGAATTATATATATACATAGTACTATTTTTTTTTGTTATTAATTATATATTTTTATTATTTTTAAATTAAAAGTTAATTTTTTAAATATAAAAAATTTAGAAAATTAATTTGAGCTTAGATCTGTGTAGCATCCTATCATGGATGCTACATATATTTTTCTTAGCTTATGGGTATGCATGGAAGGCTACTAATTTTTTGATTTTGTTCAAATTTAGGCCTATGTCATTATGCACATGATTATGCCCAAACATGAATTAATTGGCACCAAATTTTGGTCGAGAGTAGTTTGCATATCTCTAAATATGCTTCTGATTTTACATAATTTTTGACTATTATTTTATTTTTAAATCTGATATATTTTTTAATTTAAAAATTACATATTTAACGAAAATTCGAGATTTTAGTGCCGTCATGTAGATCATCCCTAGATCTGCAACATATCAAGAAATCATGCTAAAATCAAAAAAATTTGTATGACCTATTTTTGCTTTTTCTTACTAATTTTCGGTATCAAAACGGAAAAAAAGAAGAAATGAAGTGGGAGAGAGGCACATTACTTTTCTTGGCATGCATCTGGCTTGAAATCGTCGACATCGCCTCTTTTTTTGCAATTTTTCAAGATTTTAAAAAAATGAGAAAAGAGGTGTTGAGAAGGCAATGGAGGCCTTCTCAGACTTCTCTCAACCAAACCGGCCTGTACCAGTGTTAACTGTGTGGTTTGCAATGGTTCTGCTTCGAACCGTCTGATTCGGAGTGGTTTGGGTCATTTTTCGAACCAAATACGCATCAAACCCGGTGGTTCATGGCGGTATGGCATTCACAGTGCCCGTCATCGGTTCATGAAGTCTAAAATTCTAATTTCTTTGTATTGCTGATATCATTGTTTAATTATTTACGATTTTAAGAGCTCTAATCAGCGTTTATCACATGCCACGTGGACTAATTAGTAGCTGGGGTTAACACTAGTTGTGATATTGTATCCAAGTAGTATCTTTTAATATCTCTCGATCAGTTTTTACAGGTTTATTGTTGTATTTGGCATTTACCCTTCTCTTTGGTCTCAAGTGATACTATTGTTCCATGATTTCTCAAAAATTCATTGTTTATTATTAGAATGCAGGTTCAGTTACATCTTTTTCTCAGAACTAAAATCTCCTGTATTGCTTCTTTAGATTGGTTGAAGCTAAAGCTGTTGTGTTTGAGTGCGGTCCTAATTGTGGATGCAGTATTGACTGTGTAAACAGAACATCCCAGCAGGGTTTAAAATACCGCCTAGAGGTTTTAATTACCTGCTTATTGGTTCCCAATAATTTTTCTTGCTTATGCCACTTGTTTTTGTTCTAAGTGGTCTGTCATTCATTATCTTTCTGTTGCTACATGTTACTACAGGTATTCCGCACATTGAATAAAGGTTGGGCTGTTAGGTCGTGGGACACCATTCCTTCTGGTGCTCCAGTTTGTGAATATACTGGAATTCTTAGGAAGACTGATGATGTTGAAAATGTCTCTGAAAACAACTATATTTTTGATATAGATTGCCTACAAACAATGCAAGGCCTTGACGGAAGAGAGGTACTTATCATAGCAATGGCTTTTACCCTCCTTTTGTTCCAGAGTAGTTTTTTATGAGAATAATATGGAATGGAAGAGAGGTGCTTATCATAAAAATAGCCTTTCCCCCCTTCTTCTGTTCCAGAATAGTTGTTTTTTTATGAGAGTAATACATATAACTCATCTAAGTAGAGATTGATGCCTGGAAATTGCTTGATCTTTCATTTACCTATGTTCACGTTTCCCTTATGCTCTAGAAAGTCAAGTTCTGTGCATGAATGCCAGTCAGCAATCTGTAGCTATGTCTCTAGTTTTGTTTTGACATATTTTTCATATGATATTCAGTTACTTCGCAGAGAATACAGCTTGATAATTAAGTTTTGGTCCGATATCTACATCAGATTGAACCTGTTATATATTGTGTTGCTGTTCTATTTCTGCTGTCCGATGTAGAAAATGCTTTGGGGTGTGTTGGTCTAGATCCAACTCCATTCTTTTTGCATTGGGCCCAATTTGTTTCTTGGGATTGACATATGACATATGGGGTCAAGACTCTTGAAGACACCAAAAATAGTTAGGTTCTATATAATTCTCCTTTAGGTACCATAAAATAATGTATATTTATTATAACTATAGATATTAGGCAATCAATGAGACAATTGTGTACTATAGTCATGTTAGTTCCATACTACTCACTGAGGAAAAATGTCATGTAAATTACATACTTGCTTTTAGCATTAGGTTATATAAATATTAATATATGTGGGTTTGGTCAGTAATTGTCAGATTTGGCAGTTACCTGACCATCTTGGTCTGCATATGGGTTGAGGTTCAGTAAGATCAAGGTTTCCTCAAAAAATGGAAAATTTTAACTACAACCTTAAGATTCAGCTCGATCCATAATCTCACACGAGTTGAGTTAGATCAAATCTTCAGGGTGACCTAGTCCCTTTGCAGCTCTAGCATTGGTGGTGTCCAAGTGTCATGAAGTGCCCAACACTTCCAGAGAGCAGGGAAAAAGCATCTGATGCTTTCTTGTATATGTGGGAGGATGTAATGTGGGTATGTGTGGGTGCATGTCTGTAGGTAGAATGATAGATGTACACACATATACACACATTTGTATACATAGGTTAAATGAACCTTTTTTATTTATTGACGGTTCACTAATACCATGGTCTGCCGTATCGGTCCGTACCGGCCAGTACGGGCCGGTACGTACCGGTCCGGCCTGGGACCGGTACCGGATCAGCGTGAAATCCGGTACCGGTAGTTTATTGTTGAAGAACCGGTACGGGACCGGTTTGGACCGGTACGCCAACGGTACTGACCGGTACGCCAACGGTACGGACCGGTCCGGGCCCCCACCGGTACGCCGACCGGTATTGGTACGGCGGACCTTGACTAATACCTTTTGCTCTAGTTATGCCTTGCCATATAAATTTGGAAAAAATGTGGTGCTTCAATAGATGCTTCTGGAACTTTTAGCCTGATGAGGTTTAGCATTTGAGATAATCTAGATTTGAATTAGCCAATATTTGTATTTGTTTGTTCTTCATAACAACACTCAAAAAACAGCTAGGCCAAGTGCCTATACTTTTTTCTGATGGAGTGAGATTTCATTTTTGATGTGCCATGGACTGTCATTCCATATCTTGTTGTGTAAAAAGCGATTATTTTGTTCAAATGTGCAACATTGTAGTTTCAAGTCAGGACATAACAATCTGTTGCACTCACCAAAGAATTCTATTTTTTGAGTTGATTTTTAATTTCTCTCTCCAGATAAAAACAGCTTCTGTGATCTCCCTTAGATGTATGTTTTTTTTGTTGCATGACTTTTTATAAACAGAGTGCAGGTTAAGTTTGTCCTTGTGAATTACTAAGTTGTTAAAAGTTTTAAATAGCTAACATTTTTATGTTTTATATATTTTGCATCTTTTGTTTTGTCAAGAAGTTGTACAGCGTATGGGGCTTGTTGAAATTTTAAATCAGTCGTATTACCTGAACCCATAATATATAGGAATGTTCATGCATTTTTGTCACTTGTACTTATAGAAAACCACAAAAGCAATATACTCAAAGGCCCCAAATAATATGTTATACTTTGAAAGTGGTGCGTTTTTTTTTTTTTTTTTATCCCTTGATTTTTACTTCTTTCTTTTTATGCTGCTTTCAAATTTTTTTATTGAATTTTTTTTTACTATTTCTTGATTGGAATTATTAAAACTATTGAATGGCGACTCACCGTACATGTTTGAAAATGAAACCAAACTTTCAAAATCTAGCAGCAATACCATATATGGTGTGACTTAGTTATCAGATTTCCCCAATGACCAGTCTTGCATATGAATTGTTGTTTGATGTTAGTTTAAATTGCAATAACTTCTGGAAGGGCTGTTATCACTTATATGCTTCACATAGATTTCGTATTGTGTGCATTTACTTTAATTACCAACAAACTCTTGGGGTTCTTACAGGGCTGCAATGAGTTTTCATAAATGTTGTGCCTTGTCAAGAGGATGAAATAATGCCTCTTCATGTTCACTGCTTCATTGTTATACACTTCCATAACTTAATTCCCCCCCCCCAAAAAAAAAGTTTCAGCTATACATTTTTAACTGGTGTATTTGTTTACAGTTGGAAACTGTTCTAAATTTGTTTTTTGCTGTTTGTTTTGACAGCGGCGGCCTGGGGATATCTCTTTTCTTACCAACTTTGATGATAAAAAGTCAGAAGTGCCAGAGTATTGTATTGATGCAGGCTCAATTGGCAATGTTGCAAGGTTCATCAATCATAGCTGCCAACCAAATCTCTTTGTACAATGTGTTTTGAGCTCGCATCATGACATCAAAATGGCCAAGATAATGTTGTTTGCTGCTGACACTATACCTTCCTTGCAGGTAACGGCACTGCCTGAATTTCAAATTGTCTGTAGTTAAATCTTTAGCTGGTTGTATCTTCATGTGCTTTCTTTTGTATGTATGCTACTTCTTATTGACATTCTGTGTTATGTTGTTAACTTGGTTGCTTTTGATATATTACTGTCATCTGCTGCACAAGAGAACATGATAATATACTTGGAACATTTTAATCTATAAAAGGTTTCTATGAGTCTAGTTGATTGGGCTTTCCCTAAATTGCATGCATTGATTAATAAATGTGTTTACACATGCTTTTCATTGATTTACAATCTCCAATTTGTTCTAACATGGTATGTGATGGTGAACATATTTCAATTAATTTAATGAAGGCCTAAGGAGTCTTATTTGGACAGTATTTTGCTTGTACACACAGCTTATGTTGTATGCACCTAGTTGGGTCCACTTTAAGTGTTACTTGACATTCAATCCTACTTTATGCTTAGTGAGTCTTATATAGGCCACTTCAAGTACCATTAGAACTAGTGGTTTGTGTATGCTGCCTTCCTGTTATGAGCAATTGAAGAAGGGCCACATATATGTATGTACGCGTGCATGTTCACGTCACGGATCTTATAAGGGATACATTGGGCTTAATTGGGTTGTGGGCCCAATTTGTGCTTGACATGCCTCATGTGGCCACTTTGTGCATGTTGGACCTGCGAGCCTTGCTGCCTTGTGAGGCCCTACATGGGCCGAAGAAGTAGATGCTAATATTAGTGATATCAAAGTGTAAATCATGCTAAAATCATTGTCTTGTCCAATGATTTGGCTAAAAATCACCAAGCATATGATCTATATGTGGAAACTCGAATCAATGTCCATATCCTAATTCCTCGAACCTTGCTTAAATGGTCCTTTCATTTTGAATAGTTCTTAATTGCTGAACTTGATTGAATCTTTTAAGCTGTACCATCCGGACTCTGGACCTAAACTTGAATGGGTGTCTATACACTAAATCCTTAAACCTTGTTTAAATGGCGCTTTCATTTCAAGTTTGATTAAATGGTGTTTTCATTTTAAGTTATTCTTAAATGTTGATCTTGATTGAATCTTTTAAGCTGTGATACCTAGGCTCTTCATCTAACCCTGACATCCCTATGTGAACATGACACGACATGCATATTGGTATCAGATTTGTATTGGACCTGTTATCCAAACACTTAGACATGACAAATATATCAGCAGTGGAGAGAGGCATGAGATCTGACTGGGAGGTAGAGATGGAGGAACATAAAGATAACTGCTGATAAAAGGAGAACCTTATGAAATTAAGGGAATTGGTCCTTAAAGAGCTAAGTAACCAACCGCCAACAACCAG
>JAOXJJ010001179.1:5499089-5513077 GCA_025769935.1 Phoenix roebelenii | reverse complement strand
TAAGGCCAATGTCTAATTATTTTTAATATGATTAGGCTTAGGATATTTATGCACTGTGATGATTTTTGGGCTAAGGACGAGTGATGAAATTCCGACCTTGTCTTTTTAGTGGGTTCTACCCTTAGAATAATTTATGCAAATGCTTTACACTACATGCAACAATCATAATTTTTTTTTAAAGTTTTATGGCATGACATTAAATTCCTTTAATTAAATGATCAAACAATTTTTTTTATATATTTATTTTTTATTTTTTTAATTTTATATTTTTTATTTATTTAAATTTTTATATAGGAATAACTTGAATGTAAACTAAAAACTAATCCTTATGCGTCACTCAATCTCCGAATGCCCGTTGAATAAGCTCTGGAGATTTCTCCGTGAGGAGCCCCAATAGAGGTATGATAACCTCGGAGGATTGCACCCTATCAATTACTAGAATTTTTTTTTTACTTTTTTTTAATTTTAATCTAGGAAGATTTAAATACGGCAAAATTAAAATAATCTAAGAAAGTAAATCAAGGCTAGAATTGAAAATTTCACACCTGATCTTAGTGGCGTTCGCTGAATCTTCTTTGTGACTCGCTTTGTCTCCTCGGCAACGACGCCAAAATTTGTTATCAGCTTTCTTTCGTTAGATCTGAGGATGACTTAAAAAGGGTGTCGTTGTCAATATCTCAACCAAGCAAATATTTCTATGTTACTCTTACCATCCTCTATTCGATGAATAGTGGTTGTAGGAGGTCGATCTATAGAGAGGCGATTGGAGCACATAAATAGAGAACAAAAACTCTATTAAGTTCATGGCAATATATATATATATATATATTTTTTAAAATAATTTCTTGAGGATATTTAATCTCTAACCAACCAGAGCTAGTTTTCTATTCAAAAATAAACAAAGGGAAGAAAGAAAACTTTTGCAATTAAAATAAGAATTCTAGAATCCATACAATAAATTATAAAATATTAAATTAAAACTTAGACACGGATTACATAAAAGAAAAATTAATAGATTGCATAAAAAATATAAATTAAACTGAACCTAGAACATGGATTGCATGAAAGAAAATTGATGGATTTCATAAAAAGAAATTTGATTACAAAAATAAGAAAATGAAGATTGAAAGCCTAATGCTTCTTTTCTTCTGCAAAGAAAACAAGAAATAACAAGAAACTCCCTCTTCTTTTCTTCTGCAAATAACAAGAAAACAAGAAAAGAAAACAGAGCATGGCTCCCCCTCGGTGGAACTCCCTAATCTGGAAGAGAGGGATGCGATGCAACTTGGAATGGATGCGTGAGGCTAGGAGGTGAATCACGGACGGTTGGGAAGATGCTGGATACTCGTCCGAAATGCTCAAACAAAGAAGGAAACAGACGTGGAGCCTAGGACACGGAGGATCACACGCGGACGCGTGGGATCATTTCTGCTCCCCTGTTTTCGCACGGGATGAAGCTAGAGATCGCCGTGGGGGGAGATGGGCTGATATGGAAGGATGTAATTGCTGAGCCACGGAAAGTCGTATATGTGGGTGTATGGACTACACGTGGGAGGACTTCAGATGGTTGTGATGAACTCGTTCAAATGGATGCACGGGATGCTGGATCAGAGGTGCTTCATGGAAGATAGATGACTCGGCTTGGGTTGGCATCGTTCTGAAGTCAATTTATACTCAATGTGCATTTTATCTCTAATTTACGATAATCTATGCCAAACACAAATATAATATTAATCCAGTGAATTTATCATTATATGTTAGCAGTAATACTAATTTAGGCAGCGTGTAGATCATACTTTTGTGCTTTCATCAGTTGGCAGGAGACTTTCCTGACGTGACAAAATAGGGCGCGAAGAGTGAAGGGGAGGTGGAGGAGTTCTTTACCGCAATGCGAAAATAGCATGCGATGGCCCAAGAGCCCTCCTTGAAAAATTGAAAGGTACACTCTCTTCACTGCCCTAAGGACTCAGATCTTTATGGAAATCAAAAGCCGAGGCTACCTGCACACCCCACATCTAATGAAGGCCCTATCAAGCAATAGAGACAAGAAGAAGTACTATCGCTTCCACTATGACCATGGTTATGATATTGAGGAGTGCATCCAACCCAAAGACAAGATCAAGGCACTCATCCAGCGTGGACGGCTAGACTGTTATGTGCACACCTAGCATGACCGAGGAAGGATTGCTCTAGCCTCTAATTTGCCTCCTTTGGAGCCGATTGATAATCGTTTGACAATGGGGGTCATCTACACCGTCGCTAATGGACCTATCGAGGTTCCAAGCACCTAGGACAACTGAGCTCCTCAAGAGTCTGAAGCTACCCTGAAGAGAGCGTACGAGAGATGCCATTTTTTTCTCTGATGCTGACTTGGAAAGAGTACAGACTCCTCACAATGATGCTGTAGTCATTTTCTTTACAATTGCAAAATATGATGTAAAGAAAATTCTTATTGATAATGGAAGTTTGACCGAAGTGTCATTCCACGATGCTTTCTAACGAATGAAGCTACTTATTGAACAACTCTAGAAAGTCAATACACCCCTGGTCGACTTCTCAGGAGATTTTGTCTCTATAGAAGGTGTGATCAATCTGCTAGTCATTTCGGGACCAAAGCCTCAAAGCAACACTTTGAGGCTAGTCTTCTTGGTGATTCGGGTTCCTTCAGCCTACAATGCAATCTTGGGCTGGCCTGGTCTCAATGCTTTCTAAGCTGTGGTGTCCACCTACCATCTGCTTGTCTGGTTTCCTACAAGAAGTGAAGTCGAAAAAATCCGAGGTGACCAAACTATAGTTCGCCAATGCTACATAGCCACCCTCAAAGGGAAGAGGTCGGTAGAAACTCTACCGGTTGAATGGCTAGACACAAGAGATAAACTCAAGGAGTAGTGAGGAGAACCGGTCGAAGAATTGGTGCGGGTCCTCGTAAGAAAAGATGAAGCTAACCAAACTATGCAAATCAGCTTGAGCCTAGATGAAGAAAATCAGACCAAAGTATCAGCTTTCTTCATGCCAATGCTGATGTCTTCGTCTAGTCAGCTATTGATATGCCGGGTATAAGCCCCGAGGTAATGGTTCACGAGCTCAACTTGAACTCGACTCACTGGCCTATGAGGCAAAAGAAGAGAAACTTCTCCATAGAAAGGCAACAAGTCATAGACCAAGAAGTTGACAAACTCTTAGAGGTCGGCTTTGTTCCTGAGGTAAACTCTTCTGATTGGCTGGCCAATGTTGTGCTTATCAAAAAGGCTAACGAAAAATGGTGAGTTTGCATCGACTATACTAGCCTTAATAAGATTTGTCCGAAAGACAATTTTTCATTCTCGAGGATTGATCAGCTTGTGGATCCGACCTTGGGACATCAATTGCTGACCTTAATGGATGCATTCTCTAGATACTACCAGATCCAAATAGCACCCGAAGATTACGAGAAAACAATCTTTCTTACTGGCAAGGTCCTCTATGTTACAAGGTAATATCCTTTGGTTTAAAAAATGTAGGAGCAACTTACAAATGGCTCATCAACAGGATCTTCAAAGAGAAAATCAGCCAAAATATGGAAGAATATATGGATGACATGCTTATAAAAGGTCGAGCAGTGTGTCGATACATAACTGACCTAGAGGAAGCTTTTGTGACCCTCAAAAAATACTAGAGAAGCTTAATCCAACGAAGTGTGCCTTTGGAGTCATCTCTAGAAAATTCTTGGGATTCATGGTGATGCAATGAGGCATCGAGGTGAATTTGGAGAAAATCTGAGCAGTGCAAGAAATATAGCCACCAAAGACTATGAAAAAAGTTCAACGCCTAACTGTTCGGATCACTACACTTGGAAGATTTGTCTTTCAATTGGCAGAGCGCTGCCTCCCATTCTTCAAGATCCTCAGCATTTGAAGAAATTCTAATGGATCAAGGAGTGTCAAGAGGCCTTTGACCAGCTGAAGGAGTATCTCACTCGTCACCTCTCCTCATAAAACCTCAGGTTAGAGAAATGCTTTACTTTTATTTAGCCATCTCTCCTTTTGCTGTGAGCTCGGTTCTAGTACAAGAAGAAGAAAAATGTTAGAAACTGATCTCCAACACAAGTCAGATTCTATAAGATTTCGAGACAAGATATTTCAAGCTAGAGAAGATGATTTACGTCCTCATCTTCTCAGCTCAAAAGGTTCGACTATATTTTCAAGTCTATTCAATCACAATCCTAACCAACCAACTGGTAAGGTAGATTTTGCAAAAATCTGAAAATGCAGGTCAGTTGGCAAAGTGGGTAGTAGAGCTCGGACAGTTCAACTTGGAGTATAGGCCTCGGCCGTCAATCAAGGCATAGGTATTGGCAGACTTTCTAGTGGAATGCACCATTCTTGATAAAGATCCCACTGAGTTCTCCAAGAAGAAGAAGACCACAAAGCAGCCGTGGATCTTACATGTAGATGGATCATCAGGCTCGGAGGGTAGTGGGGCTGGACTCATACTAACTAGCCGAGATGGAGTGATCACAGAGTATGCACTGCAATTTAGATTTTTATCCTTAAAAAATGAGGTTGAATATGAAGCGCTCATCATCAGGCTCAAGCTTTCTAAGGAGCTCGAGGTTTAGCATGAAGGTCTTCAGTGACTCATAATTAGTCATCAGCCAGATGCAAGAAGAATTTGAGGCTCGAGGTCCATCGATGATCAAATATCTATGAAAGGTAAAGGACATTACCTCAATCTTTCATAATTTTGACGTACAACAGAATCCTCAGACGGAAAATGCAAGGGCCGACCTATTAACAAAATTGGCCCCTTTGGAGATTGTCGGCTTGACTAAAGCCACATACCTCGAAGTCCTAGAGATGCTGAGCATTGACGAGCCCGAGGCTATAATAAACACAACCGTCGAGCTGAGTGGGATGGATCCTTTTGTCGACTTGTTGAAGGATGAAAAATTTTCTACAGATTGGGCTGGAATCCGCCGAGCAAGGTGTCAAGCCTCCCACTATGTCCTTTTTGATGACAAGTTATACCAGAGATCATTTTTATAGCCACTCCTCAAGTGCCTCTGTCTGACCGTGATAGATTACGCTCTTTGGAAAGCATATGAAGAAATCTATGGTAATCACTTGGGGCCAGATCTTTAGTCTACAGGATCCTCCGACAGGGATACTATTGGCCGACCCTACAAAAGGATGTGGCCTACTTTGTCAAGAAATATGGCCGATGTCAATGCCATGCGAGCATCCAATAGCGACCAGTGGTTCCATTGACGTCGATGAGCGCCTCTTTGCTGTTTGCACAATGGGGAATCGACATACTTGGACACTTTTTAGTGGCAATTGGGCAGCGCAAGTTTCTCTTTGTGGCTCTAGATTATTTCACCAAATGGATGGAAATCGAACTAGCAGCTCGAATTATCGAGGTGAAAACTCGAGACTTTGTCTGGAAGGCTATAATTTGCAAGTTTGGACTTTCTCGGATGATCATCATGGATAATGAGCATCAATTTGGCAATGCAAAAAGTGAAGTACATTGAGCTTGGTCTATTTAAGCAAAAAGAAACGAAAAGAAAAAGAGACAAAAGACTTCATTTTTTTGTCGCCGTCGTCTTCACTATGTTCGTTGTCGTCGTCATCTTCATTGCCGAGGTTGGGTTGAAGGTTGGAGAAGTCCATCTTCAGGAAGAGCCGATGAGCCTGAGCTTGACACTCTTCAAATTCCTTCACAAATGCATCGGGCGCATTCTCGGCCGACTCATCTTTGAATTGATTCGATGAGAGATATTCCTTGACTAGTTTGGCTGATGAGCTCCTTGGTCTCAGAGGCCTTCTCTTTGACCTTGGCTGCTAGCTCCTTAGGCTTAGCAGTCTCTTGCTCGGCCGCAGAAGGCTCTGCGACCTTCTGCTCGGCTGCCTACAAAGGCCTCCGTGGCCACAACTAGATGGTTGTCTGAGATCATCGCCTGGTCCACGCGGTCGAGGCTTTAGCTTTTGCTGACTCGACCTTGAGTTTGGTTGCCTTCGCCCTCTCCTTGGCTTGCCTGGCTAGCTCCTCGACGGCCTCCCTCTTCATCTTAAGCTCCGAGCTATGTTTCTTGAGTGCAAGAATTGACTCATTCATGTAGCTGACCTTATGGGCATGCTAAGAAGAAGAAGATTTAGTAACCAAAGTGAATGACTTAGCAAAAATTTGCATAATGGAAACTTACCTGGATGACCGAGGAGAAGGCTTCGTTAATCAGCTTGCTGACATTGAAGGAGTGTATAATCTTCTTGTTATCCTAGTGCTGGAGAGCTTGGACCACCACCCTAGCTAGCCCGAGGGTCATCAAAGCCGAATTAGACTCTTGGACCGACCACCTTGGGACGTAGGTCTTGGAAGTGAGGGCTGATGCTGAAGAGTCGTCATCAGCTGGGGCAAATGAACTCAGACCGAACCGGGCTGAGGTATGACCCTCAGACCACGATGGATGCAAGGGCACGACGATGATAGACGGTTGGGCTAGGATGACCCCCTTCAGATGGGTCAACCTGATTAGAGACACAATCTCGACCTCGGAGTCAAGCTCCACATTCTTCCCCCCAGGTACTAATACCTCTGGCGAGACCTTAGGGACCAAGGCCTCCACAACTTCGGCAATAGGGGCTGAGGAGGATTCCCCCATTGACTTCTTCCTTTGGGGGGCTTCATCCTTAGACGCCGCGACCAACCTTTTGCGCATTTTCTTGCGGATTAGCACAAGGTTGGTCTTCATGGATGCAATAATTGGAAAATCGAAGACAAGGTTAGATAAAAATCTCGAAGAGAAGAGAGAAAAATTTCTGAAGAAGTTTACCCTAGGGGTCGGTTGGGCTTAGACGCACATTGATCAGCATCTCCTCAGACAACAATTTTTGCAATGCAGGAATCTTGGATTGAGATTCAAGAAAATTGTCCAAGGACCCGTGATTTGGCCCTTGCTCATTGCCAGTCAACCTCAGGGGACAATGTAAAGATCTCTGAGGTGTCCTCCATAGGGTTTCAAACTGCTATGGCTGCTCGGAGGAAAGGAGGAAGAATCTCTATTTCCATCCATAGATGGAACATGGAGTACCTTAGATCAATTGACGGCCTTTTCGAGGAGAAAAGTACCACCAGTTGCAGTCCCGATGATGCCTCTTCAGAGTGAAGCATCTCGAAAAGAGAGAAACCGAGGCCAGAAAGTTCAAGAGAATATAGAGAGAGAAAATTGACGAGGACCTGCTAAGAGTTTGGAACCAGCTGGGTCTAGACGTAGTTGTGAATTCTCATCAATTGGACAAAAAAAGAATGAAGGGGTAATCTCAGGCCGACCTTGAGAGTTTCTTTGTACAGGTCGAGTCGAGGAGGACTGGTTACCTGGTCATTGGGGCCGGCAAGCTCAAAGGTGAACTCGGGAGGTATGGAGTGCTGAGCTTGGATAAGGTCTATTTCTTCTTGAGTGAGGATGGAAGCTTCATAGTCCGAGTTTGATCGGACCTCAGTCTCAGCCTCACCTGAAGGTGAGGATTGCCGAGCTTGAGGAGAGTGGTCCAGTGACCAACTCCCCCTTGAGGCGTTGACCTCGACATCGCTCATGGTGGTGGAGATGTAGAAAAGGGTGGAGGAGATGAAGAAAACAAGGAAAGAAAATCGGGCATTCGGGAGTGGCCACCCACCAAAAAATGAAGGAGCATGAGGATGTCGGAGCCGAAGAAGGGAAACCTCAATGGAGCACCACCTGGGAGCTTGAGCACTTAAGCACTCAAGAAGATCTATGAATGAAGTAAGAGCGGAAATTGAGGGAGGGAGTTACCCTTATATAGAGGCACAGAAGCCTTGTTCAAATCATCAATTCAACTACCCGAGCAGATTCAACCATGTGTCAGCTCGAAATATGGTGGGAGCGACTCACTAAGATCGCTGCATTAATGGCATCTCAGGATAATACTGGAATAATCGCGCCTCGGGACACCCTAGATATGGTGATGCTTCGAGAAGATCAACCGGCGTATTTAATGCTCCCTGACGAAAGCCTTGTCCTCGATCGAGATGACGACATACTTCTGTCGTCCGAACAAAAACGTAGCTTGGCCTTAAAAGCGGAGGGTAGGTGATGGAAGAAATGTTGGACACCTCGACCTTGGATCGGACCGACCTTCTTGACTTCGGTATAAACTGAGGTGAACAACTTTAGCCTCAGCCGAGGAGCCAATCAGCTGAGGAGCTGATCAGCATGTGCTGATAAAGACTGTTATTCTGGCAATCGACAAATGTGGCAACACTGCAGTCGGTGCACAATCAGCGCCATATATCGTCCATGCAGAATGATGCCCACGTCATAAACACACGTTTGTATATTAACACACATCACATCAACTCAAATAACGACAAAATAGACTACCCCTATATAAAAGAATAGTCCGGGGGTCCTCAGGTAAGTTATGTGATTTTCATTTAGAGAGAACTTTACTATACTAAAATTTTTTCCTTCCATACTATCGCCTTTCTATTCTAATTTAGGCACTGGAAGATCTCTCGCCAGAAACTCTTCGGGAAGCGGACTTTTTGTAGGCCATCTCCGGAGGAGATCAACTTCTCCACACCTCAACCACCTCGTTCAGCTCAGTTCTTGCTGACCTCGGCCACCTCGTTCAGCTCAGTTCTAATCTCAGTCCGGATTTCTGAGGCAACACAACATTTTAAGTAATTCTGCATATTTTCAAATTTATTCTTTCCTTTCTTTAATATAAATGAATAAAGGAACGAAGGAACAAATGAATGAATGAAAAATTAGAGCCATGTCCCCCATAGAAGGAAAATTTGGTTTCTTAATCAGAACCATCTCTTGTCTCGTGATCTCTATCCACCCTAATGACCACAGTCACCTCATCACCCACCCTTGGTCCTTGGTTGTCAGTTGAGATGCAAGGGCACGATAGGTCAAAGGTTCGTGGTATGGTGGTGTGGGAGGAGATAGCATTTTCCTCGTAAGGATGCTTTTTAGCTAGATATGACCCTTCGTTTTGGCCAGAAGATATGGATAACTTGTTGAAGAGAAGGTTACAACCCTCTTGAAGCATAGGTAAGTAAAGCTCGACTTTGTGCTATTGCTTTATCCAACTCAACCTTTTTTTTAGCTTAGGAAAAGGGGAAGGGGGAGGAAGGGACAAGCCCATGTAGCAGCCCCCACTGGGCTCTACCTCACCAGGAGAATGTTCGATGCGGGTAGAAATAACCGTGTGTTGGGCACGCCGGCCGGTTTTACTCATACCCTCTTCATCTGTGGTCGGCTCGTTATCTCTCTGGGCTTCGGCACGGTTACCCTCCATGTGAATATGTCACACCTAGCATCATCGAGGCTACCAGCGGACTAATAAGCTCTTCCAGACCATGTGTCTGAGCAGGAAGTATTCAGTCTCCACAATTTAATCGACGTCCGTGCGTTTCAAACTCGAAACTATTTGGTTGGAAGTAAGGCCCAGTTCCATTGAGCTACCACCTCAGTGGTTCCAACTCAACCTTTCAGTGGACATCAAAGCTAATTCTACCAGCTGCTTTATTAGATAACAATCAAATGATTACCAAGATAATGGCCTTTTACCTTCAAAAGTAAAAGTAGAAAAGGACAAAAGTAAGCTTGTTGAGATTTTGAATATTAGAAATACTGATGGATCTTCTTTCGCAAAAGATTAAAGAAAATTTAAGCATAGTTAAGTTCTTTCCTCATCAAATTATTTTATTATCGGACACCAGGCATGGGGCTTATTGAGAGTCCATGAGCATTTAGAAACCAATGATATTATTACTGTTACAAGAATTAAGAACGTTAAAAAAGTTTGCAAGTGAGGGTCAACATGGATATGTTTCATTTGATTGGGCCAATTGATTATTTATTTGTTCATTTGTTTATTTATTTTTAAAGAAAGACTTTTCAAGGCAATGAACTATATATAGAGTCAACCCCTCCCTTTTTTAGAGAGAACTGATGCTATGCTGCATGACAGGGGACAACCATTCCCTAGTTAAGCACTTTAAGTTGATCCAACATTGGAGTAATTCATCATTTTGAGGGTTTTAGAGGTTTCGTTGTTGCCTGTAATTGACAGGCTGCAGTGTAGTTGATTGCAATTGGATTGCCAGTGCCTATAACAAGATGTAATTAGATGTATATAATAGCAATTGCAAGTTTGCATTTTAGTGCAAAAATAGCCTTAAAACTTGTAATTGGAATTTCAACCAAAATAGGCCACCAACTATAAGGAAACTTGTAATTGAGAAAGCCTTTTGGAAGGGTTTTCTCACCAATTCAATAGTTTCCCTTCTCCCTGTCATTCCTCGGACCCAGATCCGTGACACCGCCATGCTATTGCCGACTACCGCCCACAATAGCATGAAGCCTCATACAAGGATAACAGGGTAGTCAAAGTAGTCAAATTTCATATATTAAAGCATTTTCCGTGTAATTTGATGGTTGGTACAAAATACAGATCTTCTATACAGTTTATGTACACAAAAGCATATTTGTTTTACCCAAAAAGGAAGCCTTGAGACAAAAGAAAAATGTCTCCGACTGCTCTCATTGGCGATGATCTGGAAGAAAATATAAATAAAATGGTATGAGTTACACGGCTCAGTAAGTAATCCTGCATAATCTTATCAGATCAACTACAAGGCTAAAGATGTTTAAATAGGGTATGAGAAGCTAACATGAACATTACTTAACAATTCTTCATGATAAGATATTCGTACTGAGTCGGTAAATTGATATTTTATAGCAACCAGTATTTTCATGAAAATATAACTTAAAATCATACATCGGCATACCATGATTTACCCTCTCTGATGCTACGACAAAGTCATTATCAGCCACTGGCAGGGCGAGCTCAGTTATTCTACGGCCATTGGTGGGGCGAGCTCAGTTATTCTACGGCCACTGGTGGGGCGAGCTTAGTTGCATTTAGCCCGTAGCATCTAAGAGTCCATACATAGTATTTCTTGCAAACAGAACACTCTCTGATGCTACGGCGAAGTCATAATCGACCACTAGCGGGGCGAGCTCAGTTATTGCACGGCCATTGGCGGGGTGAGCTCAGTTATTCTACGGCCACTATGGGGCGAGCTCAGTTACATTCAGCCCATAGCATCAAGAGTCTATAAGTAGTAACTCTTGCAAGTAGTACCTCTTGCAAGTAGTACATATAGCTAGATGCCATTCATCATCACATTTTATGCTTATACCATAATTACTATATTAAGTGTAATTATAGTATCATAATCCATCTCATATACAGTCCAAATTATATGAATAATACTTTAAAATCTGCATAAACACAATGTATGCATACCCATAAACTATAAAACTAAAGTAGGCTACTCATGTACATGATTCATAAACTATAAGATTAAGACACATTACTTACTTTTCATAATATACCCATACATGAAGTATATACATGAATAATACTTTAAAATCTTCATAAACATGATACTCACATAATCCATAATAAGACTAGAGCAAGTTACTTACCTACATGATCCTTAAATGTAATAAGATTAGAACATGTTTCTTACATACATGATCCTTAAATGTAATAAGATTAGAACATGTTACTTACTTACATGATCCATAAAGCATAAGATTAAGAACATGCTACTTACAACAATTCGCTTTCCAATTTCTCAAGTCTAGGTGACAAATCCTTAATCACCTAAAACATCATAGGGATCACATTATTTCCTATTTATTTATTATATAATTTTTCTGTTTATCATACTATGAACTTACTTGCTTGGATCCCATCCAAGAATCTAGCCCAAGTCTAATTTACACAATTTGGAGCCTTTGGGGCTTGGTTTAATACCAGATTAGGTTCACGTAGGTTAATTGGATCTTTAATTAAAGGATTGGAGCCTGGTTCATATTCAATTAGGTTTGCGGAGACCAACTTAGCTTAATTGGGTTCGGACCCAATTCAATTTGGCTTAATTTGATTCGGATTTAATCCAATTTATAGTTTGGGCTCATCCAGACTTAGCCCAATCTAATTGGGCTCGGGTTTAGTCAAATTTGGTCAAACCCATTTTTCATTTCTTTTATTTGGGCCTAACGGGTTCGGACCCGAACTCGGATCCAACCCTTTAGGCCGGATCCGTTAAGGATCTCTTTTTTTCTTTTTTTGTCCTCTTTCTTTGCTTTTTCTTCTCTTCTTTTCTTTTTTTTTCTTCCCTGTTTCTTCTCGAACCTATCCTATTTCTTTTTTTTCTTCCCGTAGCTCTCCCCCTCTCTCTTTTCCATTCTTCTTCTCTCTTCTTCTTCTTCCATCTTCTTCTCTATCCCTCTCTTCTCCTTTCTCCTTCTTTCTTTTCCTCTATTTCCCAACTCCTTCCGGTTCCAACACGACAGAGGAGGAGAGAAGAACCCCTCCCCCACTGGCGAATCAAGGGAGGAGTCCCTCGCATAGGAGGGCCGAGCCACGGCCGACGGTGCTCGCGACGTCCCCGGCCGAGCCCGCGGCGTCCCCGGCCGAGCCCGCGGCATAGCTCGATGCTCGTATCTTTGGCCGGCCTGCGGCCGACGCCCATGTTGGCGGTGCTCGCGACCGAAGCTGGTGGTCGTCGCACGTGACTACGACGAACCGGTAAGTCCCCTCTTCCTCCCTTCCTTCTTTCTTTCTTCTTCTTTTCTTTCCTCCCTTCTTCTCTTCACCAAGACCCCCTATCCCACTGTAGAGGAAGAAGGGAACGGGGCTCCGGCCCGACTGCAGCCCCCTGCCAAGAGCTGGCAGCGGCTGTGGCCGAGAGCCGTATGCGGAGTTCCTTCTCTATTTTATTCATGTGGAGTGATTGATTAAACCCTTATTTGATTTTGATGAGCTCAAAGCATTTGAGTATATTTTATGTTATACTAATGAATTCAATCTCGTATTTCAGGCAAATATTTGTGTATTTCGAATTAAGTGCCTCAAGCTTTGGTTCAAAGTAATTTGGACAAGTATTAGACTCTATATGAACCAAAGTCTGAATCCCAAGTCAACTCCGGAAGATTACGAGTCGACTCCAAGTGGTTTAGAGTTTCTGGCACGAGCTCGAGTCGACTTCAATACTCTACAAGTCGACTCCGTCTGAGAATAGAAAGAAAGACAGAAAGATGGTTTTCAGACCCTGTTAGCAAGTCGACTCCAGAAGGCTTCGAGTCGACTCCGATGCTTGTCGAGTCAACTCTAGATAGTTTCGAGTCGACTCCAAAGAGTAACAGATAGAAAGACAGAGCGATGGATTTTAGATCCTGTTACCGAGTCGACTCCAGAAGGATGCGAGTTGACTCCGATATTTGGCGAGTCGACTCCTAATTATGCTCGAGTCGACTCTCAAAGAAAAGCAGACTGAAAGGCAGAGAACCAAATTCAGTAACCCTGTGAACGAGTCAACTCCAAGAATTCCAGAGTCGACCCCTAAGTTAGCCGAGTCGACTCCAACAAAGTGCGAGTTGACTTCGAGGCAGTTCAGATCAACAGACAGAGGATCGGCTTTTCGGACTCTGAGAGCCGAGTCGACTCCAAGAGAACCCGAGTCGACTCGAGAGAGAAAAGCAAATAAATGGATTTCTGGAATCCTGAGAACGAGCCGTCTCCAGAAGTACCAAGTCATCTCCAGATATTGGCGAGTCGACTCCAAGACGGGACAACACTTTAATTCAAATTCTGAACAGTGGAAGAGTTGTCTCCAGTGGAGCATGAGTTGACTCTAGTAACAGCCGAGTCGACTCCAGATCGCGCAAGTCGACTCCGACCCCAATAGATACATTGTCAGGATATGCAGACTGGACAGAATGGCTACAAATCAGTCTCTAACGGCTATTTTCCGTAGGGAACAGTTTAAATAACCAGAGTAAACAGTCGTAGACAAGAAGAGAACTATTCCATTGTGCATTAAAGATTTTCAACTACCAAGAGCCTCTTGAGAGAAAATACAAGCAAAAGAAGGAAGAAGTGCATTCAACTCAACCCGACAAG
>JAOXJJ010001179.1:5471836-5491759 GCA_025769935.1 Phoenix roebelenii | reverse complement strand
ACATGACACGTTGCTAGACATCAATCTTGTCTTATAGGTTTGATCGAATTAAAGAGTTTAATTCGATCACCAATTAGGAAGGATTGTAATTATTAAGTTTGGGTTCGCGCAGTTTGGACTTAAATCGATTAGAAGAGTTCTAATCAATTTGGGTCAATTCGCACTCACACCTATTGCTGGCTCAGTATGAAACCCAATGGGTCACACGCAAGAAAACTTATCAAGGGTCTAAGTGGATTAGATCATGTTTGCAAGATAAACATCCTAGCAGGTGTTGCAAATCCTAGCTCCTGGTTCAAATTAAATTCAAATATGATTCTTAGATTAGGTTGATCTAATATGATTAGATCATGACCTAATATGGGTTAGCCAAGAGTTGGAACCCATTTGGCTTTAATTAGATCCGATTTAATTAGGTTAAATGTTTCCTTTAAGTTGGTTAAACCCAATTGGATTGGGTTTGATAGAGCCTTCACTTCTGAACCATTGGATCGCTCCCTGGATGAAGGATCTGGTCCACTGGTTGGCGCCTTCATCTGGACCATTGGATGGCTTCCTGGATGAAGGATCTGGTCCACTGGTTGGCACCTTATTCTGGACCATTGGATGGCTCTCTGGATGAAAGATCTGGACCATTGCTTAGCACCTGAATCTGGACCACTGGATGGCTCCCTGGATGAAAGATCTGGACCATTGCTCAGCACCTGAATCTGGACCATTAGTGATGGCATCTTGCTTTTGACCGTTGGATGGCACCCTGGATGATGATGCCTTGATCTGGACCATTAGATGGTGCCTAGATCTGGACCATTGGCTTTGGTTCCCTACATTTGGGCCCTTGGATCATCAGAATTTAAGAGGGAGACATGAGAAAGAAGCGTATCATTAGATATGGCTTTTTCTAAAGCTTGATACGCCTCCCTCTCTCTCTTGTTGGCACCCTCTTATCACACCCTTTGGTGCTTGAAGGGATGGCTAGGATGCATCCCTTCACATCTATAAATAGGGAGCCATTTCATCGTATTCTTCATTCCAACTCCACTGCATTCTCTCTCCCTTATCCCTTCTTTCTTACAAGCCTTAGTCTCTTTCTAGCATTGCTTCTAGAGTGTCCTAAGCCAAGACAAGGAGGTCTTCTTTTGGACAAAAAGATTAGAAGTAATTTAGAAAGGTGAAAGAAAAATAAGAGAGGAGAGAAAGCAAGCCAATTTGAATCCTTTGGAAGGATTCAGCATTAACGATCAAAAATTTTTGGAGCTAAAGTCTTGATCGAGTTTTCATGTGGATCACCGTTGGAGGGCGGACACTTGGACGCCTCGTGGAGATTCTACAAACTTGGATTTAGCGTTACAGGTATTCTTCTATTTCAGCATTTATATTTATATTGTTTGATTGTTATCTTTAAGGTGATCTAGGCTTATAAGGGTTTCATGTTAAGGAACTTATTAAGAAATTTTTAAAATCCTAGCTTCCGCTGTCCATCATGACATGATCGGAACCCTTCAACTTTGCCTCGTACTCATCCACAGTATAGCTCTTTAAGACAAATTAAAAAATTTTCTCACTAACTCTCTCAATTGATTGGAAGAAAAATACTTGGAATAGAAGGCGGTATGAAATCTATGCCAGGTAACTAGCTCATGATTGTGAGCTAATGTGTGCTTCACAGACATCCATCAATGATGGGCTTTATCCTGAAGCATATAAATCACAAATTTACCTTTTTCCTCATTAGTACACTCCATTGCTCTAAAAGCTTTCTCCATCTCATGAATCCAAACCTCGGCCTCATAAGAATTAGTAGTAACTTTAAAAGTTGAAAGATCCATCTTTCTGAATTTAGCTATATCCCTTCTTTGCTCAAATGAGCCAACATCATGTTGGACTGGGTGTGGGGGCTGTTGAGGTTGTTGCCTTTATTGACATACTAATCCAATAACCTCCTCAATCAATTTCAAGCACTCGAGCTTGATTTCAAACTACATTCCCTTGTATCATCATTGGTTGACCCAGAATCGACTGATTTACTATCGACTGACCAGTCCCACCTTTTTGGTAAATACCAGATGCCACATTCTAATTTTCTTGACTCTAAAGTTTCTCAGCCACTTGGTTAGTAGGGGTTGAACCCTGCGAGCCCCCAACCATCTCATTTAGACTTTGTTGGGCCTGGCGAGATGGTATTCTGATTCAGTAAAAATAAAACAAACATCACAAATAACATTCAAACAAAATAACACAAAGTTATTAACAAGGAAGCACATAAAGTTGTCCCATTGCCTGGATTCTACCTGACTCTCAACCTTTCTTATGAATCCTAAGGATCCTATAACCCAGGCTCTAATACATCAACTCTTATCATAATGCCTAATGATCTTCAACTTAAGCTTTGATACTACTATTTTTGTCATGCCTCGAATCTGGAGTGCAACGAACACTGCGTACTTGAAGGGCGAACTATACAAGCATGCAAGGCTACTGAACAAATCATAATAATCCCAAAGTTTGATAATAATTGTTTTCAATCCTTAAAAATTGGTTTAATCAAAATCCATTCAATTCATTCTCATAATCAAATATATCAAACTAACAGAAGTCAAAATATTCTAATCAATTATTATTATTCAAATCTATTAAAATGTTCAAACTAAACTGAACTAGTCTAACTAAACAAAACTAGAAATCTAAATAATCATAAATATCTTTAGAAGATCTAGCTGACTCTCCCAAATTTCGAGCAATTATGATTTAGGATCTGAAAAATAAAAAAAATAATGAGCTATACCAACCTAGTAAGCAACATAATACATCAAAGTGGGATCTAAGCATGTCAAATAAATAATTAATCAAATAGCATGATAATAACTGAGAATAGATCAAATTTTGAATAATACACATTTCTTTTAAAAAAAAATTATTTAACCCATACAAAATTCAGACATGGCCACACAATCCAGTGTAATGGGTTAGATAGCAGATACAAGATGCACCAAGTGCCAGATAGCATATACCACTATGCTAATCACTGGTGGCTCGGTTTCGAAATTAGTTTTTTAGGTTACGAGTCAATAGGGCTAATGAATAATTTCTATTAGCGGGTTCAGATTATAGTCGTGCTGAGATATATAAATAAAATAAATTTTATAATTTATCCAGTTGTATTTTTCAAATTTTATCATACAAGAGTACTAATATATATATATATATATCATATTTTAAAATAATTATTACCATAATAATAACATGCCTAACTCATTTAATCAATTATAGAATAGATATCACAATTAAATTTAGTAAACTAACTATAATTTTAATATAGGTTAGAAAACACTCTTTGAAATGTTAGGTTACTTACCTCTTCTCGCTTCAAAATCCCACTTTAGTTTGACGAGTCGGGTTCTCTTATTTTAATATCATTAAATATAATTAATTTTATCATTATTTAGAAGCCAAGTTAAATGTTAAAATACTATTGGGGATACAACCTCATGCCTAAATTAGGAAGAAGGAAAGACATGGTCAATTAGGTGCTAGTACCCAAATGTTCGGGTCGGTCCAATCAAGGTGAACTCAATCGATCAAAATCAAACATGATTTAAGTAACTCAACGAAGATCAATAGTGGCCAAATTCTAAAAGAATCCGGCAAGGGTCAAGGTAATGGGCTAGCCTATCGTTCGGGTACCAAGGTGGTTCAAGACCTCCACTCTGGGTCAACTTGGATCCAAGCAAAGGGAGTAAGAGCTTTGAACTAAGTTTCTTAGGTCTTGCTTAGAGGGAGAAAGAGAGAGAAAGAAGAGACTGAAGCAATACATAAAAATAAGAAGAAGAAAGGAAGAAGAAAAATGGAGGAAAGAAAGGAGGAGGAGGAGGAGGAGGAAGAAGAAGAAAAAGAAGTAAGAGGAAGAGGGAAAGGGAGAAGATGGATTGTCGCCTTTAATTTTTGAGGGCTGCAACGCCGAGCTGGGGGACGACGTTGACTTCATAACCAAGTCTCCACTCTCAGCAAAGATCATAGAGGAACCTCTCTAGCCTCAGTTCAAGATACCGTAGCTGGAGACCTATGATGGAACTTCTGATCTCATGGATCACTTGAAGATCTTCAAGGCTCTCATGATGCTCCAAGGGGCCACAAATGTAGTGCCCTATCGAGCTTTTCTAGCTACTCTTGGAAAGCAACTCAGTTATGGTACACTGGACTTTAGCTGAACTCGATCAACTTCTTTGAGCAGTTCAGTCAGTTGTTCATGGCACACTTCATCAATAATCACAGACAGAGGAAAGGCTCAAAGAGTCTATTTGTTATTATGCTCGAGAGTCCTCACGGAGAGTCTACTACTCGAAGAGTCTATTTCTAGCCATTTCAATGCGGTGACTTTGAAAGTCCATGATTTGAATTACTTACTCACAATGTCCACGTTGTAGCACGAACTAAAGATTTTTTAGTTCCTCTTCTCTCTTTAGAAGTTTTCAAGAAAATTTTTTGAGCTTCTTGCCCAAGTTGAGAAGTACATAAACACAAAAGAAGCTACGATAGATTGGCTAGAGTTCGCCTGAAATAAGCCCGGCAAGAAAAAGAATAAACAAGCTCGAGAGGCAAAAGAAAAGCCCAGAAGGAAGCCAAGAAGTGATGACCAAAGTCCCCGCCATTCGAGGAGTCCACCTTAGCATTTTGAGAGGTACACACCTCTCAACACCTCCCGAGCATAGATCTTAATGGAGATAGAGAACCGATGCTATATGAAATGGCCTCAGGAGATGAAGCAAGGTGCTAAGAAGGATAAGGACAAATTTTGCAAGTTCTACCGAGATTTTGGCTATGACATTGAAGACTACTTGCAGCTTAAAAATGAGATTGAGGCCCTCATCCAACAGGGGTACCTCAGCCGTTTTGTTGACAACCTATGGGACTAGAATGATGCTGATCAGAAGTGGCGTGCAATCGAGTAGGAGATCAACAATTAGCCTACAGTGGGAATCATCAACACTATCTCTGGCAGTCTAGTAGTTGGTGGAAAGATCTTGTTTGCGCAAAGGAGTTACGTGCATGCTGCCCAAATAGGAAGCTCGGATCCAAAGAGGTAGAGGATGGGAAAAGTGATTTCCTTCTCAAATGCCAACATTGAAGACATGCAGACATGATAACATTGTTGTAGTTGCCTTAACCATTGCTAACTATGATGTAAAACACATTTTAGTGGATAATGAAAGCTCGGCAGATATATTATTTTTTGAGATCTTTTGCAAGATGAACTTGCCAATTGACTGACTAAAGAAGGTATACTTTCCTCTAATTGGGTTATTGGGAGATCCAATCTCTATGGAGGGAGCTATCTCTCTCCTAATCACGGTTGGTTGAACTTCGAGGCAAATGACTATGATGCTAGACTTCTTGATTGTGAAATTTCTCTTGGCGTACAACACTGATGGGGACCGAAATAGATCGTCCTGCCCACAACAAGAGGGCCACCCAATTTCAGCCCAATAGACACCAACGCCAACTAGAGGGAACTTCGGTCCGGCCTAGAACTAGCCCGACCTCGGACTCCTTCAACCTCAGATATTCGTCGACTCGCCTAACCAAGTTTGGGGCGCCTCCTATATTCGCTGACTCGCCCAATCAAGTTTAGGGCGCCTTCTACGATCGCTGACTCTCCCAACCAAGCTCGGGGTGCTTCCTATATTCGCCGACTCGTCCGATCAAGTTTGGAGCACCTTCTACAATCGCTGACTTGCCCCAACCAAGCTCGAGGCGCCTCCTGTATTTGCCGACTCGTCCGATCAAGTTCGGAGCACCTTCTACGATCGCTGACTTGCCCTGACTAAGCTCAGGGCGCCTCCTGTATTCGCTGAATCGCTCCAACCAAGCTCGGGGCGCTCTCTCCAATGATATGCCCCGATCCTTGAGCTCGAGGCGCTCCGCCGAGCACACCTCAGAACCGGGATGCTAGGTTAACTTCAGCACCCATCAGATCGTCCTCACCAAATGCATGATGTGACCTCTCAACGAACTTGGCCCTGCCAATGGCCCCACCCATATGCGTACCTACGCCCTCCTGCGTGGCCGTACATAGCAACTCCACCATGCCATGTTTTGCTTGCTAGCCTACGACAGCAAAGGACAACACCGTGCTACTCCGACTATACCCTGCTACGACTGTCAACATCTTACCGTTTCCAAGAACGGATAACACTGCATGCCACTAGTAAGCTATAGTGCGCCATCCGACTGAGGGCCATCCCCTCTCATGGTGAGAATGGGTAATACCTCCGCCACCTGGGCCTCTCTACTGAAACTATAAATAGTCCCGTCAGGTAACACTTAAGGAACTTTTGGCTGGACCAACTGAGTTTCGCACTAACTTGATCGTCGGAGGGTCCTCACTGAAAACACCGGTGAGACTTTGTGCAGGTACACCGCCGACCGTGGGAGGTGGCTCTCACCCTCTTCCTCCACACTCCGGCGGCTTCTCCGACTCCTCCAGCGTGGTTACCCTCGGGCCAGATTTGAACCACAACAAACACCATTTTGGGTCTGCTCAGACTAAACACCCTTCATACCATAGTGTCCACCTACCACCTGCTTATAAGGTTTCCGACCGGACAAGGTGAGGGAGAAGTTTGAGGTGACCTAGCCGGCATTGGCTCGATAGTGCTATGTGGCGACTTTTCGAGGGAACAAGCCAATAGAAGCACTCCACATAGAAGTTCTCGATGTTTGGGATAAGTAGAAGTAGAAGCATCGAAAACCAGTCGAGGAACTCCTCTAAGCCCCCCCGCAGCAAAGCAGATCTGAACAGGATATTACGGGTCAGAGTCAATCTCGATGAAGTTACCAAGACTTAGCTAGTGGACTTCCTCCAAGACAATGTTGACATCTTCGCCAAGCCAGCTTCTGGCATACCAGGTATAAGCTCAGATGTGAATGTTCATAGATTAAGCAATTGATCCAGCATACAAGCCTGTTCACCCGAAGAAGAGGAGCTTTTCCCTAGAGAGGCAACATACTATCAATAAAGATGTGAATAAGCTCCTTAAAGTAGGCTTCATTTGAGAAGTTGTATACCCCGACTAGATAGCAAATGTCGTCCTCGTGAAAAAGGCCAACAAGAAATGGTGAGTGTGTATTGACTTCACTGACCTTAACAAGGCCTATCCAAATGACAACTTCCCATTGCTGAGGATTGACCAACTGGTGGATGCGACATTGGGTCATTTGATGTCGAGCTTTATGAATACATTTTCTGGCTACAACTAAATTCAAATGACATCCCGAGATGAGGAGAAAACCTTCTTCATCACTGATAAAGGACTCAGACAATTACAAGGTCATGCTATTTGGACTAAAGAATGGGGCAAAATCGGTCGTCGAGGAGGATAGTTCTGAGCCCGTTGAGGTTCGATTAGGTGAGTGTTGCACCATAGGCATGTCATCTGATGATCACTTTGCTGTCTACCTTATCACTTTGCCCAACTAAACAAAACAAATGGGAGAAAAAAAAAAGAGTACAATATCGAACCGAGATAGGGAATCAGGAAGGCCTATTGGAAGCTTAAGATGAGGAAAGTCCTGTAGAGGGATGGAAGGACAAATGCTAGTGGTGACGTTAAGGAAGAACTTTGGCCACGAACAAATGAGAGAAATGACTTTGGAGATGAAACACTTGCCCACTCTCAACCTCTCTCCAGATGACTGGCCGCGGATGACTGGCCGCAGAAACCCCAAAATGGAGACAAAGCATCGGTCACCAGCATTATATAGAATCTTGGGCAGCCCAGATTGACACGATTATTTGAGGGCTCAGTTCGATCTCCACCATGTGTCCACCAGGCGTTCAATTCCGAACCGTCGCTTTAATTGCCACCGACAAAGCATCCAATCGTCGCCCTTGAAATCCTGCCATTGATGAAACTGTTTTGGGAAGTGACACCAGCATACAATCATAAATTTATTCTTCAGAAGATTTTTGAAGTTGACAAGATAGCCCTTGTTGATTGGCTCTATCGCCTTGGCTGGTTGGTTATAAATACTGTTCTTTATAATCTTGAGGAGCTTCAGCACATTTGATGATGGACCTGATATCATCTATAACTTGAACTAGTTATTTGTCATAAGACTTCATTTTCCCTTTATTTCCAATATGTGTTTATAGAAAGAGAAGTTAAACAAGTATATAGTAAGGTGTGTAGAAAGTTCTTTATGTATTGATGAAAACTCATTCCCATACTATGATCATGTTTTAGTGATCCCTGCGAAGTTCATAAAATCACAAGTGGTACACTTCACATAATATTTAATGTGCTTTTCTCTTATTGCGATCTGGCATTCCTTCTTATTTTTCCTTCGAATGAAAACTAGGTTTTAGGCTATTTGTAACTTGAGGCATTGATACTAAGCACAACTACATAATGAGTTCCTAATGCACTGCATGGTGACTTCTAGTGCCCCTATACAAGCTGCAAGCACAGATATGCTGATGATAATATCGAGTTACCCATTCCCCAGAGCAGTGTCAATTTGTTACCTTTCATGGATGCATGATTAGTTCTTATACTGCAGGTATGCTGAATGATAAGCAGCCAACTGAGAACAAAGACAAGGGTTCGCCACCAAGAGAAGGACAGAAGCGGAAGCGGACACCAGAGGAAGGAGAAGGAGACACTAGTCTCCAAAACCAACTGATTGAAGTTTTAGAGCGAAACAGCAAGATGCTGGCAGCCCAACTCGAAGCTCGAAACATCAACTGTCAACTGGATAGAGAGCAAAGGAAGGACCAAGCTGATAGCCTGCTTGGTGTTCTGAACAAACTTGTGGATGCTCTCGGAAGAATCGCAGATAAACTATAGGCGGACCCAAGAATGAGGATGCAAGGAAGCCACTGGAAGATATTGTATGGATAGATGAAGCTGTAACCCATGAAAGCAGACAGTAAATTATAGAGAAAATAGAGTTTGACAGCAACCCATTTTGTCAACTGGTTTTAGATTGCATAGTTTTGTAGTGCTAGGGATTAATGGTGAATAAGTTGTGGTTACATGGAATGTTGTGTAAGCTGGATTTGTAGAGATATCGGAAACAATTTTAATTGGTTAATAAAGGAATATTTTTTGTTTTGATGTTCAGTAGTAAGTTGATTACCATTTTCCTTTTTTAGTATATTTTGTTCAAGATTCTTTCAAGAAAAACAATGTTTTGTTTTTCTTTTTTTTCATTTTGTTGACTATATTCTTAATAGCCAATTTCTGCATCCTGGAGATAAATCTGAACTGTGTCATGGGCATGAAGAACCTCCCTATGCTGAGCCTGTCCAGACCTTGTGGAGGCTCTTCACGCATTGTTCAACAGTTCAACCTCATGCAGTTTTTGTCACAACCTAGGTCCTCATCAAAAAATGTAAGATAGAAGGTATTATATGGAATTCTTAGTTTTATTAAAGTACCCAAGATTTATCCAGTATATAGTTGATGTGGGACTAAATGCACGCCCGTATGGGTCTTCATACTCCTCTTTTTTAAACTCTAGTATCTTTGCCAAGTTAAAGGTCCAAATCTTTTCAAATTCAATTTAAAATGTCATGATTAGCTTGTGATTAATTTCAATGGACCATGCTACAGTGTCTTCTAGTCTATAAAGACTATGGGCCAGGTCTACTCTGATATCATTTGTCAAAACGCAGGATCTTACTTAAAAATGTTAGCTGAAAATTGTTATTTAAGTTTCTTGATCCAATATAAGTACCCAAGATTTATCTAGTATATAGTTAATACGAGACTAAACACATGATTACGTGGGTCCTCACAGTTTCCACTTCTTTTTTCTAGGTCTTTAAGGTATGCTCTTAACATTGAGTCTCCGTGGACTTGTAGAGAGCGCCCAAAAGTGTTAAATGGCGGCAAAGAAGAGGAGAGGGAATCGTTTTCACCAGGTTTCCTTCTAAACTTGAATCAATTAATCTGTTTTAAGAGAATTCTTGCCATAGGCCAAGTGCTAAACTCTTCTGAAGTCTTACAAATTCTCAATATATTTTCATAATGTGAAAGTCTTCTTTGGCTTCTTTTGAATTTTATTTTTTCTTGCCTTGGCTATATAACCTCTTGTTCAATAACCTTGCTCAGATACATCTGTGCTTTGCATGACTAAGTGTGAAACTGTTGGTCTAAGATATGTGGCTAAATAATAAAGCACTAAAGGCAAACTAATAAATCATCCAAGGATTTAGACTGCAAGGCAGAATAGTGCACAAACTTGTATTAAAATAATGCAATGATCGAGCATATGTTTCCTTAGCAAATCTTGTTGTTTAATGGTTCCAGAAATCAGATTATCTTAGCAAGATCTCACCTTGAGGTATGCAGAACTTTTTAATTTCTTTGAAGATGACTAGAAACTATTTAATTTTCTAGCGCTCTTCAAGTTTTCTTGTGAGAAACTGGCGGAATGCCTGTGCAATCATTGCCAATCCAACATTTTCCTCATCTTGATTTCTGAGGGAAGAGTGTGTTCCAAAGTGTAGACCAAGTATAGGGTGTGGACCGGAGTACTAGAGGTACAAATTGAGTATCAAGATGTGCGCCAATCCCCAAAGGGACTATTGAGGTGCAAATCAAGTATCGGGATATGGGCAAAGTCCTAAGAAGACTTCATGGTGTAGACTGAGGGGATGAGAGCTATTGGGTTAGGATGAGAGCAGAGCAGAACCTAAGAAGAGTAGATGGCCAGCAGTTACTGCTACCCAGAACATAGAGGAGTGGCGTAATTACCCACAATACAAGAGTAGCGGGAGGAATGGTAACTACTATGCATAGTAATAGTAGTCTACATGGTGCAACCAGTAAGGATAGGACTTAGAACTGAAAGTGATGCTTGCGCCAATAGTTAAAAGGGTCCACTTATAAGTATTAGCTAAAATGGGAATCAAGACAAAATCAGAATCTTGTATTTTCCATTTATTTGAATGATAGTTTAATTGCAACTTAATCTTCCAACTTAAGATAAAGGTAATGCTGAAGTTTGTGCGAGGCAATCGGGGTCTAAGAGTAAAGGTGATAAGATATTAGCCCACCAATGAATGGGAATGAGCAAGGTCAAGTCAACTAAGGACCTATAAAACCTTAGACCGACTATCAAATCCAAGCTGGGCTTTCGGTATGGTAACCCAAGGCTGAATGTACGGAGAAATAATGTCAGCCTAAGAGTCGGAGACGGGGGCATGCCGCTGTTCCAACCACCAATTAAGTTGATGGATTCCTGGAGATCACCAAAGTACCTGCAATGGAATATTAGGGTCTTTGTTCATGATATTGCATGCCACCACATAAACAACCATGCAAAAGGTATAAAACGAACTATACCTACCCATGATGATGATTCATGATGTTAATTGAGTTCCTGGAAATGCTAAGGCCGTGAAAGCACATGATCCTCCTAATATTACTATTCATAGTTGCTTTAGTCCATGCATTATCCAAGAGGATCATCAGACTCAATGTGGATACTTTGGCCACTACGAGTATTTAGGAGGATCATCAAACTCGATGTAGTTTACTTTGGCCACTACGAGTATTCAAGAAGATCACCAAACTCGATGTAGACCACTTTGAAAACTACAGATATTCAGAAAGATCACCAGACTCGATATGGACCACTTTGGCGACTACGAGTATTCAGGAGGATCACTAAATTCGATATGGACCACTTTGGCCACTACGAGCAGGGCTGGACATAGTCTAAGAGCGAGATCCACCATATCATAAAGTGGAATCGTATGCCAAATTTTTGGAGGCCATAACTTAGTTATACGATGCCCGATTAAGATAATCTTTTTTTTGAAATTGGGATTTTTTTTCGATATCTACAACTAGTATGTTGAATTAGAATAAAATTCCATCATTTAGACTCCAAAACAGGCTAATCAAACTAAAATTTTTCTTTTTGGGTAAGATTTTGATCGGGCATAGCTCTCTATCCAATATAAATTTGGCGGAGCGACAGAAGGCAGAGTTGATATAGAAGTCGAGATCTACCTCTTCAAAATTTTTAACTTTTTCTACTAGAGATGTCTGTTTTTTAAAAAATGTCCTACTAAGATTAAGAAAAGAAATCCAACCCAAATTATATAAAGATGGACCTTATCATTATAAATAGAGGCTATGTACCTTATTTTTTTTTTATGATTAATAAAATAACAGGAGACTTAAGCCCTATTTTTGCAATATTCCATCTTCTTCTAGTCATTTTTTGAGAGATTCGAGTTGAGCGATCGAAGAAAATCTTTCTTTTTCTCGACCAGATCAAGTTGGCATCTGAGCCATTCTCTTACTTGGTGGAATTTTAACTTGATTTGATTAGTGGTATCAGAGCCAAGCTCTTACCTTGGTGGAATTCTAACTTAATTTGATTAGATCAAGTTAGTATCAGAGCCTCGGTCTTCTACATTATAGGAGCCATAGTGCATGGTCTAGATACTCGAGCGGTATAAGCAGTCAGAAGAAGGGCTATCCGTGCTTAAAGTACATTGAAGGATAAAGACGAGTATGGTTGCTAGTTCTACCTCGATGGATGATGAGATATTGAATCATCTCATCTCATACAACTAGAAAGAAGATAGCCGAACGCATCTAGATTGCATCTCGATTGGCGATGCCTTCAATGCGAGCACCAATAACTTTATCTTCGAGCACAACCAAGTGGTTTAGCTGTGAGGCAGGGAAGCAAGTATTTTCCATCTTTAATTCTGATTTAACAGAAGCTAAATTCTCTAAATAAGGAAAGTTTTGATTCAAAAAGATCAACAAACTCAATGTGGACTATTTTGGCCACTACGGATATTCAGAAGGATCACCAAAGTCGATATGGATCATTTTGGCAGCTACGAGTATCCAAGGAGATCACCAAAGTCGATGTGGACCACTTTGGCCACTATGAATTATTCAGAAGGATTACCAAAC
Source organism: Phoenix roebelenii (assembly GCA_025769935.1). Lineage (NCBI taxonomy): Eukaryota > Viridiplantae > Streptophyta > Magnoliopsida > Arecales > Arecaceae > Phoenix > Phoenix roebelenii. The sequence continues at coordinate 5,478,812 of JAOXJJ010001179.1, read as the reverse complement.
TTAATGTAGATTATTTTGGCTACTATGAGTATTTAGAAAGATCACTAGGCTCGATATAGACCACTTTGGCCACTACGAGTAGGGCTGGACAGGGTCTAGAAATGAGATCTGCCACATTGAAAAGCTGAGTCGCATGTTAAATTTTTGGAGGCTATAACTTGGTCATGCGATGCCTGATTAAGATGATCTTTTTTTTAAAAAAATAGATATCTTTTTAGATCTACAATTAGAAGGTTGAATTGGGATGAAATTCCACCATTTAGACCCCAAAACAGGCTCGTCAAACTGAAAGTTTCTTTTTTCGGTATGATTTTGACACGGCATAGCTCTTGATCTGATAAGAAATCGATGGAGCCATAGATAGCAAAGTTTTTTAGAAGTCGAGATCTGCCTTTTTTGACAATATCATCTAGTTGATTGGTTACTCTATCTAGTAAATGTCCATCTACTTTTTTGACAATATCATGGTAGCTACATAGCGATGTTCCATCAAGCATACCAAAGAACTTATTTCCCTCGCTTTTGCTTCAACCGTCTGGAGGGAGACGTGCATACCATAAAAAACTTTTCAACAATCAGAGAGTGGTGACAAGTCTAGCAACAAGGGATAGATGTGTGGGCATGTCACTGGCATTAGGTGCCTTAACCTTCAAATTTTTTTTCTACTGCCACATCTTCTATTCAAAAGAAGATGGATAGGATTACATAGAATTTAGCCAGGGTTACGGTTAGAGTTATCTACTGCTATCACTACTCCTATGGTAGAATTTACTGATATTCTAAGAGCAAGATAAAGTAAAAACAAAGAAAATTAAAGATAAATAAGATTCATTGATGTATCGAAGGATTTTTTTCGATGTATAATTTACTTAATCATACTAAAGACAATCCATGCGTAATTGCGTACTCTTAGTGGCAATCCATATCTGGCCTCAACTTCTGGTAGTTGTGGCAATTAATGCTAGCTGTTCTCTCACTATTGATGTTCGTTAGAATGGTCAAAGCTTGCACCACCCGTAAGACCTATAATTGTGCTCGATCGACCTCGTCTTATTGTTAACCTTTTTTTGGCCTATCCTATAATAGTTTAATTTAGTCGTCTCCTTCTAATCAGCCTATAGCACAGTCCTTTGTGCTTTAAGGTGTTTTTAGACCGCTATGGCTAGCTCCTATATCGTATTTGTTCACTTCGGTCGATCAAGTATCCCTTTTACCGTCCATTTGGGTGATGCACTAGCTTAAGTCATGGTTCAAGGCTTGGGGTCCTCATCTGGTCTTACGTTAAAGCTATCACATGGCGAGCTCCAAATGTCAATATGCAGTGTAACAATTTTTTTATTAATATATTTTTTTGTATTTTTTTGCTTTATACAATGTTTTTTAGAGAAATTCGTAAGTTTAGAGGTCATAGCCAACTCCCTCTCCTCATAGATCAGCCTTCGATGCATGTGCTAACTCCTTATAGGCTGCTTCAATCGGAAAATGGCATAAATCTCACTATGTTTTAACAACTAGCATGCAAGAAAAGTTCTTTAAGAAAAAAATTATTGACAAATTTTAGGTTAGAAAAAAATTAAAATATCTAAAAATAAAATATATTCATAAATACAAATATTGATTTTCCTAACAAAGAGAAAACATATTTTTTAAAATGCAACTAAACAACTAATAAGATCCCCTTTTTAGGTAATGATAGAAACATACTTTATTAAGATTGATTTGACCTAAGGCTGCAAATGGGTCAGGTTGACCCATAACCTGATCCGATCCGACCCAACCCGCTTAAACTCGACTCGACCCATTTTGGAGAACCCATGGGGCCGGGTCGGGTTCTAAAATTGGACCCATTCTATTTTTTAGGTCGGGTCTGGGTTCGCTGAATTTGGATCTGACCTTACTCATTTGAAATTTGGATAATTTATGGTATTCAATCCTACGACCCGGACCCGAACCGGACTCGATTCTTTTAGCTTGGAACCGGGTTATACATAGACCTAATTTGTCCTGAATGATCCATTGGGTCAAAAATTATAGCGGTGGATCCGACCTGATCCGATCTTCTATTGGGTTAGTTATGGGCTCAAAATTAGGACCCGAACAAAGAGCTGGATTGGATCGAGGTCACTCATGACTCGATCCGATCCGACCCATTTGCATCCCTAATTTGATCATCGGAACCACTTATTTTCTCTCACATGCATTGCTAGTCATCAAAAATTGCAATAAAACAAAATTAATTTTTAAAAAATAATTTAAATAATTAGATGAAATCGCATATTTTAGGGTATGTGCGCGCTGTAACAAACAATGTGTAGACGGTGGGGGGCGGACAACCGCATATCTGCTTTTCAGTGGAACTTTCAAACCCAACGCACTACTAACCAAACACAACACACTACTTACCAAACAAAACCCACAACGCACACTCTTCAGCTCCCTTTCCTTCCTAGCCGGCCTCCCCTCCCTTGCCTCAACCCATATGAAAGGAAAACGTTTACCTCTTACCCAAAGGGCTCGTTTGGTTCGCGGGAAGCATTTTCCCTCCTAGGAATATGATTCCTGAAAAATAAATTTCTAGGAAGAGGATGCCTAAGAAAGTACTTTTGGCATGTTTGGTTGACAATGGGAAAGTGACAAATTTTCAAAGTGCTTATGTTTGGTTGGCCATCCACTTTTCTGGAAAAGTTATATATAATTCCTATTATGCCCTTAATAAAAATTAGGTCTTTAATGCATTTTTAATGCTTTTTTAATGCTGAATGACCTTTTTGAAAAAAAGTAAAAATGGAGTGATTCCCGCCTCATGGGAAAGTAACTTTCCTATGTATCTAATGGGAAAGACTTTTCCATGAAATGTGGGAACCATATTTCCATAGGAATACAACTTTTCCGTCTCTCTCCTTTGAAAACTCCAACCAAACAAGATACATCTTATTACTTTTCCGTTGACCATACTTTTTCCTCTTCTTTTCTGAACCAAACGAGCCCAAAATGGTAAACCTCCTCCCCCACCCCGGAAAGGGCAAGCTTTAAATTTTTAAACCCCCTCTCTCTTCTCTCTTAACACTTGCCTTCCTTTCATCTGGAGCTTTTAAGAGCGAAAAGGAAACAACGGAAATCTTCTTCATTATTTACCTTTTTTTCTTCTCGAGCTTTTAAGAGCGACAAAGAAATAAAGCGAAAGTGGAGCAGGTGATGCTCTCGAGACTCAACGGTAAGACCTGGATGGGATACTCTGGTGGAGGTGGTCAGGTGGCGGCAACGATGACGGTGCTACCCCCTCATCCACCGTTGCCACCTCCTCTACTGCCGCAGGCAAGGGCGACGACAAGCTGGACCTCCCGTCCTTTAGGTCCCTCCCCGAGAATAATTGGTACCTCAGCACCGCCGCCGGCAGTGCCGCCAATCCCAGCACCTCCTCCCAACACCCCTTCAGTGCCCTCAAACCGTCGCAAGAGATGAAAGACTTGGCCTTTCCGTTCGACCCTCGTCCACCTATCTTGCCCCTCCTCTCGTCGGTGGACTCTGCCGCCACCTTCCACCTCAACACCTCCGCACCCGTCATCCCTTCCAAGGCCACCATTTCATTGCTCCTCGGCCCGCTCCAACCAGTCCGACCTCAGCAGCGATGCCACCAGGTTCCTACCATGCGCCAAGGTGTCGATTGTTGGACAGTCGGGCCCAATATATTTGGGGGCCTAAGGCCGTTTTGTCTTTGAGACCTTCCCTATAGTGGGCCGGCTTAAGGAAAATTTACTGGGGGCCTTTTTTTCTTTCCATTTTATCTTTAAGGCATTTCCTACAGTGGGCCTTCTTTAGGCCGGGGCCTTAGGCGACCGCCTCAGTTGCCTAAGGGTTGAGCCGGCCTGGCGGGGGGGTTGTGGGCCTTCCTGGGGTGCGGGAGAACGGGCAAATGGCTGGTCATGGTTTTGGCTCGGCTGCCCAATTCTCGAGCGCTCGAGTGCCGCTGCTCGCTGAAAATGGTCCTAGTTCCAGCTTCAGTACCAGGTTTCACCTAATGGGTTTTGATTCTTCTGAGAATTCGCCATTCCTAAACAAGTCTAAGGTGTTGAGACCTGTGGAGATCTTCCCCGAGGTGGGAGGCCAGCAAACTTCGTTTCAGAAACGAGCTGTCACAGCTTTACGGCAGAATCATGTTGTTGCTGGGGGAGAAAGAGGCTCTGGGACTGTTGGGCCCAGGTGCAGGGCAGGGGAGCCATTTCAGGAGTGCAATGGAAGGGGAGCAGGAGAAGAGGAGGAGGGGGAGTGAGGAGGAGGAGATAGACGTGCGGCGGATCGATGGCTTGGGCTTGAATAATGACTCGGAGGAGGCTGCAGCTGAGAATGTAGGAGATTTAGGGGATGCGAAGAAAGATGATGTTGGAAATACTTCGAATGCCAATAATATAGTCTCAGGTGGTGGAGAAAAGAAAGGGAATAAGAAGGGCACCGGTGCAAAGAATCTTATGGCTGAGAGGAGGAGGAGGAAGAAGCTGAATGACCGGCTTTACATGCTCAGATCCGTTGTTCCAAGAATCAGCAAGGTGAGAACTTTATCTACTCCATCTCTTGGTCGATCTCATGTTGTTTAGTTAATCATCTTGCTTCCAAATTCAACTGTCTTTTGGTTCTTAGTGAATCTAATATAGCTTGATGGCTTCTATACGAAATAATATAATAATTGAATTCCATTGACCATTGCTTGAATTTCTTGTCGATTGCCATCCAAAGAATGGTGCTTTGATCTATTTCATGTTGTCGAACTGCATTATTCTGAAATTATTGATGAATATGAGCCCACGTTCATGAACCATCACCAACTCAATTCAACTCAACCAAGCCTTGACCCCAAACTAGTTAGGGACAGCTACATAAATTCTTTTTCTTCATTCCATTCGATTTAGAGCTATACTTTCTGAAAGATATATTGATATTAAGTCATTCCTTGCTACTTCATTGTATATAATTTTTGGTTTACATCTAAACCTCTTTCCTTCTATATGTATCAAATTACTACTTTCTGCTGGCACATCCCTCAACTTATATTGTGTAAGTCTAAACTATCTAAATCTTCTCAATTATTGGTGATACCTTTACCTTTTTATGAATGAATTTATTTTTTATTCCATATTTTCTTTTATTACCACACATCTATTTTAACATTTTCATTTCAGCTATATTCATCTTATGCACAAGTTGTTTCCTAACCATCCAACCTTCTATACTATAAAGTATAGCTGGTCATATGACTATCTATAAAAATTTTTCTTCAACTTAGCAAATATCCTATAATCACATAATACTGCAACAACACTTTTCCATTTTATCTAACCTATTTTAGTCCTGTAGATAACATTTTCTTCAATCTTTCATTCTTTATGAATAATCAAATCCTAAATACTGAAAATAATTACTTTTAGAAACTTCATGATCCTCAATTTTCATATGCTTCATCTTGCTCCTAGTTAATTTAAAAGTCCTAGATTTTAGTGCACTCCTCCACAATTCCAACTTATAACTAACTTAAATCTTTATTTCATCCACTAAAACTATATCATCTATAAATAGAATGCGGTCCTTTCATCATGTTAATGAAATATCTTTATGTTGTTGTTTCTTGTTGTTTGGCTTATTAACCTAGTATACATTGTTTTAATATTATGATGTTGTTGCTAAAAAGCAATCATGTAGTTTTGTTGTGTGAGCTTCCCCACAAAATAAAGTATCATATGAATTGAGCTGTTCATGAGCAACTTGGGTTCATTTTGATTAAAGGCTTATCTTAAGCTTGTTAGATTAAAAGGCAAGACAAGCTCATGCATGATGCTAAGGTTCAATTCACATACCAACAAGCCTGGAAAGCCCTTGGCTCACAGAAATAAGTGGAAACTTGGGCTCAACTTAATAATAGGATTGTACAATTAAAGAACAACCCAAGCGTGAATATATATACCTTAGTCTAGCATTAGCTTGAACACCTTTTGGATATAATAAGTCAAGTCTTAAAAGTGAACAACGTATAGCTTCTGCTTTGATTATTCCTGAATTACCCACAGACTCACTCTTATCCAGCACTTGATGGTGCTGGCAAACAGCTGCCCATCTTGACTGCTTACCTAATTATACAATTTGTGGCGAATTTGACTCTTGGTTCTTATATTCATTCCATAGGAACAGTTAAGTTTATCTATTTGCTAGAATTTACCGTGTGGTATGATTTGTTTATGGCAGCAGTCAGTTGCTTTAAATTGTTTGTATACCTTTTTTTTTATATATGAATTGATTCTGAATTTGTGGCTGACTTGATGTGTATTTCTTTGTAAAATGACTTCTCTCTTTCGCTGGACATGTGGTGAAATAGAGGAATAGTCAGTTATTTTTGTTTAGTATACTTTTATACATTTTTCATCTTGTTGTTAGTGTTTCTATCCACCAGGCACCTAATCTATATTTGAAATTTTAACTGAGCTAAAAGAATGGATCCATCTGAGAGGACATGTTTTTGATCAGTTTTATGTCTGCATGCACCTGTTTGTGCGCTTTCTGTCCGCTCTACATGTCCCTTGTTTCTTATGTGGGTTCCGCTCTTAGGGCCAGTGGGGCTGTCACGCCCTCGGCCCAAGATCGCGAGCCGGGGGTCCGAGCCAACCGCCACACACCCGTAGGAAACTCTCCCCACAAGCATGCAAGGCATTATTCACCAAACATCTCAATTTTATAAATCTAAATAATTTAACTGAATAAATGAAAATCTCATTCCATTGACTGATTCAAGCCATAAGGTCTCACAGATCTAAATACGCAGCGGAACAATAATTTACCAACATGCAGAAAACTAATTCTTAAAGAAGGCAAAACCTTGCAATGTCCAATAATCATGATAAATATCCATAATAACAACTCAACTTAAATAACCCTAATCCTAAGATTAACTCGTGCCACAATCCTTCTAGTCGCTCTCCCATTATTGGAACCC
>JAOXJJ010001179.1:5443006-5471736 GCA_025769935.1 Phoenix roebelenii | reverse complement strand
TCTTTTCTTTTTCTTCTTTCTTCTTTTCTCTTTCTTCTTTCTTCTTTTCTCTCCCGACTCCCCCTCTTCTCCTTCGGCGAAACAGGGGGGTCCCGTGACCCCCCCTTCTTCTTCTTCTTCCCTCTTGGTCGGACTTCGGGGCGGCCATGGTGGCCGGCCCCGACGGCGGCAGAAGGCGGCGGAGCAAGCCCGACCACCCCCTGCGGCTAGCGGCGGCGAGCATGCCGGCGCTAACGCCTCTAGCCGAAGCGACGCATCCCTTTTTGGGCCAAAATCCGGCGATCGGCTGGCTCAAAATTGCCACCTACCATGGCTAATCACCAAGCAAGGAGAAGGGAAAAGCTTACCTTAGCCTCGACGAAGATCCGGCGCCTTCCTTCCTCTCCGGCGGCGATGAAGGAAAAAGGTTCACCCTTGGTACTTGGCTCTCCCTCTTCCTCTCTCTCTCTCTCTACGGCAACACGAAGAAGAAGCCCCCCTGCATGCGGCGGCTCTCTCGTTCGGTGGGATCAAGGGAAAAGAGGAGGAGGAGCCCTAAAGGGTCTCCTCCTTCTTCTTCGGGATGGAGGACCCATCCCGTTGCCTCACGTGCGTTGCACGTGAGGCCAAGATTTGGGACTGGGCCGGTCGAGTAGACTGGGCCCAGTTCCGGGTTCTTACAGGGGCCAGTGCAACAGATGGGAGCAGATGATGTGGATGTCAACCTATTATTTGCAGATCCAGCACTCCTGCCTCTTTCACACTATTTTATATGTTTGAATTGTTGGTGTTGGTTGTTAGTCGTTCGATCTTTTGCTTTGTTTAATCATTCCTGAATGCGAAGGCCTTTTTTTCCTTTGAATTTTTAATGCTTGGCATCCAGATCCCCCACCCCCCCTCTCTTTTCTTCTCCTTCCCTTTAGTACATCTCTATATATGCTTCATGTCTTCTTTTTCTTGTTTTTTCTTTCGATTGAAACGAGTCTCAAGGCTCTCGGCAAGCTAGGTCAAGATATCTGATGTGATGAAGTAATCAAAGACTGGCCTTATACTTCTTCATTGATAACTTGTATGGAATATCTCAAGTCCCATAATTTCAACTATGTTTTGCCTTGACCAATTAGATCCACTCAAGAACGCTTCTGATGCCCAAAAGTAGGAAATCCCGACTTCAGACGAAGTCCCATTTGTGACAAAAATTTTAATATTCTTTGAGCCCACCTTCATCTTTACACTTTTCATCCATATACTTCTTATTTCACACTAGCTGACTGAGCAGGTGCTACCTTTCATTACTTTCATCTCTGTAACTTATTCTCCTTTTGCATCGGTTTAGTTGTCTTTGTTCTTTCCATGTGCTTTTACCTGTGCGAGTGTTTGCACTTTTGAACCTGACTGAAAAATCTAGAACTTGCTATGGGGGCAGCATGCAATGTTCCAGGGAAAATTACAAGACTATTAGCTTTCCTTGTCAGTTATTTCCTGCTCAAATTTTTAGATGTTGGTTTACAAAGCATATGCCGATTTTTATAAATTGCTGCCATCGGTATACAAGACATCCACTTAGATGGTGATGGCAACTGTTTTACTACTGATTATAATGTTGTTGTCTAACACTATAGATAGCCATGCTGTTGCTCCTGATAATTTTGTGTAGATGATATATAGGTTTAATCTTTCCTCCTTGCCTTGACAGATGGATAGAGCTTCTACTCTTGGAGATGCCATCGAGTACTTGAAGGAGCTTCTGCAAAGGACGAATGATCTTCACAATGAAATCAGGTCAGCACCTTGCAGTACTTCAATATCTGCTACAACTAAGACAAGCTTGCACCCATTGGCACCCACATCACCAACTCTGCCTTCCCGTGTCAAGGAGGAACGCCCCACCAGTCAACCACCAAGGGTAAGTTCATTTCCACTTGGTCACCACGCCAAATGTCTTACTCCTTTTTGGTTCTTGATAGCTAAAATCGCTATTGCTAGCTTAGTATGTTTTTTCTATCATTTCTTCGATCCTCACAAAAAACATGTTGTTGCTATCATTTCTGCATATTTTAGATTGTCTAGCTCCATCGAGATGTTACCTGCCAAATTATTTTTTCTTTTTTTATTATTATAAAATCGCCCATGTTACAGTATCTTCTAGTCACACATAGACCATAAACTAGGTTTGCTTTGATATTATTTATAACAATCTAAGATTTCAGCTGAAAAAACTAGTCAAAAGATATTATTCAGATTTTTTTGGTCCTATATAAATATCCAAGATTCCCTCAATGCATAAACAAGATGTAACTAAATATATGTTGACATAGGTTCCATATGTCACCAACACAAGGTTTCACATATTAGCCAACTAAGGGGTCACTAGTATGATTCTCCCTATAAGTGATATATAAAATGGTGTTCAGAACCCATTCTTACTAAGGGCATGTGTTTAGTCCCATATTTTTTATATGTTGAGAAGATCTTGGACATTTATATAGCACTGAGGAACCTAACAAAAAAAATCTAGCTAGCTTTTTCACATGAGGTCTTCAATTGTTATAAAAGGTGTAAGAATGAACTTAGTCCATCACCCATGTAGATTAGAGGTCATTGTAATGCGAGACCTTTTGAGGCCGACCATGAATTGATTATGGTATTTATGATTGAATTTGATTAGATTTAGACTTTTAACTTGGATAGGATACCAATACTTACATCGGGAGAGTACATGAGAGTCCATATTGGTGAAATGCAAGAGCATATTCGTATCATGTAAGAGCCATATTGTTGTGTTTATCTCACGTCAGTATGTTGGGAAGCTCTTCAGTGCTTATACAAGGCTAAGAAACATAAATAACACCTTCTGGCCGGCTAGTCTTTTTAGGTGAGATTATCATTTATACACTGTAATATGAATCTATATATTACGTTGCTCATTTTAATGTTAGTTTTTAAACAATATTTTGTCGATATATACTAAATAGTAATTGTATGGGTGAAATAATTTTTTTTTGTTCTGATTTTGATTGCTTGTCCACATTTGAACTAGTTGAAACTTAGTCTAATCTGACAACAATTTGAATATAAACCTACCAGATGGATAAATGTTCAAATACCCTTTGTGTTGTCTAGGTAATTTTAGAATTGTAGCTTGTGGTAAATGCAACAATGATGATAAATGTTGAAGTACATTTTACTCTCATATATCGTATGTGTAGGTTGAAGTCAGGGCAAAAGAGGGCCAAGCAGTGAACATTCACATTTTTTGTGGCCGAAGACCTGGTTTATTGTTCTCCACCCTAAGGACACTTGAAAGCCTTGGTCTTGATGTCCCAACAGGTAGTTATCAGCTGTTTTGATGGGCTTGCACTTGATGTTTTTCGAGCTGAGGTTAGCTTCTTTCTATCACTATAATTCTAAAGGTCATCACATACTTTTCGAGCTTCTTACTCTCTCCTCTTACATTGAGCTAATTCCATTTAGTTCCTTTGATACTAATCATCTATATATGTTCAAATGTTCTTTTTCTCAGCAATGCAAGGATGGACCTCAAGTTCCACCTGAAGAAATCAAAGCTGTGCTTTTGCAATTTGCCGGCTATTAAAGTGGAATGTAGCTAAATAAAATTATGGAAGGATTTGCAAAGTGACCAACTATAATAAATATATTTTAGTTTTAGCAGGCTTTCATTTCATAGTTTTCAATGTCACCAAGTCACATAGGTGGTGATGGATCCTAATATAACTTTCCTTGATCTAGCTTGGCAAGGAGAAACATTGCCAATCTCTTGCTTCAATCCTAAAATATATGGTCCATGTTGAATCATGATATTAGTTAATTGTTCAATATCCAGATTAAACTTTGGTCATTGTCATGCCTCGAACCAAAAGTGTAATAGACGTTGCATGCCTGCAAGATAGACCATACAAGCATCCAAGGTTCTATGATTAACCAACTAAATCAAGTCATAATAATTTCCAAATAATAGCAAGATTTCCTCAATCCTCGATAATCAACATAATTTCAAAAAATTATTTTTCATAAATTGATACTAAATCGAATATCAAGCTATGGCCATGTAACCTAGTAGCATTGGCTAGATACTAAATGTAATAGATATAGGATGCGCTAGATGCTAGATATTATATAATAGGTATTACTATTCTAATCATTGATGGTTTGGTGTTAAAACTAATTTCTTAGATTACAAGTCGACAGAGCTAACATACAATCCTCATGAGCAGGGTCAAATCATAGCCATGTTGAGCATATATGTATGTATGTAAATATGTATTTATGTATGTATGTATATATGTATTTATGTATGCATGCATGCATGCATGCATGCATATATATATATATATATAAGCAATTTTATAAACTATCCAATCAAATTTTTCAAATCTGTTACTCAAGACTGGCCATGTATTCAAAATTAACTTATTTTCAAGAGTTTCAAAAGATATATAGTACTCTTGTGTTATTTCCAAAAATAAAAAAAACTAGACTAGCAAAGATAACATGCTTAACCATTAATCAAAACAAAAAGTAGAGATCATAAAACATATTTGGTAAACTAATTATAATTTTTTCAAGATCATTTTTCTAACAAATTATAAACAGAAAATATTATAAAGTGTCATGTTACTTACTACTTCTTGCTTCAAATTTCCACTTCAACTAGGCAGGTCAACCACACCAATTCAAGGTCATTAAAGTACATTTCAAATTTCCATTTAAAGGGCAAATTAATGTAGTTTGTTGTCGTTTTTCTCAACATGACTATATATGGAAACATTTTTATTTAATTTTTACGTTGTTCTTTTTAGTTTTTGGTGGATGTTTTGCATTTATATAATAAATACTTGGCCACATGCTAAGTAGTGGCCAAAGCTCTATTACAAAATTAAGGATAAATGGTTTGGCTTAGCTCAAATTAACCAAGCATATTTCTCAGCACTTAATTTTATGATTCATTGATGCCTAAAGCGAACAGGTGATTGATAAATGGTACATGGATAGTAGAGTAATTCCAAAAAAATTGATTCTTGTATAGGAAACAGTATGAGCTTCAACAGTTCTAAGGCAATTGTTTGACATCAATTTTCAGTGGTTGACAAGATTAAAAAAAAATAAAGCCATGATTAAGGAGTATCTTTCACATTTCTAAGAACTACTTAGACTTTTTCTACAGAGTGATTCCATGGACTCAACCTTCCATGAATCCCTTATATCTTGATTCTTCAACATAATAACATTCCATCCGAAAGCATTCCCTATCTTAGTCAATTATCCTTGTGTAATCAATCTTAATGGTCTGTTTTAGTTACATGTGAGTTATTACTTCCCTTTTTATTTGATTTTTTGTGTAATTTCACAATCTAATAGAATTTATGAAGTCCACTTATTAAAGTAAGTGCAAACTCTATCTCATGATAGACCAAAACCATTGATCAATCTACTCAATGTAGCATGCCAGGACCCCATCGATCATCATTTTAGTTTTCCTGAAAATATATCATGATCATCATCATCATCATTATTATTCTCTTTATCATTATCATTATCATTATTATCAGTATCATCATCATCATCATCATTATTATTATCATTATTTTGTTGCCTTTTTAAGGTTAAAATGACTAGACAAAAAGGGAGGGGGGGAGAAAGAGCCGAGACTTGAGAAAATATAAAATTATAGAAAATGTAAAATGTTCACCAAAAAACTAAAAAGAAGAATGAAAGTTGAACAAAAATATGTCCATATACAAGCAAACTGAAAGAAAAGGGCAATAAACTATATTAATTCTCTAGTTAAATGATTGACATACAGAAAAGGGCAATAAACTAATAGCAGAATCTTAAAGGTCTAATCAGTGGGGTTACACTACAAGGGATGGATATTTAACTTTGTGTTTATAGTCTATACCAAGGACTCTCTAATATCCTACGAAGCTAAGGAATAGGTTATGAGATCTTTCAAATATAAGATTATATAGTTGGAAATTCATCTCTAATTTGAAAATTAATTTTGATAAAAGCAAGTTTGTTTATGTAGGTGCAAATATTTCTGAATAGATAGTTAAGTTTTGGGTTGTAATGAAGCTAGTCTTCCTATCACTTATCTTAGATTCCATTGGCATCATTTTGAGCTTTGCAAACTAGACTGGAAGTTCTTGATTGATAAAATAGCCAAGAGGATAAGTGGGCGGAAAGGGAGACTTCTTTTGAGAGGTCCAATTAACTTTGGTTAATTTTGCTCTATCAAGCATCCATACACATACTGGCTTAGTTATCATCTTGGGCACTGAGGAAGATTGATGCTGCTATTAGAGATGCCTTCTTGTGGAAAGAAAAGGTGGTTGTTGTAGGTAATGTCTAGCTACTCAAGTAGAAAGATGTGTGCAAACCTATTAAGATCAAGTTTTTTCTCTATTACTACTTTGAAAAACGAAATTCTTAATGACTGAGAATCTTAAGGGACGTCATTGGCCAATCCAAGTACTTGTGCCCTTTTTCAATTTGACAATGAAACCATAGACCATTTATTTGTCAACTGCAATTTCTTGAGATCTATTTGGGATGCCTTTTTACTAGAACTAGAAATCTCGTAGTGGCTATCTACTGTACATTCATTATAGTTAGATTGGTCGTGATTTATATTGAGAAAGACTGGAGACTGGCTTAGTTCACATTGGTAGCAGTCATTAGTTGAACTATTTAGACTAAGTGGAATAAGAGTTCTCGCTTTCTTTTTTTTAATGAAAGGGAGGCAAAAGCCATCCTATTTATTAAGAATTTAAAAGGATATACAGAAAAAGTACTCTCTCATAAGGAGAGAGAGAAGAGAAAACAATTACACTTGCAGAAAGATATAAAGAAAACAAGAATCATACTTAGGCTCATAGTTTAGGCTTGCATTCAGCCTACCTATAAAGAGTGGTGCCCTATTCTTATCCAAAATAGGGAACAACATACAAACCCTTATTCTCCTGCCATATGCCTCAACCCTCTTGGATGATCATGCTCCACCACCTTCATTCCTCGTGCCACTTCTCTTCTCTCGCATCCACTCAACATCATGCCCTAACTCTCCTTCACTACATGGAATGCCACCATCTCTCTCTTTGCTTCTCTCTCCTCTCTCACTTGCCTCCTTTTTCACCATCTCTCTCTCACCCATCGTTCCCCTCCTCCCCTCCTTATGCATGTGTGTGAAAGCAGGAGGAGGATACCATGCCCTCTCTTCCATTCTCTCACTTTCTCTCCTTTGTTTCATACTTGTAGTTTATCTCCTCTCATTTCATTTACTTAACGGAGTGACTAAGCATTGCCTAGTCTTCTTCTTGGAAAAAAAGGAAAGAGAATTAGACATTAAAGTTTCGGCCTAACAAACTTGCTCTGCTCCACATTTATAGAAATGGATATGATTTTCTAGATTATACTGTAAAATTCTTTTGTGTGTGCTTGTGTGCATATAAAAATAAATAGTTGAAAGCTTAGATTGGAATCTAAAAACTACCAACATGCTCGCAGTGGTTTTTTCTATCTCCGAAGTCCATGTCATTCTAGAAATAAGGATTTCAACTACTATTTTGTATATAAAACATTTATATGAAAGTATATTTTCTGCCATTATTTTTCTATCTATTGTGGTGACTCTCAAGAATCATCATTTGGATAAACTATAATGATGGGTTCAAGGATCTCTATTGTGAAAGTATTACATATCTCCGAATTTTGGATGCAAGCAACATGAGTTTAATCTTATCCTCACCTCAATTTTGGCTACACTTTCTCCATCCTAATGCAATAATATATATGTGCATGGTTGCATGCACTATAATTTTTGTAATAGAATTAAATAACAAACCATGGCGACTTTTCTTAAATCCATCACTATTTAGTATTCACATAATCCAATAGTATCTTTTCAAAAGTTTAATTTTAAATTATATTTTTAAATAAAACATAGAGTGAAAAATATTGCATTTATTATTATTTTACTAATATAAGCTATTGCTATTAGGCAGTATAATTTTTCTCCCTATGTAAACATGAATAAATTAAGTTCGGATTCAAACTTTAACCCTCAGGATTATTGAAAGAAGGTGGCATCTATGGACCATTCCATTTTCTTACATATTAGTATATCTCATTTTCTATATTTAAAGCTAGCTATCCCTATGATAGTGCATAGCATAAAGAAAGGTTGAAATGATAATAATTATTAGACACTATTCTATTTTGATGGTTGTTGTTGTTGTATAAAGAAAACAATAACCGGTACTACCTAACTCCAAATGGTTCACAGTAAGACGATCAAATTGACAACAATCAATAACATGTTGTGTTGCATAAACGCAACATAATCAAGTAGCTTCCAATTATTGTATGGTAGTTACTATTTGTTATTTTTGATTAAACATGTTAATAATGATTATTATATCTTTTAGCATGTTATAACAACAAATAATAATGTTAAATTAAGATAAGGCCATTATACTAAGAAAAAGAAAAATTACAATGACACTACTTCAACTTTTGACAAAAAACACTTTCATTCCAAAACTTTTAATTTTTTCAATTAGATTCCAAAATTTAATTTTTCATTGAAATATGGCTCAGCCGTCTATCTCTATTAGGATCCATGAACATGTAATCATCATGTGACAATAAGATATTTCTAAAATTTCAAAACTATCCTTCCTACTAAATTAGTGGGGAGGTTTTAGTGCCAACCCATTCCATAGCTATAAATATCCCCATCTTCCAAACAGATAGAAGGTAAACTAGTTATTTTTTATTTTACGTTAACAATGTTAAAGTGCTCCGAAGCATACTGCAATGAAAAATTAAGTTTTTGATCAAACCAAAAAAAACTTAAAAATTTTGAGGTGAAAATATTTTTGGTCAAAAGTTAAAATAGGTGTTGTCATAATTTTCTAAAAAAAAAGTTATTATTTCTCAATGTAAGATGCAGGCTATCAAGAGCAAAACTCTTGATCCCCTACTGTTCATCTTTTGCTCTAATTGGTAGTGTCGCTTAATTTATTGAGCTCTGCAGGCATACGCCAAATGCTAGTAATACAGTAATAATAGAATTATTGCCACCTTCGTCTTGCTGCAACCCTAGTACGGCATTCGGGAGTAGGAATATAGGCAAACTGGATGGAAGGTAAGCATTCGCCAATAGTTTTCTTTTGAAAAACCTTTTCTTTCCCTTCCTTTCACATGCGAATTGTGAGAAATGAGTCTAACTTTAGTCCATTTCCACGTTCCAAGGCCCCAACTCTCCGTCGGCGGTATTCAGGCGGATTTGGACTTGGACGCTATGAGATCGTCGTTAGATTCCTGTCTCCTTCGCTGAAAGATCCAGCTAGAATCCGGCTTGCCCCGACTTTTAGTGGTTGGTCAAAGCCATTGTCCGCTTTGAAATATAAAACTAAAATGAGGTTATGGTCACCTCGGCAAAGACAAGCAAACATTGACCCAAATTTTCTTTCTATTGTGAATCAATCTATGAGGTCAAAAACCATGAAAGCCTCTCGACCTTTCTGGTTCAGACTGCCTCCCGAGCCAAACTAATATTGACAGGAACAGTCCAATCGTAGGCTTGATTTAGAATCTATTATAGTTCTTGCATGATTAACTTCAATCCAATTATTAAAAAAGAGACAATCCTAGCTTGCTTAGATTTTTTTTTTTTTTTAGAGTGAAAATGATTTGAATAATATTTGGCCGGATCCATTTTCGTATTCGAATTTATTTGAATATACTTAGAAATTTGAGAATTAAACTAATATCAGTATCCCTATCCATATTTGTTAAAGAAAAATGGATATGGATATAAATAGACAACTATCCGATGCATATCCCAATATCCAATTCCATTTGTAATCTTATTTAATTTTATATGGCACTCATAAATTTTTAAGGAAAAACAATGACCATATTAATATGCTATTAACTTGATTTATCACCTATTTAGTAATATTTTTGATTATGTAGTTATAAGGCTTAATTATTCGATTTATATTCATATTTATATCTATATTTTTGGTATTCGATTAGTATCCGTATCCATTTAAAACAAATATAGATATAAATTTTTGTATCCTATTAACATCCATATTTGTATTTTTATTCGTCAAATAAAATAAATATGGTATAGATATAATATATGATCTGTATCCGATCCGAATTCAATTCTATAATTTTTGCATTATGAACTACCTTTGTTATTATCAAAAAAAGAGGCAAGTAAGCACCTTGTCTTCTATTCAATAGTTATGAACAATCACACAAATATTCAACTTATTGATTATCTATCATAACAGCCTTAATACTTGGAGTCTGTATTTGCTATGTATATGAGCCAATCTTTTATTTTAAGAAAAAGTAAGCTGTCTATTTGCCATATATGAGCCGATCTTTCCTTTTAAGAAAAAATGTGAAGGATATGGTACCTGACTTTTGGTGGTCAAAGATGGTGACATATTAGGTGGATGGCAATACTTTTGTAGTTTTTGTTTTGATAGAAATATAATCAAATTTATCTATTCTTACTCGGAAAGGGACGATCATTATTGGAAGGTGCTCCGATCTCATTCCAGTCACACGCGCACGGTGCGCGGCGGCTCCCGCACCCGGACGGATAACCGCACGTTTTATTATCAAAAAAAAAAAACACCACGCACGTTTCCTTACGTTCACTCGCGGATAAACGGACCGGCACTTCCCCTGAACGGCTCGCCGAGGCGGTGACAATACCGCGGATCGGCGGCCTCGCACCCACTGCGCGCCGCGGTTTTCCGTCCCACGTTAGGGTTCAATCTGGGCCGTCTATTCGGGCAAAAGAAGCGGGAGAGAGCATTCGTTTCCACGAGCCCAGCTTTTATACACCCCGCCCTCGCCCCCTTCCTCGCGCCGCCCTCCTCTTCCGTTCCGTCCCCTTTCCCACTCTTTCTCTCTCCTCCAACGGAGCTCGAGAAGAAAGGAATAAAAAAAAGAATAAACAGTCGAAGAAAATCCTCGAATTCCAGGTACGATTTCATGGCGCTTCCTCCCCTCTGGATCTTCTCCGATCTTGTTTTCCGTGTAGATTTTGGAGTTTCTTCAGTTTTTTTTTTAATTTTCGATTTCTTGATGCATTTTCTTGGGGAGTTTGTTCGATTTCTTCTTGATTTCTGTAGCAATCGTGGCAAAGGAGTCAGAACTCCATTTTTTTTAAGGAAAATTCCAGATCGGCGTAATTGCTGGCAATTCTCGTTCTTTACTCGGATCTTTGAGGAATTAGTGAAGAATGGACGAGGTTTGGTTTGATTAACGCTTGTATTTGTATAGGACCGGGGAAAAGGTGCTGATTTATTTTGAAATATGGCGGTATCTCTCCAATTTGGAGCTCGAACGCACTGTTCTGCAGTTGCGTGGGATTCTTGGAGCTCTCTTTCTTTCTCGTCGAGCTTTCCAAGTAAACGAGACTTCGAGTCATCTGTGAGGTTCATTTGTAGAAAGAGGGAGAGGTGCTGTGGGAGGAGGGGAGGTTTGAAGGTATGTTGCGAGAGAGGAGTATCTGCTATTGTGGAGAAGCATGAGGTGGTGAGGGAGGGTGCTGATGGTAATGCTGCACAGCTGAGCATCGTGATGAAGTTCGGGGGGTCATCGGTGGCATCGGCTGACAGGATGAGGGAGGTTTCTGACCTCATTCTTAGCTTTCCCGAAGAAAGGCCAGTGATTGTTCTATCTGCAATGGGGAAGACAACAAACAACCTTCTGCTGGTATTGAGACATTTCTCCTCGGAATGAGTTTTCTGTGTCTTGTCTTATGTTCAGTTCATGGAGATGGCACCTATTGTTTGTTTAATTATAGGCTGGGGAAAAAGCTGTCTGCTGTGGGGTGAGCAATGTGTCTGACCTTGAAGAGTTGAGCTTTGTAAAAGAGTTGCATCTTAAGTATGTTATTCTTTTCTCATTTGTTGTTGTTGATAAGGTTGTTTTTTATCTGCGCGTTTTGATGACATCTTTTTTTCCCCCAATTGTTCAGGACAGTTGATGAACTTGGAATTGATAGGTCTGTCATTTCTGGTGAGTTTCCATGATATCTTTTGTTTGTTTATCATTTGCTTCATCAGGATGGTAGTGCTATTTGGTCTTAGTTAAATTCAGTGATCATTTTGTGAATATAATGATTATGCACCATCCTTTTACCATACATCTTGAAATAAGCTCAACAACTAGTCAAGTTTGATGATTACTAAAGGTGGCATGTAGAATTGCTTAACAAGCCTGAAGAATTTAGTACCTAGGTTTCCAATTAGTTTTAACTCAAGTGAGCAAGATGTCCTACCGACTTGATGCTATAATGGTGTGTTCTTGGTAGTTTAATCACCTAATTCCAGACTCATCATCATTTATGAGTCAAAATCACCTTCATCAACTGCTCACAAAATCTTTAAATGCTAAAGCACTAAGCTATAGTCTTGATAATATGATGTTTTTTTGGTGCTGTTAAAGTACTCATCAAACATAAAGTAGAATAAAGGTGGGATCAAATGCCTAAGATCTGCAACAATAACAACAAACATATATCTATAGACCATTTGATGCAATAATTTAGGCTAGCATAAAATTTTACGACTAGAGACTATGTTTACAAAGTTTTTAAGCACGGACTTATGATAGAGACTTTGGGGATCAAAATGTGGAATCACTAAAAAACATTGCCACATAGACATTAAGCCTGAACATGTATAAGCATAAGATCGTGGTTTAGAAGACCTAGAATTGTATAAAGTTTATTGAGTTAAATGCCTTATAGTGTTAAGGTCAAACCATCGAAAATCCCTGTCATATGGATTTTTCCTAAAAGATTTATAGGTGGGTCTGAGAGCCTAAATGTGGTAGGGTCTACAGCCTCAAGGTTCCTTCAAGAACTCAATTATTTTGTGGGTCCCTCAAAGAACCTACGTATAGATACACAAAGCCTTAAGGTGGTGTTTGGTGACCCAAATGGGATCACAAGATGATCTTAGATCATTGATAATCCTTATCCCAGGGTAATCTGATCCCTGGTGATCTAAGATCACCATGTTTAGTATGCTATGTTTCAGTAATTAGAGATTTTCGGGTATCCATAATAACCTATTTGGTATTCCACGGGAATCGAAAATCATTGACCATATAATACCAAAACTATCCTAATATGTTCCATTAAAATATATTTATTAATCATGTAAAATATATTATAATAAAATATTTATATATTTATTAATTTATTAATTGTGAATATATTCCATAGAAATATATTTATTAATCCCATAAATTTTTAATCCTATAAAGATATATTAATTGTTATTATAGAACTAATATTTTTATTTATACTTGTAATATATTATTTTATTACTAATATTTATTTTGATTAGAAAAATAAGGCAAAGTGATAATTTATTTATACTTGTAATATATTGTTTTGTTTGTTAATTGTAATGTCATTTGATCTTTGGTTGCTTTGATGCTTTAGCGAATTCTTTGATTGGCAGCAGACAAGAATCTGATGCTGTGTTTCTTTGTTTGGTTGAGTTTAGATTGTCATTTTATGAGTGATCAAGGGATGCATGATGGTTTCACTCAAACTGAGAGATATCCCAATTTTTTAAAAAGATTTTCCGATGGTGCTGGGCCCAAGTTGTAAATTTGGCCTGCAGACCAGCCCACGTGCTTCCCATTGGATTGCCAAATCAGGTTGTACGATTAAATTTTCATGGTTTGGTGCAGTTCAACGCTGATATGACTGAAACCTGACTTGTTTACATCCATAATTATAAATATGATTATGCTCAACTGGTATCGGTGTCTTGCATCTTGCTTCACTGATGCAAGTTGTTAACTTAATGTAAGATCCTGTATAGAACTTCCTATCCAATCTAGTTAGATATAGCAGGATCCCTTGTTAGATTTGACCATTCAGATGCGATGGAGATGGCACAAACATGTCATGTGCATGCGCATTCTATAAGAAATTACATAGAAACTTGCATGTGTAAGTAGGTAAACCCAACTTCTTCCCATGTGCTAGTGCTAATAAAGTCTTAAAGAGCACATGTTTTTGCTGATTTCACTTTACCACAAATGTGGTGCTCCCTCTTGATGCTGCTTTCAAGCTCTGCTCTTGATCCTTCTTTGGGTGGGAATGTAGGCATTTCCAAACTTTCTGTGGTGTTCAAATGTTACATAGTTTGAGGTCACTGCGTGGATCTATTTTGTCAATTTTCCAGCTAATCAATGCTGTTTGGCACGGCGATTTGACCTGGTTTATCCTCGATACTGACTGATGCAGACTGGACATGAGCAACCATATGCCAGCACAAGTCCTAGACTCATCCAACCATAGTCACAAAGTTCATCATATGAAACTAAATTAGTTAGATGGACAAATTAAAGATTTGGGAGCATAAATTAAAAGTTTGAAAGGAAAATTATAAAACCATAATTAGCAAAATAAATTTGAAAAAATGTAACCTTGTAGATATATCCATATAATGGTTCATGAATAAGCAAGCATGGAAGAGAGAGTAACAACAATCAATAGTAACACTACTCCCACCAGCAATGGAGCGTAACATTGTTTCATTACAGTCCTTGATTATTCTGAAAAAAACATGACTTGTTCAAGCTTCATAGAATTCATATTTTTTTTTTAAAATTTTGAGTAATATAAATATTCCAGAATAGTTTGCAAACCCGTGCAACTAATTAATAGTTGTGAACAATTTAGATGTTTTGTTGGAAAAGTTGAAACGTTTGTTGTTATGCATCAAAGTAGGCTGTTTTGGCTATTATTAACCAGTTCAAGGCCATTTTATCCATGTAAGGGGTCAGTTCACCAGATTATTAGATGATATGACCTATGTGATTATTGTTGTGGTTCTAGGAACTTCATATCTGATAAAGATAATGATTGTAATTTCCTACATGAATCTTTTGATCAGCTACCATTCAAACTTGCTGTTTCCACAGCTTATTGGTATATCTATATAGTGGTTCATGAACAAGCAAGTGTGCAAGAGGCAAAAACAACAATCAACAGCAATACCACTCCCACTGACAATAGCGGGTAGCATCATTTCTATGCTTCCTTGATTCTTCTGAAAAAAACATGAATAATTTGTGCGAGCTTCCTAAAATTCGTATTTAAAGAAGTTGAGTAATATAAATATTCCAGAATAGTTCGGAAACACCTGCAACTAGTTAATAGTTTGTGAAAATTTGGATATTTTATTTTAAAGGTTGTAAATGGTTGTTGCTATGCATCAAAGCAGGCTGTCCTAGGTCTTATTAATAGGTTCAAGGCCATTTTAGCCATATAAGGAGCCAGTTCACTAGATAATTGAATGGTGAGACCTCTATGATTATTGTTATGGATGTAGGAACTTTAGATTTGATACAAATAATGAATTTAATTTCATTTATACTATTATTTTTGATGAACTATCATTAAATTTGCTAACTCCATAGGTTTTCACAATCTGATAATTATTTTCTTATTAAATGTTAATGTTTACAAAATATATATTTAGATTCCTCAACTATCTATATAGTTGGGCCTCTTTTATTCATATTGATGTGTTCAATCATGGGATTTTAAGCTATCTAGTGTCAGGTTTCCTAAATCGGTATTGGGTGCTGTACCGGTCAAGAACTGGGTTGGTACGACATAGTAATGTGCCACGTGGTATGTAAAAGCATACCGTTATGGTATCAGTTTGATATCGTATAATTTTTCTTTATTATTTGTTTTGTTCAGTTTCTTTTTGGATGCATGGGTTGTTTTAGGTAGTGTTTTAAGACTCGGCCGGGTCAAGTTCGTTAACCCACCGGACCCATGACCCATGAGCCTAGACAAGTAGAGTCAATCCCAAGCCTTGATTTTGTTCGACCTGGTATTCAACCCATGGTTGACCTAGGGTTTCTCAGCCTATGTGGTGGAGAGGGAGGTGGTTTCGGTCACTGAGCCTCTAATGAACTTGGCCTAGATCTCCATATTGACAAATTGGCGCTCAAACTGTCCATAGAGGTTGTCAATGGTGAGGAGATGCCAAGGATCTTAGTTATGGAGGCCATGGAATTGCTAATGGTTTGCACCTTGGCATGGTTTCCGAGGGGGGATGTAGTTCTTAGCGTTGATGCAAGCATTGTCCATGTCCCCTTGATTGCCTCCTTCACCTTAAGCAGCCATGGAAGGAAATAACGAAGCCGTACTCAAAGGCGTGGAAGAAGACATCCATGAGAACTAATGGATATTTGCATGGCCCAGCAAGATCGCCACCATCTCCTCTTTCCTAATCACATCAGGGAGCTCAAAATCCTTCTCCCATGTTCGGCAACATAATCTTAGGGTTTGGGTAAATCACTTAATTCGATTTGTGGGGTTAGTGTTCCAACTAGCAAGTGAGCGAGCGATCAGTGGATGGATCAAAGGATAAATTAATCTCAAAGTTAGGGTTCTAGCAAAAAGACCGATTGCTAGCTAGTGGATTGGGAGGGCTAAGTTAGGGCTAGGGATCGGAAAGGACGCTAAGAAGAACAACAATAGAATATTAAGAGGGAGATCGTATGAAAAAATATGGAGAGGGGGAGCAAAAATCTTTTATTAACTTATGGGTTGATGGGTAAACTTGTGGTTGACCCAAGGTCGATATGCTAACTTGTGGCCCAGACACTAGTTTCTGGGTTGGGTTTCAGAACATTGGGATTAGGGTCTGGAAACTTGGATTAGGATTTTATTAATTTATTTGTTATATTTTCAAATTTTTTATTTCATACCGATCTCCGATTATTGTATGACTGGTTTGTGCAAAATTAATAAATGAAAATGGATAATCTATGATTTTTAGCTTCAAAGTACATATATTAAATAAATTTGAATTGCAAAGTACATGTCGATGTCTAGTCTCTAGTTGCGTTTTATATATTGCTTGTAAACATCGAGATCTCGTTCATAATCTTGTAAACATCTGGTAATCCAACCTGAATAGCCACCCTAATATGGATCCTCTATATGATATTGCCACTTGAATCATCTCAGACAAATGGTATGCATATGGGTTGTACGCAGGCTGGGTAGAACAAGATCTGATTTACGATGATGCTCCTAAGATATCCAGGGTTCCTAGTTTGCATGCCACATCATCAATTGTAGCAACTCTACATCCTAAACCATCTTGGAGGGCCCATCTCCTACAGCTATCGTATTTTCATGGGCTTTACATTGTATCTCATGGTCTACATCCTGCATGGCATATGCGAAATGAGACTCTCTGGTGTGTAGACTCATACCATATGAGTGAGTCATATGCATCCTCGCCATGTGCATCATTGCTTGCACTATCATTATCATCATCACTCGTATCATGAGATAATCTAGGTGATTGGTATTCTGAGGGTTCAATAGTAAATTTTGGCACTGTTTTCTCTTATTTTATTTTTTTGCTTAAACCTTGAAAAGAGAAAAGAAAGAAGAATGGAGGAGAAGGGAGGGGATTATACTTTGGTAGTGCTTGGATTGGACTGAAATCCAAGCAGAATCCCTCTTCCCGAACTTTCCCTTTCCTCTCCCCTCCACTCATGGCTGCTTTGCTGAGAAACAAGAGGACAAAGGCACCCCAATGCCTTCTCTTTTACTCACAGGAGGTCGAGGAACCAGCAGGACCAGATCTACTTTGTTTAACTTGGTTCTGGCGATTTCTACATTTCCCTGAACTGAGATGCAAAACTATCTCAGTTTTGCACTGATTTGGTGCTGTGCGCCCTGAACCAGGCAATTCATGATGGTTCCACCATCCTTGGTCTAATTGATTTTCTTTTCGCCAAACACTTAATTCTTGTCTACTTTTGGTAGGTGCTTGTCTCATCATCAAATGGTTGCTCTATGCTTATTGCTTTGTGCATTGCAAATTCGCAGGCCTGTTGGACGAATTGGAGCAACTTTTGAAAGGCATTGCCATGATGAAAGAACTAACACCTCGTACAAGGGACTATCTGGTTTCATTTGGAGAATGCATGTCTACAAGAATCTTTGCAGCATATTTGAACAAAATTGGTACTAAAGCACGGCAGGTACTTTTAATCACATCTTACAAAAATGTAAAGTGTCTAAGACTTAAAAAAATGGTGACTTATTCATGTTGCAATATCAGGACATATTGGTTGCTAGGTATGTAGATTAGCTTTTCTAGCCTTCACAAATTTTATATTCTGGAGAAATAGCAGAATGACCTATATAAATTGCACTTTATGGGGATCCTGCATGTTGGTTTTTTTCCTTTTTTTAAACATTTATGGTAAAATTGATGTCTATCCAACTAATTTTTGTCCTTGGACATACTTTTACTCATAAATAGTGCTTTATGTAAAATGTGATCAGCCTATGATATTTCATATTGACTTTCTTCATTACAAAGCTATGTGCAAACATTGTTGCAAAATCACTGCTTAATTGAACTTACATTGAACCCTTGCTTATTGGATGTTAAGTCTCTCTGGGATTCCAGTTGGTCTTCTTATTGATAATGGGAATAGTATAGGATTGTCTTCCATGTGGAGAGAACTTTTTTCATGTAAGTGAAGCATAAGGTATTATTAAAATCTCCCATTTATCTTCTAATGCCATCTTTTTTTAAGTATGTACAATATAAAAGGAAGCTGATGGACAAATATCATAAGTTGTTTAATAGGTTCGTGTAGGAGTTAATGTAATAATTACTACTGGTTAATAGCTGATGGACAAATATCATAAGTTGTTTAATTGTTTCTTTGATTTCTTGCTGTGCTTGCTGTCTTTCATTGCTCCTGAAGATTAGGATCTACCACACCCTTTCCTTTCATCTGAAAAAAGAAACTGAGCATTTAAAATCATATCAAGGCTCTGAAAAGTGGCCATATGGTTTGCTAATAAGTTTGAATTAGTTGCTTAGTTTTGAAGTTGTCTGTTAAGCAGTTAAGCAATTTTATTTGGACTGTTTAAATACTGATCTAGTGACAAGAACTGAAAAATTTAGTCTGTGTGTATCTGGACATGCATGGGTATGCACGCGCGCGCGCACACGATGGCCCAAACTATAGAAGAGGTCTCATGCTGTCGCCATATTCCACATCAAAGTCCTTTTTATATTCTCACAATCAGCAGCTGAATTTAGTTGCTGTTAGAAGAGATGACTTCTCTTTGATAACCTGTTTGTGATTGTTAGATACGTTCCCTCCCTCTATTTCTTCTTCTTACTCATATTCTTCTCTCATTCAGTAACTATATATCTCTTTCTCATCTCCTTTTTATCCCTAGTGTTATAAAATTTCTATTGAAAAATAAACTTGAAAAGTTTGCTGAACTGATACCAAGACCTATACCAGTCGGCCACCGATATAGTACAGTACCAGTTTGGTACCATACTAACACAAAATGGATTGGCATACTAGTCATCTGATCGGTGTACTATTTTCTTTATTTTTTTTCTTTTTGTTGTTTTCGATTACGATTTTGATGTTATGGCTGAAATCAACGATGTGCTTCTTTATAAGCTAGCAGAGCTCCTATGAGCATTTTCGATGGGCAGATGCTACTTCAATATGGTTCACTCTCCTTGAACTCTATGTCGCACCACTTGCAACTCCAGACATGACTACATGATCCCAATTAATGTTATGCTCTGGCTTCTTCCTTACTAGATCCATTTCTACAAGTCTACCAAACATGTCAAATATTTTTACATCAAATGATAATTACTTCATTAATTATTTGAAAATTAGTGAAATTATATTGTAATTAAAAAATTGCCAAATTAGTCTAGAAAATACTTCTACAATATCTCTACATAATGCATATTTTTAATAATTTTTAGACCTCATTAAATATTTTTTAATTAATTTTTATATAACAAATTGATATTTAGTTGGAAGATATCTAGAAAATTTATTTTAATTCAGAATAATGTAGAACCTAATAGGGATGCTACACATTTTTATCATAGATTATCATTATTTAATTAATTATTTAAAATAGTGAATTTTATTATAATGTAAAAAATCAGTTTTGTATTTCAGAAAATACTTCTTTAATATATATATAATACTATTTTTTCATAATTTTTTGTATTATTTATATAATTTTTATTTTTTAATTAAAAATAATATTTAAGTATAAAATATGCAGAAAATTAGTTTGAGTTCAGATCAGTGTAGCATCCTACTATAGGTGCTACATATAGTTTTTTCAAATTTATTCAAATTTAGGCCTGATCCCTACCTACATGATCATGCCCAAACTTACATAAATAGGAACCAAATTTTGATAGAGAGTAGTATGCAAGGTCTGCCAAATCGGGCCCGAATTGTCCGGTTCAAGCGGTACTGAACCGATCCGGTGCGAAATCGGGTCGGTTCGTCACTCATATTCAGTTTTGGCCCCTACCGGCCGGTTTTGGCCGGTACCAGAACCAGTCAGTTTGATGCTGATTTGGTGGGAAACGGCCGGTTCGCACCGAGTCAACTCGGTTTCAAACCGAGTTGGGTGTGGGCCACCTATCACTGCTCTACCGGTTCGGTTCGGTATCGAACCGTACTGAACGCCGACCGGTATGGGTCTCGGTACCGATTCGGTGGATCTTGGTAGTATGCATACCTCTAAATATGCTAATTTTATATTTTTTTTTATAATTATTTTATTTTTTATTAACTTTAATTCGAAAATATATTTTTAAAAAATTATGCAATTATCAAAAAAAATACGATTTCAGAGGTATTATGTAGATCATCCGTAAATTTACATATCATGAAAATTATGCCAAAATCAAAAATTTTGGCATGATCACTCCGTACTTTCTCAACCTGATTTTTGACGTTAAAAGGAAAAAAAGAGGAGCAAGGATGGGGAGGGGGTTGGGTCGAGATCCATAAAAGAGATCCATTTTTTGATTTTCTGCAAGTTTTAAAAAAAATGGGGAGGGAGGAGATGAGAAGGCATAGAAGGCCTTCTATTATTAAAGGAACATGATTTGGGCTCAAATGGCTGAGAATCGAGACAAATTGCTTGGTTCGCCTTAGTTTGGCCTATTTTTTTGGCCGCTAGGGAAAACTATCTTGGTTGCTTGTCTATATAGTTCGGCATAC
The DNA here is from genome assembly GCA_025769935.1 of Phoenix roebelenii. NCBI lineage: Eukaryota > Viridiplantae > Streptophyta > Magnoliopsida > Arecales > Arecaceae > Phoenix > Phoenix roebelenii. The sequence goes on along the minus strand of JAOXJJ010001179.1, from coordinate 5,450,604 downwards.
CCTGAATCAGGCAGTACGGCTAACCATGCTTGAGAGATTTTTTTTTGTATTGTATTTTATATGAAGGGCTTGTTTTCCAGATTATATATGACTTTTATATCTGCGAACCATTTAATGACCCACTAAAACACTAATTATGGTGTACTATTATTCACATTTATGTGAAATTGTAACTTAGTCTGAAGAAATATTTCTCTTCTTTTCCCCCATTAACTCTTGCATGTTGGCCAACTTCCGTACAATATTCAGTTGGTTGCCTCCATACAGTATTCAGTTGTTATTTAAGTCTTGACGTATCAACTATTTATAAGATCTAATTATGTGCTCACCAAAACCTTTGCAGTATGATGCATTTGATATTGGTTTTATAACCACAGACGAGTTTACAAATGCGGATATCTTGGAGGCAACTTATCCTGCCATTGCGAAGAGATTGCATGGGGATTGGATTATTGATCCTGCAATTCCTATTGTGACTGGCTTTCTTGGAAAGGTCTATAGCATTCAGTCTAACTTTCATCTTTCATTTTAATTACCTGGAGTTGAAGTTTTTTTTTCTTCTTTTTTTCGGGGGGAACCTCGAGTTGAAGTTTTTGGTATATAACAATTGCAGGGTTGGAAATCCTGTGCTGTCACTACTTTAGGCAGGGGTGGTAGTGACTTGACAGCTACTACCATTGGTAAAGCCTTGGGGTTACGAGAAATTCAGGTCAGTTTTTAAGTCAATTACTTACTCTGTCGCCATCCTTTCATTGTGTTTAAGGCAACCTTTGATGTTTCTTATTATAGCAATTCATTGGTGCACCTTTTACATGTGGTCACATCTTGTTTTAGATTCGTAACAGGTTTGGAAAGATGTTGATGGTGTTTTGACATGTGATCCTAATATATATTCAAATGCAAGGCCTGTACCACATTTAACATTTGAAGAAGCTGCTGAACTTGCCTATTTTGGTGCACAGGTTTGCTCTCTATCTGTGTGTGTGACAATATAATTATGTTCTAGTTGCACTTGGCGCTGATATTGTGAATGTTTGCAAGATTTTCTTGTAACTTACCCGATGCTTGTTTCTAAGGATACAGAATTGCATTAACTTAACCTTTTCTTCTTTTGAGAAATGATTAAATGAAATAGTTTGTGCTTTTTTGATTAACTGGTTGGCATAGTTAACAACATTTCATATATGTGCATCCTATTCGAACAATAATTGTCATTTCCATGTGTCTTCTTGGTCATTATTATTACTGAAAGAAACACAATCTGAGAGGGTGGGGAAGCAAAATCAAATGTCATTGTTTATGGGTTTCCTCATGGTTATGATATCGAGTTAGAGAGCAATTTCTTTATTCAAATGGAACATGATTTAAATTCAGAAAATGATAAGATGGGCCCTCAGCCTTTATTGTACTGAGCCTTGTCTGTCAGGTTTATTTAATGTTCTGTAAATGGTCAATTGCCATGTTATGTAATGTGTTCCTGTTGCAAAAACTTTTCATTAACATGCATCCTAAATGGTAATGAAATCTTACATTTGAAACAAAGATTTCATTACCATTTAGGCTGCATGTTAATGTAATTTTTTGTAATAAAAACCCATTGTGAGAGACACTTGGTTTTACCAACGTTTAGCTCAATGAAATGAAAAGAAGTTGAGGGGCATTTGTTTCTCTTTCTTTGCTAAGGTCTGATACATCTGCCCGTTGCATTTGTTTCTCTTTCTTTGCCCATGTCTATGATACGTCTACCCATTATCTCTAGGTTTTGCATCCCCAATCAATGCGACCTGCTAGAGAAAGTGATATACCAGTTAGGGTCAAGAATTCATACAACCCTCAATCTCCTGGTACCCTCATCACTAAAGCAAGAGATCTGAGTGAGGTTTGTAGCAGCATACCTTTATTTTACTGATTTTCTCAGAATTTTATGATGTTAAATTAATTGGTTATTGACCTATTTATTTAAATATGTAATTCAGACTGTACTGACCAGCATAGTTTTGAAATCGAATATCACGATGTTGGATATAGTGAGCACTCGAATGCTTGGTCAATATGGTTTTCTAGCAAAGGTCAGAATTTTGCATTTATCTCTTAAATATATCATAATACAATTGGTTCTTTTTGTAATTTGCAATTTCAATTTCGTTCTTGTATTCTTCAAGTGCAGGTTTTTTCTATATTTGAAGACTTGGGTATCTCTGTTGATTGCGTGGCTACGAGTGAAGTCAGTATTTCTTTGACATTGGATCCATCGAAACTTTGGAGCAGAGAACTAATACAGCAGGTAAGTGTGAACTGGATCTGACATTCCATCCAAGTGCTCTTAACAAACCTAACATGCGCCGAGTTCAGTTCTTCAAGAAAGATTAAAGATAAGATTTTCTTTCATTACTTTCTATATCTTCCAAGGAATAAGCTGAATGTGCCAGCACAGCTCAAAATGCATGCACTAGTTGCATGCATGTATTTTAACCCTAAAATTGCTACGGTTCCTTGTTTCACATGCTCGCACATCTGTTGTTTCAACTTTGTTAGTTGCAATAGCAGCCATGAGACAATCTAAAATCGTATGCAAAAATTAGTAAAACACATTTTCTTCCTTCCGTGTCCTGATCATGGTGGATAAACCAATTTTAAAAACAGAATTGTCAAGCACCTTGTAACGAAAGCAATTTGCTTTCTGGTTGTTCTTCTCATCTAGTCTATCTAAAACAATCTAATGGCAGGAGCTCGATCATGTGGTTGAAGAGCTTGAGAAGATTGCGGTCGTTCATCTCCTTCAGCACAGATCAATAATTTCCCTCATTGGAAATGTGCAGCGTTCTTCTTTGATACTAGAAAAGGTTTGAACATGTCTCCTTGGAGAGAAATGAAGATTTCCTTCCCTTTATTTCTCTCTTTTTTTCTCTCTTTCTTCACTATTCCACTATCCTTTCTATTAGAGTTGATCACAGTACATATTATCGTTGACACCAAAAAAATGTTAAAACTAATGTTCTCCATCCTTGTCGATTGTGTTCGTATCATGTCAGGCATTTAGTGTACTACGGAAGAATAACGTCAATGTCCAGATGATCTCTCAGGGGGCATCTAAGGTATCTCTCGAGATTTTCTTTTGTGGTTCTTTTAAACTGGTGATGCAAGCACTATGGGCATTTGTGGATGCATGATGCATCCAGTTTTGATCTGCGATTCTACTCAATTTTTCACTTCCACAACAGGTGAACATTTCCTTGGTAGTTCATGACAGTGAAGCAAAGCAATGCGTTAGAGCTCTACATTCAGCATTCTTCGAGAATGGTTTCCTGTCAGAAGTCCACGAGACAGATCTTTTCCAGAATGGCTCTGCAACTCTGCCTTCTGCATGCTGATGGTACCAACACCTGTACCACTTAGATGTATAATTGCCTCGCCTCTATATATGGTTGGAGGTGTAACGATTAGATCGTTTCTTTTTTTCCCACACCTGTGCAAGTTGTCCTCGCTGCTAATCCATGCTTTGATGGGAGAAATGATGGTGTCATCTTATAATTAGCATGGAATAACAGTTTTTTAATTAATAAATTAAGCGCATTAATTCATCTCTCTCTCAAACGTTGAATTAATCATATAACTAAACAGTCTGAACATTATAAGGTCTTCCATGAGGCACTATGAATTGTGGAATAACAGTTTTTTAATAAATTTGTTGCCGCTCCGCAGGTGCCTCCGTCCAAGTTTCCAACCAACCAACCGAAGAAGATTATATGCTCTAGGGGCTGGAATGGCTATTCTACCTGAATTTGGAAATCTTATTCTTCCTAATTATCCTTTTGTCCTTGTTCGCTCTTTGATCTCACCAAAAATTGGGAAGGAAATTTTATTTTTATGATCAAATCTAAATCTTTCATGAAATCCAACGCACTTTATTCCTTTTCCACTTATCCCTGGAACGAAATACTAAAAGCCATTTTGGATGCTCTAATAAGGTATCCTCTAAATACAACCATATGTGACAAAAGCTGGAAGAGTGTAAGGGAGAGAGCGATGGACACCCAGATTTTTCTTTCTAATGAGGGAAAGTTTGGCTTTTGAACTGTGTTTGATTGTAGAATAAATTTTGGAGAAATGGAGAAAGTTACTCGGATTAGTTTGGAGGAATTGGTCTATTCTTTGGACTAAGAGATTGGTGTATTTAGTTGGATAAACTTTGAGAGTTTTCTTTATCATGATGCTGTTTGGTTGGAAGTACAATCCAAGGAATAATCGGTAATCTTTTATTCCATGCACACAACCCTTCCATCATCCGTATGGGAAAATCGGCTAAGTATGATAGGGTGGGCGTGGACCCGGTCCAACTAAAAGTTTTACCATCAGGAGACCCTGCATCAGCAGTGAATCCCTCCCACCCGATGGTTAAATTTAAGAATGTGTAATCGAACAAGCAGGCAGCCATGATGTTACGCTAGGTCCATCCCTTTCTGTTACAATACCATGGTTGTTTCTCCCAACTTCATGGTCGCTGAGATGTGGATACCATCAATATATTGGATGCAATTATATATTTAAGGAAACATGTAAAACGTTAACATAGACAACATCAACAATTAATGCAATCATAATAATTTTTAGGTCACTTAATCTACCTTGAATGTGTGGTAGAAGTTCAAGTTGCTGCATATTGCAGGATTATAAAGGGTCATTCGGGGGACTATATACTTGTACTCAGTATCTTCTACGATGCACATTTTCTACTGTAAAGTGCTCTACAGTATTCAATAGCTATTATTAAAAATGGATGGCTATCAAATAAGATAGTCGCATGTTGTGTATGATACATAAAATTATTTTGTTTGATGGTTGTTTATCATTTTATGGTGGTTAGGAAGTGCTGCACAGTATTGCAAAGCAAATCATATATGACATAAAATCAAAGCTTGTATACTTATGCCGGAGAAATTTCACCCCTTAGAAGCACATGGTTGAAGTGACGACCGATCATCTTCTCCAAGTGCTGGAAGTTTTCCGCAAGCACCATGTTTGTGACCTCGTGGTCTATGCGGAAAAGGAAGACGACCAATCTATCACATATATAGAGCATCGAACATTGTTATGGTCATGCATACATAGTCGTGCCCACGATCTGGACGACCGTTAAGAATTCCCATGCATGAGCATATGCCCTGTGTAGGATAAATTATTACATGGATGGGGTCGAGTGGACCTATCCAAATTCTAGAGTATGTATACGGTGGATAACTGGCACCTCTTAGTTGATCTTGAATTGCTTAACTACAAGGGGCAGTGTGACGAGTGGCTGTTGAACGGGTCCCCGGGATCTGGTCATCTAATAATTAGATCTTATGAAGGATTCTGCACCAGAAAAATTACCATATGGATCAGTCCGGCGGACCAATCCAAATCCAGAAGCATATTATTTGATTTTGAATTATATAAATACAATCAGGTAACGTGGCAAGTGCCTATTGGATTGGACTGGTCCACTGGATCTGGTCCATCTAACAATTAGACCTCGTTTGAATGGCATCCTCTCAGCACGCGTGGAGGTGACATCGGACATAAGAAAAATAAAAACTTGAATGGGTCATCATCAGTATCCCTGCTGCATGTATGTGCATGTCCATCCTAATGTGACAACAAACCTGTCGGTAAACAGTGTAACAATAAACAAATAGATGGTTAATCCACAAATACAATCAAATGGGCGTGCAACGCAACATCACATCGAGGAAATGTAAAGATCAGTCAACCAAACTACTTTTCTTGTTATTATATACTCAAGTATTACTTTTCCAGCTCCATCATAAATAGCATTTGCCCATTTTCCACAACGAAATTAGGGCTCTCGGTGTCTCACATGCATATCAACCACAAGGTACAATAATAATAAAAGCAAGCTACAGCACAAGAACATAGGCTGAGACTAGATCATTGACCTAGGAGCTCCTAGGAAACCACATCACTCCATCAATCACACGGTATAACTACAGTCATACAGCTGCCCCTCTTATTCTCATCCTTGAATATATCCAACAAAAGTGGCTCCACCTTGGCTGAAAGTTTTCCTGGTCCTGCCAATCTTGTCCGTGCCCTGCTGGATGGTTGGTGGTAGCCTAGCCTTCAACTTCAATTTTTTAAATTCCAACTTCCGCCTAGACTCATTTGCAGAAATTTTTTTTTTACTAAAATATTTTTATAAAAAACTAATACTTTGAATATATGATAACTAGAAAAATAATTTTTACGTATTTGATTGACCATAAAAAAATAACATATTATAGAATAATTTATGTTTGGTTGAACATTTATTTTTTTAGAAAAATTATGTAAAATACCTGTTATATCTTTAATAAAGAGAAGAATCTTATCCCATTCTATATAAAAGCTTAAGAATATTTTTGAAAAAAAAATTACTACAATTTTCAGCTGGTAGGAATTGAATTTTCTGTGTCCTACATGGATTTTTCTTTCCAACGAAATATAAAAATTTTATTTCTAAGAAAAAACTATTTTTTTATCTTTCTTCTTTGAAATCTCCAACCAAATATGAAATATTTTTTTCATTTTTCTGTTGACTACACTTTTCCCTCTTCCTGCAAACCAAATGAGTCTTTAGTGGCTTCTGCAAGTTTGTTTAGGGAGGCTACCTCTTTTCCCACTTTCTTATGGTGTAATGGATAAAGATGATTGCAATATAGTCGTCATTTCCTTGCTCCTTGCCTCGCTGATGGAAGGATCAATACCCCTAAATGTGAGTGGAACCTGATAGGGGAGAGGGCTCAAGATATCTCTCTACGGGTGAAAAGGTGTAGAATGCAGAAGACCCCTTGCACGAACAAATATTGACGCCACAAACCTCCATATTGCAGCTCCATTATCTAACGAATCCATCTTGCTACCCTACATGTTTACGGTACGGTTCTTCTTAGGATTTAAGATTTAGTTTGGAGTCACCACCTAGCTAAGGTTCCCTGAACCTATCTAATGCAATAGATCTTATCACTAGGGATCTAGTTTAATGAAAATATACAACTTAAGCGAACCAGCATAATAGGCTTGAAATTAGTTTGATGTGCGCGCATGTATTTGCATATGTGTATGCTTGAGACGAGAGAAAAAAAAGCTTTGGTCTCTTGCTTGTTTCTTCTGACATTACAATAAAAAGAAGCCTCATCTTAAGAAATGGTTACAAGGGTGGTTGCTCACATTTTATTAATTTCCTAAGGCATGAACAAAAATCTTTCCTGCCTGGAGGTCTAAAAAACTCGCAAAGTATATTTTTCTTAGCATTCGCATTTACTAGAGAAGAAAACAAGAGAGGAAAAAGAAAAGAAAAGAAGTGAAATTGCAAAAGCAGCGGCTTGAAGAAAGGCCTTATTTGAGATTGTTATGAGCAGTAGAGCTTTTAGAAGTAGAGTTTTTATAAAAAACTATTTTTTATTTGGTAATCACATTTCTAAAATATTGTAAAGCTTTAATATATATTTAGTAACCAAAATAAGAAAATGCTTTTGGTATGACCATGGAACATAGCAAGTTAGAAAAGTACAAGAAAGCCTCAAAAGCTCTCAAAAAAGTTGGAAGAAAGTCACACTTCA